>CM029020.1:24048191-24648191 GCA_016801055.1 Panax notoginseng | reverse complement strand
TAAACCGGAGGGGGCATTCCGATGAATATTTATAAGAATTAAGGAAATTGATATTTTCACTATCTTTTTTGATATTTTCATAACAAAAGTGTCGCTATAAATGTATAAAAACGGTAAAATCGTCACTATAAAATCTATAGTGACGATTTTATTGTAAAAATATCATTTTTTATTGTAAATTTATAAGTTTCATAGAATTAATGATGATCAATTTGACAAGTGCAGTAAATATATAACCACGTGAAATTAATTAAGTATATAGGAGTATATGCAACTTGGAAGAGAGAGAGAGAGTAGACCAACTTAATTTAACAAGTAATTTATGGAAGGTTTTTAAGTAAGAGCTAGCTATGCCTAGTAGATTAATTAGGGTGTAGTAGTAGTAGTTGTTAAGAAGAGGCCGGCACATGGCAGTACAATGAGCCAGTTGGGCTTAAATATCTTGATACATTATAGGGTTTTTTTTCATAGCTGATGATGCATTTGCTCTTTATGTTGTTGAGACTGAGACGATAGGGTTGGGGCCTAACTAGCATTTTCAGCCCACTATTTACTAGATCCCTTTCTTGATTTATTGGGCCCAAGAATGATTTCTCAACTTCAGTTGATGATATGTATTATCTATGTTCGTGCTGTATTCATAATCTTAAAATATTTTTTAAGCTAGCTAATATGCTACGGCAGTAAAGAGAATCTGTAGCTGGCTGGCATGCTTGTGGTGCGATTGATAAATTCATATTATTATGGTAATTAATTTAGTCCACCAGATGCATATATACCTACCTACCATTTGGCTGCTTGTTGGTTGATTTCGCAATTAATGAATTTATGCAAGTGTACACAGTCAACAAGTAATAAAGTGATAAGATAGAGTGTCGATCCCACAGAGAATTCTAATCAATAAATTCCAACTACTAGCACTATATCAATCCAATTTTATTTAAACAACCATAAAGTGTGATTTTCCTAAATATGAAAACTAAAGTAAAAAATTAAATGAGAATATTCCAAAAGCCAATTAAATAAATAAAACTAAGATTTTAATGAATGAAATCATATAAATAAAGATTAAGACTCCAGTATTCCCAATTATGAACTATAAATCAATTATCTAATTATCTCAATTATTATGCCAACCGAATTGTTAACGGGAATTCTAAGCATCAAAAACCCTTTCTCAAGTGATCAATTAACTTCTATTTAATCCAATTAATCTTGTTATATGTCTATGCAAAACAATTAAATTAAACGCATTAAACTCCAATTCCCAACGTGTTACATGCAGTGAACAGATATTTTCATTTCATTCACAACCCTAATTATTCGTCATGCAAATAATTAAGAATACAAGTTATCATGCCTAGTTCTAACCCCAGATCTCCTCTTTCAATTCCTTCTAGAGTAACAAAGTAATTATTGGCCAAATAATTAATCAATATGCACAAGACAAGATAAACAATTCACTTTGACATAAATAATTAGAATAAATTGAATAACTCATTTATAGCCATGAAAGGTTCAATTGGAATCTTAATTAAAGAATTAGTTCATAACGGAAATTAAAACCAACAATCTTCTGCAAATCATTCTTAAAGAATTACACAAATTGAAAATAAGGAGAATAAGAAAATTTCTAGAGCCAATCCTTCAATCTTCAAGTAATCCCTTGCTTAGTCTCAATTGTGGTTGATCCCCCTCTAATTTAATTATAATCGCCTTTATATACTCCACTTTTCCAACCATAATCCTTTTTCAATTCAACTTCTCAATAACCTTCCCTTCGTGCAATTCAAAATCCTGGTCAACGCGCGTTTAATTAACAGAAATCCCGTCCCAACGCCCCGGCGTTGGGAATAACACTAGCTAGAGCGCCCCGGCGCTGGTCTTCAATGAAATTACCATTGTGCCATTATCAGCTTGAAGTTCCTAAATTGTCCCTACAGCTCTCGAATCTGCAAAATAACCAAAAGACATAGTAAAAATGCATCTACAAGACTAAAGAATACGCAAATTCAAGCCCAAGTATATCCAATTCATGGGTATATTACCCAATCATCAAATACCATCAAACTTAAATCGTGGCTTGTCCTCAAGCAACAAAACACAAAACAGCATGAAAAACTAAACAACCATGCTAATGCACCTAAAACTAACTACAAGTTCGTAATTCCAGCAATCCAATAGCACACATTATATTCATTAGGCCTCGAAAAAATCACATTAACATGCTAATACATCATGTTAAGGCAGATCAATAATATCCCAACAATCAATAAATCTAAATATGTTATAACTGATATTATGTGTGTGTGTTCAACAACCATGTTAACCAATAAAAAGCAAAATATGAGAGCTAATAGATTTCTTAGAAGGCATCATACAGTGTAAACCAAAGTCCAGGGGTCAAAATGGAATATTTATGCTCCCTTTTTGCACTTTTCCTGCTTTATTACTATATTTTTTCTTTTTCTTATTTCATGGCTATGCAGTGTCCTATTCCTTTAGGCTTTTCAGTATTACCTTAACGAGCTTTCGACCAACGACTCCCAAGCCATTAAGACCTTAGGGCGCTAGGTGTAAAGACAATCCCCTCGGGCTTACTTACTCAAGTAACAAAGGCCACAAAACTAGACAAGCATGACATTTTTTTTTATTTTTTTCATGCAATTTTAATTTCATCATTGGCACCAAACATACGTAACTATTAAACAGCTGGAATTAATATACAATCCTAAATGCAACACAAACTACTAATGCAAATAAAAATTAACTACCCCCAAACTTATCAAGAGCAATGTCCTCATACGAAAAATATAACAATATAAAACAGAGGACTTCCCTGACGAGCTTATTCCTCGGGTGGAGCATCATCATCCTCGCTTATTTCTTGATCAGAAGGGGGAAACACATGCAGAACAGGAGCAGTAGGGAACTGGCTAAGATTAACGCCCGAATACAGTTGGGCGTTCATGGCATTTTGGGCAGCAAATTGGTCGACCAAATATGTGTAGATTACATCCTAACGTTCAAACAGACGGACATTTTGTGATTCGAGATTATAGAACCACCCGTCAATTTCACGTTGTACAGCCTCAGGCACAACACCACGGTGAGCGGCGGAGGAAGTACCATATGTGGGTCGAGCTAAAGGTTGTGGAGCCTATGGAGCTTCAACTTGTGGAATTAGAAAACCCAATCCCCTAGGGTGGTTCTCCCCACCAGTCCAAACTCTATATCGATTGATCAACTTGTGGTCCAATACCGGCATGGGGTCTGAATCATCTCATCCGACTTCCATTTGACCCCAAATCTTGCACATAAAACGCAAATAAGAGATGGATGGGGTAAACCTCCTGTGGTTCCTCCTCGTGCAGTACGCAGAATTGACTGCTGAATGACGTGGCCGACATCTATCTTCAAGCCTTGAATAATGGAATATAGCAGCACCGCCCTCTCTTTGGTGACATGGCTCACATGTGTGCATGGCATGAGTTTGGCGCAGATAAAGGCATACCACGCCTTTCCATATAGACTTAGGTGAGAAACAGGGAAGGTCATGCTGCCACGTTCATGTAATGTCCACGTGGTGCCCGGTTGACAAAGCTCACGGATTATTTTCTCATAGTCTGGACCTTGACTCACAAGACCGGCATACTCATCGTTATGACCCTCTAACGGCAGTTGGAAGCAACCGTTAATGTCTTCTTCACCAAACTCAACAGTCTTGCCCCTCACATACACCCCATAGTGGTAATGCTCGGAAACGTTGGCGTAAAATTCTTTGACGATGACAATCACTGCTGGATCGGGTTGTTCGGTGAGTGTGAACGAATTTCTCTCAGCTATCATAATCGCCATGTCCCCATCCTTTGATTGATCGGGTCTTAACCCGCGTTCGGGGACAAGAGAGTGGGTGGCCATCCTATTATAGCGTTCTTGGGCTGCAGCACTTACGAACCGACGACTGTCAAATTTGGATTGGGCTGAGGCTGTCCCAGAACCCTCTCCTCGTTGACGCTTTGAAGCCATGTAGAAAAGTCTACAAGAAATTGCATTCACATATATTAGAATTGAGCATCAAGCACATAGGGACATATATATATACCCATAACACTACCCCCACTTCGAAATGACTACACGTTATGTGTTATGGTTGGGGGTTTGGGGAAACACATAGTGTCATGGGAGTACAAAAATTTTTAAGTATGCGTATTCTACATTCAAGGAGCAGAGTTGACTAAAGCAACACAAGCTACGCTCAAAAGGAGGGACATGTAAAGCATTCTAATTCCACGTATGCATCAATACAATTTAGTCCCCCACAATAGTGATTAATATGCTTGAGTACAGTCGACTTATAGTAATGGGATGGCAAGATGGCAAGTGAATTCAGTGTGTGGATATGGTGATATGTGCGAATTTAACCATGAGCATTGAGTCGGGCAAAACATCAAACACCATGTGGGCAATTCATATTTTACTTGGAACACTATTGATTTTCTAGTAATTCAAACCCCTAGCAGTTACTCACCACATCTACTTGATATCACAATCAAAAGAATGATTCACATGCAAGGCATATGAGGTACTCAAGATCAGAAGAAGAAAATTTGCACTCAAAATGTGGGAGAATATGAATCAAAATGGATATTAACTTACCCATTGCATAATTAACAAGAGTTGATTTCATCATCAATGGAATGGAATTCAGTACATACCTTTGCAGTAGAAATTTTAGATGAACAGTGTTTGCAGACTGAAAACCCTAATGTGAGATGAAGAATTTGCGTTAGGTGCTGTGAAGCTATATAAAAATTTCAAGATCAGTTACCGTATGAATAGTGGGGACGTGTGGTAGTGGAGACGTGAAGAAGTTGGAAAGTTGGAGTGGGCAACCGACTAGTGTTTGAACTAAAGTAGGAGTCTAAATCGCGTCCTCAGCGCCGGGGCGCTGTGATTTGCCCTATGAGGAGCACCGGGGCGCTGTGTGTGCATTGAAACTGAGCGTCGGGGCGCTGGAGGACAGTGTTAGGCATGAAGGGCTAGCGCCGGGGCACTGTGAATGACTGGTATCTGAGCGCTGGGGCGCTGGACGTGCTCCTTTATAGTGCCTCGTGCTCAAATTTTGACTTACCTGGTAACACAAAACATGAATTGCATGAAGACTGTTATAATAAAAATATATACTATTGTCTAAGGAACAAAATTATAGAAAAAGAAGAAAAATTTGAAATGAATCCTAACAAAATAACTAAAACTCGTGGGGTTGCCTCCCTATAGCGCTAGGTTTATAGTTGGCAACCCGACTTTGCTGTGTTGCTCAATTGGTCGCTGGATCGGAGAGATACACGGTCGTAGATTGGCGTTCAATGGGTCCACTCCAATAATGTTTGAGTCGTTGATCGTTCACCTTGAATGTTTGCTTTGAATTCAGTTCCTCGACTTCAACATTTCCGTGCGGTGCGACAGATACAATCGTGAACGGTCCCGACCAGCGAGATTTCAATTTTTCAAGAAATAAACGCAATCGTGAGTTGAAAAGCAATACTTGTTGGCCCGGTTCGAATGTCCGATCAAGAATTTTCTTATCGTGCCAGGCTGTAACTTTCTCTTTGTAGAGTTTTGCGTTCTCATAGGCATTGAACCGAAATTTGTCCATCTCATTTAATTGCAATAACCTTTTCTCACCCGCTGCTTGTAGATCGAAATTAAGTTTCCGAATTGCCCAGTGTGCACTATGTTCTAGTTCGACCGGGAGATGACATGCCTTTCCATAGACCATTCTATAGGGTGACATTCCGATTGGATTCTTATACGCTGTTCGATATGCCCATAGGGCATCATCTAGACGCATTGCCCAGTCTTTGCGTGTCGAATTGACCACCTTTTCCAGAATTCGTTTGATCTGTAAGACCCCAACTTTTATAAATAAAGATGAATTTTCTATAAATATCATTTTTGAATATTATGGAGTTAATTTGATATAATGTTATAGTTGTGGGTAATATTTATAAATTTTACAAAGTACGCAAGTTGTTATATAATATTCGATTGGTCGGGAAATATTCGTTTTAACAGAGAATATTCGTACAACGGCACAATCATTGGTGGACCCCACAACGGAATTATTGTCGGATTGAGAAAACGACAAAAAAATTTTATAACGGCGGAAGTTTTACCATTGTTACTGTTGAACTACTCGGTAGTAAAAGTACAGTAATACGTGTGGTTACATAGTAGCACACGATATTGATTATTAATGCTTATGTGAGAAGTCACTCAGTTTGATTCAATTATTGTCAGTTAATAATATGAATTATTTAGCGATAATGACGTTTTGTTTTATTCGTATTATTAACGTAATAAAACAGAAACATCTTTTTATATAAAACATAATACTTTATTAAAGTTATTCTATAAATAGAATATATTATATTTTATTTAAAAGATTTTTCTTTAAATATGGACCGTCAGATTAAAGTAATCAATCTGGACCGTTCATGGATTAGTTACTATGCATTCCATTTTTCTATAAATAGCAACTCATTCATTCATTATTTCTTACGAATTCACTGAACTCTAGAGAGAGAAACTATAGAGAGAGAGAAGAAGAGTATTCTGCTACTTAACTACTTCCTTATTTCAGTTCTTCTTTAAAACGGTAAGGGGTGTTATTCTTTCTTATTCATGAAGAGAACTGTTGTTATTCCATTTCTTATTATTCTGTTGGAATAACCTGTATACGTGGTCTATCCTATACTTGGTGACATTCTTCTATTATTCTGTTGGAACATCCTGTCTGTGTGTTTTACACAGGACCTGATTCCGTTTTTATTATTATTTTGTTGGAACATCCTGTCTGTGTGTTTTACACCGGACCTGGTTCCATTATTTATTATTCTGTCGGAATATCCTGTCTGTGCGTTTACGCCGGACCTGGTTCCATTATTTATTATTCTGTCGGAATATTCTGTCTGTGCGTTTACGCCGGACCTGGTTCCATTATTTATTATTCTGTTGGAATAACCTGTCTGTGTGGTCTATCGCATGCCGGGTGATTTCTTTTGTTATTCTATTCTTTATTATACTTAGTTGGTTAAGTTTTGACTTCTATACTCCATGAAATTAGTGGAATATCCTTGATAATTGCGGTTCATCCAGTATCTTTTCATGAAAATATTCTTCTAAGTATTCTTGAATTTTACTCCACAAAGCAGTATCATGTTGACAATTTGGACGTTGTTAATTCTTGGATAAATTAATTATTGAACTTGTTTTATTGAATTCTTATATCATTGTCATCATCCTCATGTTTATAAAATGTTGAAAGTCATCTGTGGCCTGTAGTGCATAGATGGACTTGGTATGATTATGACTAGGGATTATTCGGTATAATCATGACCGTAATGTTACAAATGATGTGGTAAAAGTCCTCATTGGCCCGTAGTGCATTGATGGACAATTGTTGGCATGATCATGACCATTAATGACTACACGAATATCCTTGGCCGTAGTGCAGGGGTGATTCGATGATGTGGATTATTTTATTAAGCTGAGTCCCAGCGACCACAGTGTTGAAAAACCTTTTAAATCATAAAAGATAGTAGAGTTTATTTTCTACTTGACTCTTTTAATGGATTGCTTGTTCCGCTGCAGTTAAACTTGATGTCTATTATATTTTATCAGTTTAACATTGTTGAATGCTAATGATAATTTATTCTGCATTATCTTAGTCATAATATTTCTTACTGGGCTAGTTGAGCTCACCCTTTCTTTCACTGTTCTCTTCAGGAAATGAGAACGTAACTGGGGCAAGTCGGGGAACGGAGTGATGGTCCGAATGATAGTATTAGTTAGTAGTCCTCACTATTCTATGTAATAATATGTTAATAAATGTAATGAGGACTCCTTTTGAGTATGAATACTCCCTAGAAGATAATATTTGTATTCAAACTCACAGTTTATGTTTTGTCATATTGAACACGACGGTTGTATTATTAAGTTGTATTTAAATTCTATACCATGTATCTGACGACCCAAGATGGGTGATGTATACCTAATTTTGGGGGCGTCACAGTTGGTATCAGAGCTTAGGGATATGATCTCTGGCTAAGATGTGAGAATAGAACTAGGAGGGGAGAGACGGAGAATTCCTTCGCTAGTATGACCTACCTAAGTTTATTTGCATGGTATTTAATTGGTCGGTCATAATATAAGGATAATATATGACATATCAATTAACTTTTATTTTGTGGCAGTATCTGAAAATGGCATCTGAGAATGTTGAGAATAGCAATGGAGCACAGGCGACTGTTGATTCACCACATATCAATAATCAGGATAATGTGCATCAGGAAGGTGACAATTCTCATGCAAATAACAACACTGACCAGATGATGAATGATGGAATGTTCAGAAATTTTATGCAGTTCATACAACAGCAGGCGAGAGCGGCTCCTATCCAAAATATAGGTGGAAACACTGAAAACTCTCGGACGGTCACCGCTAAACAGTTCAAGGAGCTGGGACCACCAGAGTTTAAGGGAGAGCCAAAACCACTTATAGCGGAAACATGGATAAAGCAGATTACCAAGATATTTGATGTCTTGGGATGCTCCGAGGAGCAAAAGGTTCCCTTTGCCGCCTTTATGTTGCTAGGAGAGGCAGATTGCTGGTGGGAATCGATCAAGCGTACTCAACCTGCCGCACTGAAGATGTCTTGGGAGAAGTTCCAAGAGCTGTTCAATGACAAATACTTTCCCGAAAGTGTTCGTCACATGAAGGAGGTGGAGTTCATCAAATTGGAGCAGAATAATATGACCGTGTCGCAATATGAGGCTAAATTTGCTGAGTTGTCCCGATTTGCGTCCCACTTGGTGGATAATGAAGAGCGAATGACGCGAATATTTTTGCGAGGTTTGAAACCTGAGATACGTCAACATCTTATTTCTCATAAACTGTGTTTGTATTCAGATGTTGTGAATAGGGCTCAGTTAGTGGAGCGCGATAACGAGTCAACGCAACCAAAAGAGAGCAGTCGACAAAATGATAATACCAGTGAGAGCAGTCATCGAAGCGGTGACAACAAGCGTGGAAGGAATCAACAGGCCAGAAATGGTAACCACTTCTGTGGTAATCAGGGCCAAAACAATAAGAATGGTCATTTCAAGAAGAGGAGATTCAACAATGATGAAAAGACGTCAGCACCAGCACCCGTTGTTAAGGAAGAAGAACGACCACCTATCATATGTTTCAAATGCGGAGGGGAGGGGCACATCAGTCCAAACTGCGCGATGCCGTCTAAAGCATGTTATAATTGTGGAAGAGAAGGTCATTTAGCTCGATTTTGTCGTTTACCAAAAATAAGTTCAACCAAGATGGAGACACCAAAGGCTGTCCCAGAAAAGTCAAAACCGGTAGTGCAAGGGAGAGCGTTTGTTGTGACCTCCCAGAAAGCAAGGAACCCGAATGAGGTCATCACGGGTAAGCTTATCATAAACTCTAACGAAGTTATACTTTATTTGATACCGGTTCTACCCATTCTTTTATTTCTCCTACTTGCGCTCATCGATTAAATTCGACTCCGGAGAAATTAGACTTTGATTTATCTGTTGAAACTCCATTGGGAGAAATCTTCATTACATCCACGGTTTATAAGTCTTATTTGGTTCAAGTTGGTACCCACACATTTCCTGTCGATCTTATTTCATTAAAAATACTTGCATTTGACGTGATTCTAGGGATTGATTGGTTAACTACTCATCATGCAAAAATTGATTGTTTTCATAAGGTTGTTAGCTTTCATATTCCTAATCGACCTATTATGCGAATTCAAGCAATCAAACCATTAAAATCAATCGCTGTCATCTCAAGCCATAAAGCTATTCGTTTATTGAAAAACGGATGTCAAGCTTTCTTAGCTCATGTCACGGATCTAAACAAAAATACGTCAT
This sequence comes from Panax notoginseng, assembly GCA_016801055.1. Lineage (NCBI taxonomy): Eukaryota > Viridiplantae > Streptophyta > Magnoliopsida > Apiales > Araliaceae > Panax > Panax notoginseng. The sequence continues at coordinate 24,638,238 of CM029020.1, read as the reverse complement.
TTTTGAATGATATTTCTATTGTTAATAAATTCCCTGACGTATTCCCTGAAGAACTTCCTGGCCTACCCCCAGAGCGTGAAATTTAATTTTGTATCGACCTTGAACCCGGTACAAAACCCATTTCCAAAGCCCCATATCGAATGGCTCCTATTGAACTTCAGGATTTAAAGATCCAACTGCAGGAATTGTTAGACATTGGCTTTATTCGTCCTAGTACTTCTCCTTGGGGTGCTCCTGTGCTATTCGTGAAGAAGAAAGATGGAAGTATGCGATTTTGTATTGATTATCGGGAGTTGAATCATGTCACCATCAAAAACAGGTACTCATTGCCACGTATTGATGACCTGTTTGACCAGTTGCAAGGAGCACAATTCTTTTCAAAGATTGATCTTCGTTCTGGATATCATCAGCTGAAGGTTAGAACTGAGGATATTCCAAAGACGGCTTTTAGAACTCGGTACGGGCATTATGAATTCCTAGTCATGTCTTTTGGATTGACTAATGCTCCTGCTGCCTTCATGGATATGGTGAACCGGGTATTCAAGGAATATTTGGATCACTTTGTGGCCGTCTTTATTGATGACATCCTTATTTATTCCAAAAGTCGTGAAGACCATGAGCAACACTTGAGGCTGGTACTCCAAAAGCTTCGTGAATACAAGCTTTATGCCAAGTTGAAGAAATGCGAGTTCTGGCTGGAGGAGGTAGCATTCCTTGGGCACGTAGTATCAACTCGTGGAATATCAGTTGACCCGACAAAGATTGAAGCTATTCAAAGCTGGGAGCAACCTAAATCAGTGACCGAAGTACATAGCTTTCTTGGTTTAGCTGGTTATTATCGGAGATTCGTGGAAGGATTTTCTTGAATCGCTACTCCATTAACTCAGCTGACTCGGAAAGATACAAAGTTCGGTTGGAGCGAAGAATGTGAGAAGAGTTTTTAAGAACTCAAGAGGAGACTCATTTCAGCACCTGTTCTAACAATACCATCTGGCTCGGAGGGATTTGTCATCTACAGTGATGCTTCGAGCAAAGGGTTGGGATGCGTTCTCATGCAACATGAAAAAGTCATAGCCTATGCATCAAGACAACTCAAGGAATATGAGAGGAATTATCCTACTCATGATCTAGAGTTGGTAGCTGTTGTCTTTGCACTTAAAATTTGGAGGCATTACTTGTATGGGGAAAAGGTGGAGATCTTTACGGATCATAAAAGCCTCAAATATTTCTTCACTCAAAAGGAACTCAACATGCGACAACGACGTTGGCTTGAACTGTTAAAAGATTATGATCATACCATTCAATACCATCCTGAAAAAGCGAACGTGGTAGCTGACGCATTGAGTAGAAGATCATATGCAAGTACGAGTGCGATATTGTCAACACAAAGGCCCATTTTGTGTGATTTGCAAAGGATGAAGATAGAGTTAAATAATCCAGGGACCCATGTGATGATAGCGAATATACGAGTAGAACCGACTTTAATCGATAAAGTTAAAGCTGCTCAAGCTACAGACCTGGAGCTGATGCGTATGAGGAAGAAAGTGTAAGAAGGTGCTATGCCGGAAGCAAGAATCGATGAAGAAGGAATACTTCGAGTCAACTCCAGACTTTGTATTCCTAACAACCCTGATTTAAAGTATGAAATCATGATGGAGGCGCACAATACACCGTTTGCAATCCATCCTGGAAGTACCAAAATGTATCATGATCTTCGTCATACATTTTGGTGGAGCAATATGAAGAGAGAGATAGCGCTGTTTATCTCAAGATGTTTAACTTGTCAACGAGTCAAAGCGGAGCATCAAGTACCAAATGGTCCATTGCAACCACTTGAAATTCCAAAATGGAAGTGGGAGCACATTACCATAGATTTCGTTACCGGTCTTCCTAGGATTTCTCAAGGTATTGATGCAATTTGGGTCATTGTTGATAGATTGACCAAGTCTGCTCATTTCTTACCGATACGAGAAACTTATACACTTGAACGTCTTGCTCGTATGTACATAAACGAGATTATAAGACTGCATGGTATACCAATATCCATAGTTTCTGACCGAGACCCAAGATTCACTTCACGATTTTGGGTTAGTTTACAAAAAGCTATGGGCATGGATTTACGATTTAGTTCAGCATATCATCCTCAGACGGACGGACAATCAGAGAGGACTATTCAAACTCTTGAAGATCTATTAAGACTCCGTGTCCTTGAATTCAAGGGAAGTTGGGACAAGTTCTTACCATTGGTGGAGTTTTCCTACAACAACAGTTATCAAGCAAGTATTGGCATGGCTCCATTCGAAGTATTGTATGGAAGAAAATGTCGTTCTCCAGTATGCTGGGATGAGGTGGGTGAAGCAACGTTGTTGGGACCAGAGTTGGTACGTATGACTACAGAAAAGATTCAAACGATCCGACAACGTATAAAAACCTCACAAGATCGACAAAAGAGTTATGCTGATCTTCATCGAAAGAACGTGGAATTTGATGTAGGAGATCAGGTGTTCTTACGTGTTGCTCCATGGAAAGGAGTTACAAGATTTGGAAAGAGAGGAAAGCTCAATCCTCGATTCATCGGTCCATTTTTAATCCTCGATCGAGTAGGAAATCTGGCTTATAGGCTCGCTTTACCGCCAAATATGTCTCGTGTTCATAACGTTTTTCACATATCCATGTTACGCAAATATGTGGAAGACCCGAACCACATTATTGAGTTAGAACCGGACGAAATAGCGGAGGGTTTGACGTACGAAGAAGTTTCTGTTTAAATCTTGGATAAGAAGGAACATATTCTACGCTCCAAGGTTATACCTCAAGTCAAAGTTTTGTGGAGAAACCACGATGTTGAGGAAATGACTTGGGAGTTAGAATCTGAAATGAAATCAAGGTATCCTTACCTCTTCGACATACCAGGTACGTACCCTAATTTTGAGGGCGAAATTTCATAAGAAGGGGAGGTTGTAAGACCCCAACTTTTATAAATAAAGATAAATTTTCTATAAATATCATTTTTGAATATTATGGAGTTAATTTGATATAATGTTATAGTTGTGGGTAATATTTATAAATTTTACAAAGTACGCAAGTTGTTATATAATATTCGATTGGTCGGGGAATATTCGTTTTAACAGGGAATATTCGTACAACGGCACAATTATTGGTGGACCCCACAACGGAATTATTGTCGGATTGAGAAAACGACAAAAATATTTTATAACGGCGGAAGTTTTACCATTGTTACTGTTGAACTACTCGGTAGTAAAAGTACAGTAATACGTGCGGTTGCATAGTAGCACATGGTATTGATTATTAATGCTTATGTGAGAAGTCACTCAGTTTGATTCAATTATTGTCAGTTAATAATATGAATTATTTAGCGATAATGACGTTTTGTTTTATTCGTATTATTAACGTAATAAAACAGAAACATCTTTTTATATAAAACATAATACTTTATTAAAGTTATTCTATAAATAGAATATATTATATTTTATTTAAAAGATTTTTCTTTAAATATGGACCGTCAGATTAAAGTAATCAATCTGGACCGTTCATGGATTAGTTACTATGCATTCCATTTTTCTATAAATAGCAGCTCATTCCTTCATTATTTCTTACGAATTTACTGAACTCTAGAGAGAGAAACTATAGAGAGAGAGAAGAAGAGTATTCTGCTACTTAACTACTTCCTTATTTCAGTTCTTCTTTAAAACGGTAAAGAGTGTTATTCTTTCTTATTCATGAAGAGAACTGTTGTTATTCCATTTTTTATTATTCTGTTGGAATAACCTGTATACGCGGTCTACCCTATACTTGGTGACATTCTTCTATTATTCTGTTGGAACATCCTGTCTGTGTGTTTTACACCGGACCTGGTTCCGTTTTTATTATTATTTTGTTGGAACATCCTGTCTGTGTGTTTTACACCGGACCTGGTTTCATTATTTATTATTCTGTCGGAATATCCTGTCTGTGCGTTTACGCCGGACCTGGTTCCATTATTTATTATTCTGTTGGAATAACATGTCTGTGCGGTCTATCGCATGCCGGGTGATTTCTTTTGTTATTCTATTCTTTATTATACTTAGTTGGTTAAGTTTTGACTTCTATACTCCATAAAATTAGTGGAATATCCTTGATAATTGTGGTTCATCTAGTATGTTTTCATGAAAATATTATTATAAGAATTCTTGAATTTTACTCCACAAAGCAGTATCATGTTGACAATTTGGACGTTGTTAATTCTTGGATAAATTAATTCTTGAACTTGTTTTATTGAATTCTTATATCATTGTCATCATCTTCATGTTTATAAAATGTTGAAAGTCATCTGTGGCCTGTAGTGCATAGATGGACTTGGTATGATTATGACCAGGAATTATTCGGTATAATCATGACCGTAATGTTACAAATGATGTGGTAGAAGTCTTCATTGGCCCGTAGTGCATTGATGGACAGTTGTTGGCATGATCATGACCATTAATGACTAGACGAATATCCTTGGCCGTAGTGCAGGAGTGATTCGATGATGTGGATTATTTTATTAAGCTGAGTCTCAGTGATCACAGTGTTGAAAAACTTTTTAAATCATAAAAGATAGTAGAGTTTATTTTCTACTTGACTCTTTTAATGGATTGCTTGTTCCGCTGCAGTTAAACTTGATGTCTATTATATTTTATCAGTTTAACATTATTGAAGGCTAATGATAATTTATTCTGCATTATCTTAGTCATAATATTTCTTACTGTGCTAGTTGAGCTCGCCCTTTCTTTCACTGTTCTCTTCAGGAAATGAGAACGTAACTGGGGCAAGTCGGGGAACGGAGTGATGGTCCGAATGATAGTATTAGTTAGTAGTCCTCACTATTCTATGTAATAGTATGTTAATAAATATAATGAGGACTTCTTTTGAGTATGAATACTCTCTAGAAGATTATATTTGTATTCAAACTCACAGTTTATGTTTTGTCATATTGAAGACGACGGTTGTATTATTAAGTTGTATTTGAATTCTGTACCATGTATCTGACGACCCAAGATGGGTGATGTATACCTAATTTTGGGGGCGTCACATGATCTCCCTATTCGAGACTTCCGCTTGACCGTTGGTTTGGGGATGATACGCGGTTGCAATTCTATGACGGACCCCATACTTTGTAATCAATTTAGTGAACTGTTTATTACAGAAGTGAGTTCCCTCATCACTGATTATCGCCCTCGGTGCCCCAAATCGTGTGAAGATATTTTTCTTTAAAAATCGTAGTACTACGTTAGCATCATTCGTGGGTAAAGCTGTGGCTTCTACCCATTTGGAAACATAATCGACCGCTAACAGGATGTACTTATTATTGAAGGATGATGGGAAAGGTCCCATAAAGTCAATTCCCCACACGTCGAATAGTTCAACCTCCAAAATTGTGTTAAGTGGCATTTCATTGCGCTTGGAGATATTATCTACTCGTTAACATCGATCACACTTTAACACATAAAGATAAGCATCTTTGAAAAGAGAAGGCCAGAAAAATCCTGATTGCAACACTTTGGCTGCTGTCTGATCATCGGCGTAATGACCTCCGTAATCTGATGAGTAGCAATGACACAATATGCTATCCATTTCTTCATGTGGCACACATCGTCTAATCATTTGATCCGCGCAAGCTTTAAACAGAAATGGTTCGTCCCAATAATATTGCTTAACATCGTGGAGGAACTTCTTCCGTTGATGCGAATTCAAATCCGGGGGTAATACCTTACCAACCAAGTAATTCACGTAATCTGCATACCATGGCACTATCGTTGTTACTCGAAGAAACCGTTCATCCGGAAATCTCTCGTTAATCATAACGTTGTCTTTTTGCTGAACCTCCGCATTTTCAAACCGCAAAAGATGATCCGCTACCTGATTCTCGGTACCTTTCCTATCTCAGATCTCCAAATCAAATTCTTGAAGCAACAGTACCTATCATATTAACCGCGGTTTGGCATCCTTCTTCTCAATCAGGTACTTAATCGCATAATGATCAGTGTAGAAAATTACCTTGGTCCCTGTTAACGCCAAGATCTTCGGTGACGTCCCAATCACGTAAGACGCCCTAATCCTGCACAGTAAACACAGTCAACACCAAAGGCTTGACGACTGGACCATCGGGGATAACTCAGGCGTGAGAGTCAGTACAGGTCGTTCAAGGTTTAACAATGGAGGATAAAATATCTAGTGTCTCTAGATAGATAAAAATTACTGGTTGTGTGTATGCGTACCTTTTGTTATGAGACTCCCTTGCTAGGTTATACTCTCATGCTCGATTTTTTGTGCCACCAACCCTAATCTGACACAACCCCCCCACTCCTCTATGGTTTCAGCAGGATGTGTGCAGGTTGTCACCTTTTCCCCACTGTGCATGCCGCCGGCCGGATAAAATCCCATCCATATTAATGAAATGCAGACTTTTGGTCAATTGCTATCCTTTTTTATCATTACAAGTCAAAGGCTTAGATATTAAAAGATCTACTGGGCCAATCATTTGATCCGGTCCATCTTTATGAAGATATAATAAAGGAAATATAAGTATTAAGCCCAATGACTATAAGACTCAATAATAAAGGTCCAATAGGTTAATTAGATGGATAGGCCTAATCCATCCGGCCCAATAGAGGAAATATCATGACCCAACATTGCCCCCTAGTTTTTTATTAAATAGAATATTTAATAGAAAATTATAAGCGGTCCATGACATTATAAGATCCAACAAGATTGAAATGGGCCCAAAGTGGGACTTACCAAAATCCAACTGGTGAAGGATGGGAACAACAAAGATACGAGAAGGATGGATCAAGACCGGAAATCTAATGGGAGGCCCAATCTGCTAAATATATACAACTCAAATCGGACGCAACCTTTCAAATTCGTAATTATGACTGTCAATTTAATAAGCCGCCCTCGATTGCCGTGTAACCGTCAGTATAAAAGGTAAACTTTACCAAATTTGACAGTTTAACCTACCAATTCAAATTTTTGGACTTTTGAGTTCTCCTCTCCTCTCTCAAACTTCCTTCTCAGTTTTGCAAAATTTCAACAATGGTGACTCTGAACTCGAACCAGAACTCCCCCTCCGTGTAACCCCCATCACCACCGTTCCTTCAAACCCCAGCCCTACTGAAGAAGCATCAAGCTCAGACCCCCAGATTGCCAACCCCGGCGAAAAATCTGTGCCTCCGAAACCCATGCCTAACCCCTCCGATTTCTTCAAAAATAAGGAATAATATTTTCACGCCAACACACCCTCAATCATCTCTGAGATTGAGTTACGGAAGATTAAGGATCGTTACCACATCCCCGATACCCATTTGATAAGAGCTCCCTAATCTGATGAGAAGATGTACCAACGCCCAGACGGTTGGACGGCTGTTTCGGTGACTCTGCTTTAAAAGGGGGTTAGATTTCCTCTCCACATCTTTCTGGTTACCCTCTTAGGGTTTATTGGGATAGGGTTTGCCCAACTGGTGCCAAATTCTTACATCCATATTTTGGCTTTTATCGCACTCTGTCATGAGTTAGGAGTCGAACCTACTCTCGATTTCTTTTTTACCGTATATAAAATTGCTCAAACTAGAGAAAAGGGGTTTAAAGTTCTGGGTAAGCACGCCCACAAGACTGGTGAAAAGTTTGAGAGGCGGTCGTTCATAAATACTCCCTCGAGCAACAGAGGATGGCATGAGAGATGATTTTTTGTTAAGGGACCAGAGATCGCCTCTTTACCAAATTGCTTCCCCCAGGAGAGTCTCTTTAGGCTAATCCTTTCGCCACTGAAACACCCATCGTTAATCCTCAGATTAATGAATCACAAGTTGAAGAGTCCATTATTCCTGAAGAACCCCTCAAATCTCGATGAAGAAAAAAGGCCGCTAAGAAATATAAATCCATCCGCCGAGATATAGACCCTGAAACAGAGCCAGAAACAAATCTAGAAGCAATCCTCGAAGCAAACCCTTCATCCAATCCCCCTCCTGTACCTCCTGAATCTGCCCCAATCAAGAGAAGTTTGTTTGACATACCTTCACACGAACGGGCAAATGTTCTTTGTGTCAAAAAGTTGAGGACGAAGATTACTCCCTTGATAGTGGAGGAGCTTCGAGTTCCCCCATCTTCGACCAACAATCCCCCAGCCATCCCCGTGGAAACTCAAGTGCCAGGCGATGACGAGCCGATCGAATCCATTCCTTCGTTCTCTCGCAAGAGAAAACAACCATCTGATAGTTATCCAGGCTCGTCCTCCGTTCCTTCACCGGTTCGCGAACCTAATCCTGCCCAATCGCCCTCTCCGAAAAACATATATATGGATCCCTCACCAACTCGTGATCAATCCATGCCTTCTCCTTCGAGACAATCACCTTCCGAATTTCAACGTGACGCTATGGCCCCTTCAACCATGTGGCCTCGGTTTAATGCAAACTTCCCCTTTCGACTATTTGATGCCTTCGTCCTTGAGACCGACGACCATCGCTTTGGTAACAGTTCGAACATGGATCTGCTTAAGGAAGACATGAGCTATCTGGCAAAGGTGAATGGTTTTCTCTTTTAATTTCCATGTTTATCTTCATACATAGATATCCGAAACTGATCAGATAATGTGGAATCACGTACAGGCGAATGCTGTATTCGGACGTCTGGGTCCAAAGTCTGCTGAAGCTGAAGCCGAATAAGAAGCAATAAAAAGGGAGAACACCATTCTGAAATCGGCTTTGGCTCGGGAAAGAACTCAACGTGAAGGTCTCCTTCACACTAATGAAGGTCTTCGAAATGAGTTGGCTCAGACTAAGGAGGAGGTGAAAGCGTCCAGAGAGGAACTGAAGTTATCCAAGGCTAACCACGAGGAGATCGTCAAGATGAATGCTGACCTGGTGCAGCGGAATGAGTTAAGGATGAAGAAAGTTGAGGAGTTGAAGGCCAGAAATAAGATCCTGGCTAAGTCGATCGAAAAGTTACAGTCACAAGATATTCGTCATCTGAAAAGGCGTCAGAAGCTTGAGGAGGAGATTAGGGAACTTCGGGCTCTTCGGGATCTGGGACCTCCCTTAACCGAGGATTTCCGCAAGCAGGTTTGCGAAGAGTATTGGCAATCAGATGAAATCAGCTCCGAAATTATGAAGATCCATTTTGAAAGTTATGAGCTTTGTCGAAGTCGCGGCAAGGAGAAGTTGATTGTAGTCAACGTGGATACGTCCCTGCTTGACTCATCAGAAGAAGAGGATAATGCCTGATGATGTTATTGCTTTATTCTGACTTTTTCAGCTTTATGTGAACATTATTTGTCTTTCTTGGGGTTATTTTTAAGAACTTTATCACAAAAAATTAAATGGTATGTAATGGTTTAATATTATGGTTTCTGTTTACTTCGTTTTTTGTTAATAATTCAGCATTAATGATCTTGAATGAACTTAGCTTAAACTACAAATCAGATAAGGTGTATAGCAGTCAAGTTAAAGAATGAAATGAACTGAATTAAATGAACCGAACTGAACTCAACACTTGCATAAAATAAAGTGATGTATATTTGTCGTTACCGAAGTATGAGATCGGTCATGTGTAAGGTGAATTCGGCTGATCCTCTTTGCACCATCAAGATCTTGCTTACCACTCAGGGTAGAACAAGTATATAAGGACATTTGTTTACCACTCGGGGTAGAACAATATAAAAAGGACCATAGGATTTATCTACCACACAAGGTAACAAATAAATAGGCTGTCATCGAATGGCCAGCGAGTCCGACCATACCTCCTTACTTCGGTGCCCATTGATTTACCACTCGGGGTAAAAACAATATAAAAAGGACCATAGGATTCGACTATCACACGGGATAATGAATAAATAGGCTGCCATCGAATGGTCAGCGAGTCCGACCATACCTCCTTACTTCGGTGCCCCTTGATTTATCACCCTTGGTAAATACAATATTAAAAGGACCATAGGATTCGACTACCACACGTGGTAACGAATAAATAGGCTGCCATCGAATGGCCAGCGAGTCCGACTATACCTCCTTACTTCATTGTGAACTTAGTGCCAAATAGGAAGAATATCAGTCGTGAAAAAGTGAATTTTTATTGATTCTGAACAATCATATACAGACTTTTGGCAAACTGACTCGATCTCTACTGGAAATATTTCCGAAGCCTTCCAGCATGCCAAGTGTTCTTGATTTCGGACCCATCTAATGCCTTTAATCGATAAGTTCCTGGCTTTGGTACGTCGATCACCTCATACGACCCTTCCCAGTTCGGCATCAGCTTTCCCGTGTTCTGAGGCATAGATGCTTCGGCTTCTCTGAGGACGAAGTCCCCTACTTCAAATCTGCGAAGCTTGACTCCCTTGTTGTAATGCTTAGCTACTCTTCGTTGATAAGCTATCAGTTTGACCAAAGCCATTTCTCTGACTTCTTCTAACAGATCCAGGTTGGCCTTCAGTCCTTCGTCGTTGTAGATCTCTTTGAATTGACCGACTCGAAGACTTGGAGATCCAATTTCGACTGGGACTAAGGCATCAGTGCCATAAGCCAATCGAAAAGGTGAATCCCCGGTGGTGGTCCTTGGTGTAGTCCGATATGCCCATAACACACTGAGCAGCTCCTCTGGCCATCTTCATTTAGCTTCATCCAGTCTGCGCTTGATCCCGTTCAACAACGTTCTGTTGGTCACTTCAACCTGCCCATTTGACTGTGGATGAGCCACTGAAGTCTTCCTGTGCTGAACCCCCAACTCTTTCAGAAATCCTTCAAATTTCGATCCCACGAATTGGCGTCCGTTGTCCGATATCACCACTTTAGGAATTCCGAAGCGAAACACTACGGATTCTTTCATAAACTTCAAACACTCTTGTTCCGTTATCAACCGAAGTGGCTTCGCCTCTACCCATTTGGTCATGTAATCGATAACAACTATGATGAAACTGACCTGCCCTTTAGCTTTCGGCAACGGACCCAATATATCTACCCCCCAGACAGCGAAGGGTATAGGAGATAAAATCGAGTATAGCTTTTCTGGTGGCTGATGTGTGATCGGACTATTGAGCTGACACTTGTCATACTTCTTCACATACTCAGTAGCTTCCTTGAAGGTAGTTGGCCAGTAGTACCTCTGCCGAAGAACTTTGTATGCCAATGACTTAGCAGCCATGTGATCGCCGCAGATGCCTTCATGAACCTCCCGAAGGGCATACTCAGCTTCAGACGGAACCAGACACTTCAATAATGGTGACAAAAATATCCTTCGATAAAGATCTCCATCAATAAGGACGAAGTTCGCACTCTTATACTTGACCTTCTTTGCAAGCATCTGATCCGAAGGAAGAACGCCATCTGCCAAATACTCGATGTAGGGAGTCATCCAGCAGTTAGACCGCTCGATACACATTACCGCTTCGTATTGAATACTCGGTTGCTGTAAAACCTCTAAGTAGACTGACCCATTGAAAATGACGGCATCTGTAGTGGCCAACTTTGATAACGCATCGGCAATGGAATTGTCATTGCGCTCTATGCCCTGAAATTCATAAGAGAAAAAATACTGAAGCCGATCCTTCAACTCTGCCAAATACTTGATCATCCTTGTTCCACGAGCTTCATAATCTCCTGATAGTTGCTTGACGACCAACTGAGAGTCACTGTAAATGATTAGCTTCTGGACTTCTAGACTCTTCGCCAGTCGAACTCCTGCTAGCACTGCTTCATACTCGGTCTCGTTGTTCGTTTCTCTGAACTCAAATCTGATGGCCTGATGTACTTTGAATCCCTCCGGACTCGTCAAAATAATCCCCGTTCCACTGACGTCCGCCGTAGAAGATCCATCTGCATAAAGCGTCCAGGAATTCTGACCGAGCTGAAGGGCTGCCACTATTCAATCGGACGTCTCAGCTTCTGGCAGATCAACATCTGCTTTGGAGAATGAACATTCCACCATGAAATCGGCCAAAGATTGACCCTTGATAGCAGTTCGGGGATGATATTCAATAAAAAATTGTGATAACTCCATAGTCCATGCTGCTAATCTCCCCGAAATTTTTGGTTTGCTCATCACCTTCTTCAGTGGTTGATCCGTGTAGACAACCAAGAGTCGACCTTGAAAATATTGCCGAAGCTTTTGACTAGCAATTACTAAAGCGAAGGCAAATTTTTCGATATTTGGATACCTGGTTTCAGCATCTCTTAGGACGTGACTGACATAATAAACTAGATGCTACTTCCCGCTGACCTCTCGAACCATCACTGCTCCAACTGCCAAAGAACTAGCCGCCAGATATAAATATAAAACCTCAGCTGGAGTAGGTTTCATCAATAGAGGAGCCGAAGACAGGTATGTCTTTATTCCTTGGAAGGCGTCTTCACACTCCGAAGTCCATTGGAATATCTTCGCATTTTTCGGTCCCTTCAGTGTGTTGAAGAATGGTAGGCATCTCTCCACAGATTTGGACATAAACCTCCTTAAAGCTGCAATCCTACCAGTCAGACGCTGAACGTCTTTGAACGACTGAGGAGTCTTCATGTCTAGAATGGCCTGGATCTTCTCCGGATTGGCCTCGATGCCCCTTTGACTGACCAGATATCCCAGGAACTTTCCTGCACCGAGTCCGAAGGTACATTTTGTAGGATTGAGCCTCAATTCATGATGACAGACTGTCTGAAAGCATTCTTCCATATCATCCAAATGCTTCTGAACTATGGTGCTTTTCACGATCATGTCATCCACGTACACCTCCATGTTCTTTCCTAGCTGCTTACGGAAGAAAAAGTTCATCATTCTCTGGTAGGTCGCTCCAGCGTTTATCAGGCCGAAGGTCATTTTCTTATAGGTGTACACCAAACGGTGTGTGATGAATGTTGTCTTTAGAATGTCCTCTTCGCACATAGAAATTTGATGATAACCTGAAAAAGCATCCATAAAGCTTAGTAGTGCATATCCCGAAGTTGCATCAATGAGTTGGTCAATATGGGGTAAAGGATAAAGGTCCTTTGGGCATGCTTTGTTCAGATCTGTATAGTCGATGCAAACTCTCCATTTCCCATTCTGCTTCTGCACTAGTACCACATTAGCCATCCATTCTGGGTAGTCTATCTCGAATATGAAATCAGCACCTATCAACTTCGCGACCTCCTCATCAATGATCCTTTGTCGTTCAAGTGCAAAGATCCACCTTTTCTGCCGAACAGGCTTCTTCGATGGATCCACATCCAGCCGATGCTCGACAATCTTTCGACTAATCCCAGGCATGTCATGTGGCTCCCATGCAAAGATATCTGCATAGCAGCGAAAAAGCTCTATAAGATTTGTCCGTAAGGGTTCCGGCAAACCTGAACCAATCTTCACTGTCTTGTCTTTCTTTCCAAGGACTAGCTCGATCTCCTCTGTCTCTCCTGTGGGGATAACAAATGGCTCCGAGCTGCTTTCAGTAAAGGGCTCGATCTCAATTGCCATAGTTTGCTTCTGCTTGCTGATCTCTACTCCTGAGGAAATGATAGCATTTCGATAACAGCGTCGGGCTAGATCTAAGTCCCCTGCCACTTCTCCAACACCGTATGCCGTGGGGAACTTAATTTTGAAATGAGGAATGGAGGTCACAGCTTGGAGAGCCGTCAATGTAGGCCTTCCCAATATGACATTGTAAGCCGAATCTACATGCACGACATAAAATTTACATGTTATTTCTACCTGTTGAGGAGCTGTGTCGAAGACCACTGGGAGCTCGATAGTGCCCGCAACTTTGGCTGGATCATTGCTGAAGCCATATAAAGGAGCCTCCTGACCGACCTCCATCTTTCTCCCATCAAGATGCATCCTCTGATAAGCGTGGGCATACAGAATATTCACAAAAGACCCGTTGTCTATCATCATACGCTTTACATCCACCTAGCCCACTTGTTCAGTGATCACTAACGCTCCTTCATGTGGCTCGATGGGCTTCGAAGGATAATTTGCATCGGTAAAAGAGATAACAGTTTTGGGAAATGCTCTGTCAGTCTTCGGGGGAGCACCCGCCACAGACATGACCGAATCCAAATATCCTCTTCTCTTCTTCCCTACTAACTTCCCTGCTGTCCCACCGGTTATTACATCAACGACGTGCCTTGGCGGTGGTGTTGGAGCATTTTGGACGGGTGGAACCATTTGAATCGTCTGAACAGTACGGTCGGCATTCTGCTGATCTTGTTGGTCCCTCCCGGCCACATACTGAACCAGCAAACCGCTTTGAATCTTCTTCTCCATGAAGTCCTTCAGATTGTAACACTCATTAGTGTCATGACCCGCGGCTTGATGATAGCCACAATACTTCCGAGAGTTGCCCTGTCCTGTCCTGTAATTATCACGAGGTGGCTCGAAGAATGGCTGGTTCCTGATCTGGTCCAAAATCACCGACCTATCCGTATTCAGTTTGGTGTAAACCTTATTCACTTTCGGGGCGGACGCAGGTGGACGACTACTTCCTTGTCGCCATGAGTTATTGTACTTCTTCGAACTGCCTTCTAGCCAATCGCTATACCCTCCCATCTTCCTCTGATCACCTTCGATCTGGGGAATGTCGGTCCCCTTTATTCGATCAGAAGAAGATCGCTTTAGGCTATTCATGGCCTCTTCCACTACGATGTAACCTTCTGCCTTGTCAAAGGCTTCTGCCAAACTCTTCGGGTTGTGAAACATCAGCTTCTTCACCAACTTTTCAGACTTTACCAGATCCAAACCATTCTGAAACAAACCTACAGCCTTCAAATCATTGAGGTCCGACACTTGACCAACTGCTTCCCTGAACCTTTTCACATACTGACCCAAGGACTCATCGGTGAACTGTCTGACCTGTGCTAAAGAACCTGTGGGCTTCCCTCTTCTTCGGTTGCTCCCAAAACGAGCATGAAATTTGTCACATAGCTCGGACCATGACGACACCAAATCGGCCGGTAAAGTTCCCATCCACTGCCTCGCATCCTTCCTCAGGGTTGTGACGAACGTATGGCACTTGGCCGCATCGGTAAAATCATAATAATCCATTAGTCGATCAAATTCCTGGCTATGGTCATATGGATCTCCGGATCCGTCGTAACTCTCCATATAAGGCAACTTCTTGGTGGTGTCTGCCTTCTCCTTAAGGATATCCGAAGAAAATGGGGACGCTTTCTTTCCCGGAGTATCCTTCACCTGTTGAACCTCAACTAACTGTTTTCGAAGCTCCTTCAATTCCTTGACCAAATAATCTACTCCTTCTGGTTGAGATGACGCTTCTTTCTCTGGGGAATCTTTCCTCTTTCGAGTAGATCGGTCTCTTGCCATGGAACCCCTAACTCCCAAGGGACTTTTACGATGATGATGGTCGACAAAGCGTTGTGCCCCCGGTGGGCTTTCTGGTGTATGGCCCCTAGATCTACTTCGTCTTTGGGTCCTGTGGCTGTGGTGAGAATGCGCAACAACGAGCGCCTTATTTGTATTCTCCGGGGTACACTCCCTGGATCGGCCCCTTCATTCACTTCGACCTTGTTCCTTAGAATCGACAGGGTGGCGTACCCTCTTCGATCTTTGAGGGGTAGGGCTTCTTGATCTTCTTTCTCGAGGTTGGCCCCGAGACTTACGCCCTGAATGGGCAGGTTCTTTCCACTCCGATGCCCATGCTCTTCGGACTGAACATAACTGGACTCTTCATCCCTCAACTCTGCCATCCGGGACATCTGCTCAGCTATATCCTGTCGCTGCTTCATGAGTGCCTCTATGGTTCTGTCTACTTTGTCTGCCATCTTAGCCAGTCGGAAGGCCTTCCCATCCTGTTCATCTCGGCGAGTTTTAGGCGAAGTGCCTTCTACCCGTTTTCGACTGTGACCAGGTTCTTTCTCTGTCGTGAAAACTAGCTTTCTCTTAGCTTTGCCCACAGCCCTTGGACGAGAATCTCCATGAGAATGTTTGGACGCTGTGCTGGCATGGAAGCTTAATGCAGGTCCCAAACGATCTTTAACAGAGACTCGTGGTGCTGAATCACTGGCAGCCATCGGCTGTCCTTCGGGTGTATCTGCTCTACTCTTCCCCATGAATGTTGACGTAGAACAACCACAATGTCTGATTGAAAAATGCTCAGGACACTAGAACTCAGCCCTCCTTCTAGCGCTAATGTTAACGCCAAGATCTTCGGTGACGTTCCAATCACGTAAGATGCCCTAATCCTGCACAGTAAACACAGTCAACACCAAAAGCTTGACGGCTTGACCGTCGGGGGATAGCTCAGGCGTGAGAGTCAGTACAGACCGTTCAAGGTTTAACAATGGAGGATAAAATATCTAGTGTCTCTAGAGAGATAAAAATTACGGGTTGTGTGTATGCGTACCTTTTGTTAGGAGACTCCCTTGTTAGGTTATACTCTCATGCTCGGTTTTTTGTGCCACCAACCCTAATCTGACACAGCCCCCCCACTCCTCTATGGTCTCAGCCGGATGTGTGTAGGTTGTCACCTTTTCCCCACTGTGCATGCCGCCGGCCGGATAAAATCCCATCCACATTAATGAAATGTAGACTTTTGGTCAATTGCTATCCTTTTTTATCATTACAAGTCAAAGGCTTAGATATTAAAAGATCTACTGGGCCAATCCTTTGATCCGGCCCATCTTTATGAAGATATAATAAAGGCAATATAAGTATTAAGCCCAATGACTATAAGACTCAATAATAAAGGTCCAATAGGTTAATTAGATGGATAGGCCCAATCCATCCGACCCAATAGAGGAAATATAATGACCCAATAGAGGAAATACCCGGAATATCCATCCAGCAGACAGTAGAATTTATGTCCCGCTAACCTATCCAACATCTTATCAATGAACGGCAAGGGGAAATGACCCTTGCGTGTGGCTTTATTCAGCTTGCGATAATCCATACATACTCTCCATCCTGTAACGGTTCTAGTAGGGATGAGCTCATTAGCTTCGTTCTTCACCACTGTTATACCCCCTTTCTTTGGTACGCATTGTACATGACTTACCCATGAACTGTCCGACGTTGGATAAATAATGCCGACATCCAACCACTTTATGATCTCTTTTTTCACCACATCCTTCATAATGGGGTTTAGCCTTCTTTGCTGCTCAATGGTTGGTCTTTCCCCCTCTTCTAATAAAATTTTATGCATACAGAATGACGGACTATTTCCTCGAATATCCGCTATGGTCCATTCGATTGCTGTTTTGAACTCTCGCAATACCCTTAGCAGTTTCTCTTTTTGCGTGTCCGTTAACTTTGTTGAAACAATGACTGGTAGGGTAGAATCTTTCCCCAAATAAGCATACTGCAGATGAGATGGTAGCGGTTTTAATTCAAACACCGGTGGCTCTTCTATTGAGGTTTTGAATTTTTTACCTTCCGTTTTGGGCCTTTCAAGGGTGTCGAATGGTTGCTTACTTTTCCGGATGAAAGATGGTGTATTTAGCCATTTGATATACTCAATGTCATTTTCAATACCAATTCGTCTATTCCGAATAACTTGGATTCTATCGGATCCTCTGAGTAATTTATGCAGAACTTGTGATTAACTAATTCATCCATTATATCCACCCGCAAACACTCACCTTTGTCTTTCGGATAAGACATCGACTTAAATACATTAAAGGTGACCTGTTGATCTTCAACTCGCATCGTCAATTCACCTTTTTGCACGTCAATCAATGTTCTCCCCGTTGCTAAAAATGGTCGCCCGAGAATGATGGGAATTTCCTTATCTGCTTCACAATCCAAGATAACGAAATCTGCTGGGAAGATGAATTTATCCACCTTTACTAATACATCTTCAACAATACCTCGTGGATATGTAACTGATCGGTCCGCCAACAACAAACTGATATTTGTTGGTTTTAGTGCCTTAAGTCCAAACTGACTGTAGACGAATAATGGCATCAAATTTATACTGGCCCCCAAATCACACAATGCTCTCCCCGAAAACTGATTACCAATGTCGCATGGAATAGTAAAACTACCTGGGTCTTTTAACTTCGGAGGTAACTTGTTCTGGATAATTACGCTGCATTCTTCGGTTAGCGCTATTATTTTAAAATCACCCAATTTCCTTTTCTTCAACAACACATCCTTCATGAACTTGGCGTAGCTCGGCATTTGTTCTAAAGCTTCGGCAAATGGGATATTGATATGCAGTTTTTTGAAAATATCCAAAAATCTTGAAAAATGTTTATCTAACTTGGATTTCTGAAACCTCTGAGGATACGGTATGGGAGGCATTGTGATAGTTAGTTCCGGTGCTCTATGCTCTAAGGTCTTATCTTGATGCTTTCTGGTTTCCACAAATTCTTCTGTTTCACCTGTTGCATTGTCCCTCTTTTCCTTAACCTTAACTGACTCTTGCAAATCCTTTCCACTACGTAAAGTTACAGCCTTGCAATGCTCATCTTTGCCCGGATTTATCTCTGTATCACTAGGGAGTGTTCCATGTGGACGGTTGTTCAATGCATGTACTATCTACCCCAATTGATTTTCTAGATTCTTTATCGACGCACCTTGACTTTTCACATTCATATCTATTTGATTCAATATCTTATCTTGTTCCTCGATCTTCTTGTCAGTAGCTCTAATGAATTTTTCCAAGGCTTCCTCCCAACCTGGTTTCCTTTCTGGTTGTTGTTGAGTCTGATTTTGAAATCCGGATGTGTTTTGTTGTCTAGGTGCTTGAGCTTGATTGTTACTTCATGAAAATCCCGGGTGATTTCTCTTACCTGGATTATATGCGTTTTGAGTCGGATACGGTTGAGTTGATTGATTATAGCTCCCTACGAACTGAGCTGATTCAGAATTTATGGCACATTGATCTGTAGAATGACCCTCAGCACATAACTCACAAACCATTGCTACTTGCTGCGTGGATGGTGGACTCCATGTTTCCATTTTCTTTGCTATTGCGGACACCTGTGCTGCCAATGCTGTCATTGGATCCACTTCAAACTTTCCCGATATTTTCGGAGGATTAGACCTAGTCATGGGCCACTGATAGTTGTTGTTGGCCATCGTTTCTAGAAGTTGATAAGCCTCATCAAACTTCTTAGACATGATTGCTCCACCGGCTGTTGCATCAATACTTGCACTTATGGGTGCCTGCAGTCCATGACAAAATATCCCAACCTACATCCATTGTGGAATTCTGTGATGTGGACATTTGCGGAGCATATCCTTAAATCTTTCCCAAGCCTCGTACAATGTCTCGGAGTCGAACTGTGCAAAAGTGTGAATATCGTTCCTCAGTTTTGCCGACTTCGCTGGTGGGAAAAACTTAGCTAGATATTTTTGAGCTAAGTCGTCCCAAGCGGTGATTGAACCAGGAGGCAAATAATGTAACCAACTCCAAGCTTTATCTTTCAACGTAAACAGAAACATCCTCAACCCTATAGCATCTTCCAATACATTATTGAACTTGAAGGTGTCGCAAACTTTCAAGAAACTCAAGATGTGTTCATTAGGATCATCTATCGAACTACCCCCAAACTGGCCTGTGTTTTGAAGAATCTGAATTGTTCACGGTTTTATCTTGAAACTGTTTGCATTGATTGCCGGCCTCCTAATACTCGACTGTATATATGTGACATTCGGTATGGCATAATCCCTAAGTGATTTTTGTTTTTCCCTTGCCATGTTCACTGGTATTTCTTGTTTTGCCATATCCTCTTCCAACTGTATAACCTCACTAGTCAACTGCAATTTCCGGAACTTCCTTTCGATGTCATCTGTATAAGAAAAAAGTTCCTTTTCAGCCCTTGATCTAGTGTGCATACACTCACAAAGAATTCCTGCCAATTCGAGAAGAAAAATAAATAAATAACGTTTAAATTAAGACCGAATTGATTATAACTAATATGGAATTAATATTAATAAAGAGTTCCCCGGCAGCGGCACCAAAAACTTGTTGGTTGATTTCGCAATCAATGAATTTATGCAAGTGTACACAGTCAACAAGTAATAAAGTGATAAGATAGAGTGTCGATCCCACAGAGAATTCTAATCAATAAATTCCAACTACTAGCACTATATCAATCCAATTTTATTTAAACAACCATAAAGTGTGATTTTTCTAAATATGAAAACTAAAGTAAACAATTAAATGAGAATATTCCAAAAGCCAATTAAATAAATAAAACTAAGATTTTAATAAATGAAATCAGATAAATAAAGATTAAGACTCCAATATCTCCAATTATGAACTATGAATCAATTATCCAATTATCCCAATTATTATGCCTACCAAATTGTTAACGGGAATTCTAAGCATCAAAAGCCCTTTCTCAAGTGATCAATTAACTTCTATTTAATCCAATTAATCTTGTTATATGTCTATACAAAACAATTAAATTAAACGCATTAAACTCCAATTCCCAACGTGTTACATGCAGTGAACAGATATTTTCATTTCATTCACAACCCTAATTATTCGTCATGCAAATAATTAAGAATACAAGTTATCATGCCTAGTTCTAACCCCAGATCTCCTCTTTCAATTCCTTCTAGAGTAACAAAGTAATTATTGGCCAAATAATTAATCAATATGCACAAGACAAGATAAACAATTCACTTTGACATAAATAATTAGAATAAATTGAATAACTCATTTATAGCCATGAAAGGTTCAATTGGAATCTTAATTAAAGAATTAGTTCATAACGGAAATTAAAACCAACGATCTTCTGCAAATCATTCTTAAAGAATTACACAAATTGAAAATAAGGAGAAGAAGAAAAACTCTAGAGCCAATCCTTCAATCTTCAAGTAATCCCTTGCTTAGTCTCAGTTGTGGTTGATCCCCCTCCAATTCAATTATAATCGCCTTTATATACTCCACTTATCCAACCACAATCCTTTTTCAAATCAACTTCTCAATAACCTTCCCTTTGTGCAATTCAAAATCCTGGTCAACGCGCGTCCAATCAACAGAAATCCCGCTTCGGCCCCCCGACGCTGGGAATAACACTAGCTAGAGCGCCCCAGCGCTGGTCTTCAATGAAATTACCATTGTGCCATTATTAGCTTGAAGTTCCCAACCCCTACAGCTCCCGAATCTGCAAAATAACCAAAAGACACAGTAAAAATGCATCTACAAGACTAAAGAATACGCAAATTCAAGCCCAAGTATATCCAATTCATGGGTATATTACCCAATCATCACTGCTCTTGCCTTGAACATATATTTTTCAAGCTTGATATTTGACGTTTCTTCCTAGCATCACACAATGGCCCATTTAGAGTGCAGTGGAGAGTGATAACACAAGAATGGAGAAGTAAAAGAAAACCATGCATATCATAAACCACATAATTGCCTGAAATATGTATAGCTAAAAAAAGCTACTAGTTCGGTTTCATTTTTATGGTATATTACATATAATTGTTCGGAGCTCATCTGTATCAAAGGTTAAAGTCAGTCAAGGGCGAAATCACTTTTTAATACTGCTACTTTCTCTAACAAAAATTGTGTCTTCAGTTTCATATGTCATTGCAGATAGCACAATAACCCGAATGCTACTTGGTTCTTGCAGATATTTGCATATGCACTTGTGAGTGCTGTATCAGCTGCATCAGGCAGGAATGACCAATTTGAACTGCATGCACATTCAGGGATCCGTCATTCAGCTCTACCAAATTTCTGTAAACCGTTACTCCATGTTTCAGTCTCGATAGCCTTCACCTTCTTCTTGCTTGCCACCTCAGCCATTATTGATGTAGTTTTGATAAGTTAATTGTTTATTTAAGTTAATTATTTTATTTTAGGAAATTAATTAATGGAACTAATACTGTACGCGTACTGAATTTTATTTTATTTATATAGTATATACGTGTTTATAATTAATATTTAATTGTATTATTTTAAGCAATAGAATATAAGTAAACGGTTAAAATAGTTAAAAAAAATATCTAAACTATATAAATACATTATTTTGCCATGATATGTCTGCGTTTTGACCAAAGTGGGGCCACTTTTGCTAAGGACTTTTCTTTCCTTTCGCTTATAAAACACATTTCCTTAGCTTTATATATTATTTTATCTTTTACTAAAAACAACTCCAAGAAACTCCTCTTCTATTGTTTTTCACTTTTTTTGTTTTGTTTTTGTTTTCTCTCCAAATAAAAACTCTAAGCCATGGTGTAAATGTAGTTATGGTTTCTTTTATGAATTATAGTTTATTAGAGTTTATTTTTAAAATAATGTTACAGACATAAAATATTTTATAAATATTTTACAAACTGCTGATGTGGCATACTTCAACTCAGCATATTGATCAACAAATTGTTTCAATATAGTATTCAACCCCACACAATATGCTGAGGTGGAGTATGACACATCAACAGTTTGTAAAATAATTTGTATTTATAACATTATTCTTATTTTTATAAATTGAGTTATATTTTGAGAGACAAAAGTGTATTTAGTCTTAAATCAAATAATAATTGGATTAGGTGTGGTCCTGTAAAGGTTTTAATATATATAACTTACCTTCTTAATGTATAAATTAAATTATTCTTTAATCCAGTATAAACCATCTATATGGAATAACTTTTTTCAAAAACTATATGCCAATTTGGGTCTGATTTTATATGTACTGGTCTATGTGGCACCTGTGCAGTTAAGGGGTAAAAAATAGATATTAAATAAAACTTGAAAAATATGAATGAAAAAAATATATTAAAGAAAATAAGGATAAAAAATGAGAGATAAAAAAAATATTTTTATTTTAAGACTGACACAGTTTCTGTTAAAAAAACAGTTAATTTTTTTTCCTTCTATCTTTATAATTAGAGAACAGATGATTTTATACGTTAATCCGTGTCTAACATTTTTAGAAATTAACCACAATGACACAGCTTTCAAAAAAGAAAAGAAAAGAAATTAACCACATACATATACACAATTACTGTTATCGGCTTAATTTGCTATATATATAGCAAATTTCTTTTTATATATCTCTCTCTGCCTTTTATAGCTTGACAGACTGATATCAGAATGGAAGCCCTAATTTTAAATTTCGCATTCAAGAAACTTCATCGAATCTGCGAGTTTTTATGCAGTTGACATGGTGTTTTGATGAAGTTCGTGCCGGTGCTTTCGTCTCCATCAAGTCAATACTGTAATCACTCTTAAAACTTCACTTAAATTTCTGTACGCAAATTTCCATGGCCTGTAATTGCATTCTTACTTCTTCATTCTTGTCCTCTCTTCCATTCCACAATCACCCCCAAATTCGATTAATTAGGCACTCCCTCCACGTTAGGCCCGCAATTACTTGTAACCTGGGTAACTCTAAAACTGATGAGGAAGAATTTAGGTCCAAAAATGATAGATTGAATTTACTTAAATTGTCTGTAACCATCACTGTAGTCTCAGCTTCACTGCCACAGCCCTCAATAGCGGCAAAAGTTTCAAAGCGTTCTAAAAAAACTAAAAGTATCGAGGCCTTAACACCACAAGAATTGAAAACATGGTCGCAAGGGCTTCCTGTAGTAGCCAATCGGATTCCGTATACCGAAATACTGAATTTAAAACAAGAAGGGAAACTTAAACACATAATTAAATCCCCCAATGTAGGTTTGAAGCAACGGCCGGAGGTAGTTCTAGCGGTTTTAGATGATTCTAGGGTTTTGAGGATTGTTTTGCCTTCCATTGAGACTGATCCTAAATTTTGGGCTTCATGGGATGAGTTAAATATTGTTTCTCTTTGTGTCAATGCATTTTCGCCACCTTTGAAGAAACCGGAGATTCCTTCTCCTTATTTAGGGTTTTTGTCAAAGGTACCACAGTGGATGTTCTCGTTTGTGAAGCCGAAACCGCAGTCAAAGAAGGCATTGGAGTTTAAGAGGGCGAGGGAAGAGCTTAAGAGGCAAAGAGATGAGGAAATAAATAGGATGAATGAAGAGAAGGAGATGATGGAGAAGGCAATGAAAATACAGAAGAAGATGGAAGATAGGAATAGGAAGAGGGAGCAACAGATGATTAAGTATGAGGAGTCAATGCGTCAAGCACGTAAGGATTCTCAGCATATGGCTGGTGTATGGGAAAATTTAGCTACAGACTCGAACGTTTCAACAGCGCTTGGGTGTCTTTTCTTCTACATATTTTATCGAACGGTTGTTCTTAGTTATAGGAGGCAGAAAAAAGATTATGAGGACAGGCTGAAGATTGAGAAAGCGGAGGCAGAGGAAAAGAAGAAAATGAGGGAACTTGAGAAGGAAATGGCAGGATTTGAGCCTGACGATGTTGATGCCGAGGAAGGAGGACAAGGCGAGGATGATCCTTACACGAAGATGGCAATGCAATTCATGAAGTCTGGTGCTCGTGTTCGTAGGGCACGTAATAAGAGACTTCCTCAATATTTGGAAAGAGGAATGGATGTGAAGTTCTCAGATGTTGCTGGGCTTGGAAAAATTAGACTTGAGCTTGAGGAAATTGTGAAGTTCTTCACCCATGGAGAAATGTATCGCAGGAGAGGAGTCAAAATACCAGGTCTGAAATCTTTCTCTCATTGTGTACATTAAATCAAAATATATGTTTTAATTTGTAATCTTATAGCTATCAAAGCTTCATGTCTAGCTTCTTTATATCTGTAAGCTGTTCGGTCTTAATGGTCAGTTGCTAGATTTTTATATTTTGACACATTCGATCTACTTGTACTAAAAGTGTTAAAAATTCTTGTAGTTATTTTTTTCTCTCTTTAGGAAAATGATATATATTGCGACTTTACATGTTGACTTTTTTATTGTGAGTTGCGTGGATAACTTTAGTTGGTACTATTTTTACGATGTGTTTGATATAATGGGTCAATTTTATAATTATACCAATTTCATGTATTGATATACGTCGCAATCGTAATTCGGCAAAATTCTTTCGCAATATATAGTAGGACTCGTACACAAAATAATAAAACCTCTCATATGCCCTGTAGCAAAGTAACTAGACCTTCCATTCCAAAAACGTTTAAGAATGATTTTTTTTTTTTAAAGTTAATTGTATGACTAATTTGGTATGTTCTGATTGTTGATGTTTATCATATCAAATTGGAGAGAGCCCTTTTGACTTTTGCGAGAAAAAAAGCTGGTGATGAATCTTGTGCCCTTATTAGACAAGTTTTAGCTGAAACCTACCTTAGTCTGTTGGGTTTTGTACAAAGAGTTTAATTCATGCCACAAACCTTACACACCTCTTCTTCTGCTTAACCGTAAAACTGGGGAAAAGAAACAGGAACTTTTGGAGATCCAATATATTTTAGCCATAGTCTTCTACAAGTTAGAAAGGGTCTTTTGTTTTTCTTTTAGCTTTTGATATTCATTCAGTTTGAAGTCAGTACATTGTCTGATTGAGAATGAAGAGATATTAAATTACGCCCACTTACATTGCCTCAGATTAAATATAATCTAAGAACTACATTTCTCATTTCTCATTTCTCATATTGACCATTTATCTTGTCTGCTAACTTTAAATAAATTGACTTAATGTTTTCATGTAGTATTATTCTATCTTTGTTGTCTATTCTTATTATTTTATTTATTTATTTAATTATTATTATTATTGTTTTTTTTATCATTTTGCTTATTTAGCCTTTAGCGCTCAAACTAACTGTCCTCTTCACATGATTTAACTTGGGTTGAAATGTTTACCCTGTGGGATGCTTCTGTTAGGTGGGATACTTCTTTGTGGCCCCCCTGGTGTGGGGAAGACTTTATTAGCAAAAGCTGTTGCCGGTGAGGCAGGTGTGAACTTCTTTTCCATTTCTGCCTCTCAGTTCGTGGAAATATATGTCGGGGTTGGTGCTTCTCGTGTCCGAGCACTCTACCAAGAAGCAAGGGAAAATGTGAGCATTTGCTCAGTTTATTCCAAGAACTCATGCTTACTTATCATGTTTTTCATCTGCTTTTGTGATATTTTAGCAATGTTTAAATGTTTATGTAATGGTCCGCTGAATGTTATTATGTTAGTACTAACACTGCATCATCCCATTAACCCCCGTAATGTGCTCCTAGCAGTTTTGTGCAGAACCTTTTGTATTTTTCCTAGTTGTGTTTATATTAGATAAGGGCTAATTCTTAACCTGAAAATTTGTATACTGATGCACAGGCTCCTTCTGTTGTCTTCATTGATGAGTTGGATGCTGTTGGAAGGGAACGTGGTCTAATTAAAGGTTCTGGTGGACAAGAACGTGATGCTACTCTTAATCAGGTTCTCTTCGGCATCTTTTGATATCTAATTTGTACTTGTTTAACTAATTGCTTTGAGCCTGTGTTAATGTTCAATGCTGTCAATACATTCCAGCTCCTTGTATCTTTGGATGGGTTTGAAGGAAGAGGGAACGTAATCACTATTGCTTCGACAAATAGACCGGATATTCTGGATCCAGCACTTGTGAGAGCAGGACGGTTTGACAGAAAAATATATATACCAAAACCAGGCCTAATAGGTCGCATTGAAATTCTGAAGGTATGGTTTAGCGGGTGTATCACCTCTGTATGCACATTCTCTACTGGTTCTACTGCCTAGAAATAATCCAACTGTGTATTTTCTCTTCTAGATTTCGAGTCTTCAGTATTTTTTCCTGCATGTATATATAAGCCTTTATTACTGTGGCTAGGTCCATGCTCGTAAGAAGCCGATGGCCGAGGATGTGGACTATATGGCTGTTGCCAGTATGACTGATGGAATGGTTGGTGCAGAGCTTGCCAACATTATTGAGGTCGCTGCTATCAATATGATGCGTGATGGACGAACTGAGGTAGTACTTACTGAGTATTGAACTTCTTATAAGTGCGCGTGATTGCCATAATGGAAACTTGGGTATTTCTGAGATTCTATTGCACTTAATGCAGATCACTACTGATGACTTGTTACAAGCTGCGCAAATTGAAGATAGAGGAATGCTTGATAGGAAAGAGCGAAGCCCCGAGATGTGGAAGCAAGTAGCTATCAATGAAGCAGCAATGGCTGTAGTAGCTGTGAACTTCCCTGATCTTAGAAATATTGAGTTTGTATGATCCTCAAACTCAACTATAAGCTTTCTTATAAGTGCTGTCATGTGTGATTTATACTAGTTTAGTGACTTCGATATAAATCCTTTCACTCTTGTTGCTGTACTAAAATTCTTTACCAAGGTTAATAAGCTGCCACCACAAAACTTTAAGGTTGAGTTTCTTATCATTATCTGATATTAGTCTATCAAGGGCAATTATTATCCCTTCTGTTGTTTTAGGTTCATTTTGGCATTTTTTTTAATTTTTAAAACTAGGTGCATCTTGGCAGTTCTTTGTAAATTCCTGCATATGCATCAGGTTAAAGTTTTATAGGTGACCTCAACCTGTTTTTGTGGTTAGTTTAGGACTTCTGCTTACTGCTATACAAACTCTTAGTTTCATGTTGAATTGAGGTCTTTTGAACCAGAATTCTTTTATTCAAGTTTAATTTTCATGTGTTATATGGTGTTTTCAGTTTTGTTTACTACTGATCTGATGTTTTCTTTGCCAGCAAAAAGGGTATTGAATGCTTAATACAATTTGTGTATATATTTTCCTTGCTGTACTTCTAATGCTTGGCTCAGTTCTTTAATTTTACTAACATTATGGAGTATATTGCTTTACAAGTATATGCCCTGCGTTAAATATGGGATACATTTGGATGTCCTTGGAGTGTACTCATAGTTACAAAAAAGACTTGAGAAACAATAATGTTGGTAGTTTCTATGTGAAAGTATTGCAGAGCATTTTCAGTAAATTTGTATCTGGAAGTTTTTTTTAGCAAATTCTGGGAAAACTAAGTTCGTTCATCCTGATGAATGTCTAGGGTGCATTCTGAAGTATGTTATGCAAAGAACGGTTGCACAAAGTACAATGACTGCTTTACAGCGGTCTGTGGAGCACATTCTATACGTGTATCCTGTAATATCAACATCATATCATTAATGTTTAAGTGAGCAATGAAATATTGCTCCCAAAACATTGTGAAATACAGTTATTTTAGTGTGTTAAGGCAGAAATCATGTCAGTTTACTGGCATGATTGTAGATCAGACTAATGCTCCACAGAAATACAGAAATATTGGCAAGTGCTGATAAAATGGAATAAAATGTTACCTGTAACATCTGTTTCTTTATTTTTTATTTTTTTTGGGGGGTGGGGGAAAGAGTTGGGCATCAAGGTGAAAATTATTGACTTTGTTTATTGCACAAATTCTTCTTTTACAGAAATTGGTTGCCTGTGGAATTTTAATGTTGGCCAGTTAATGCATAAAGTTGAGTTGTTATAGTTAACCACTTAGGAAGTTATTCCATTTATTCAATTTTTTTTATCCAAAAGAAACATATATTCAATTTCTTGTAGCTTTGCTTATTTATTGGGTCCCAAGGACCGAAGCCAATTTAAAATTTTCTAATCCAATTCATTATCACTTCTCCCTGCTAACCTTTTCCACTGCATTTTTTTTAATATTAGTAATTACTTGTTTCTAATTAATCAAACAAGCATTATGGTTATTCAATTGCCAATGCTTCTTGCTTTGAGCAGATCACAATTGCTCCAAGAGCTGGCAGGGAGTTGGGTTATGTCCGGATGAAAATGGATCACATCAAATTTAAAGAAGGAATGCTCAGGTATGGTATGTTTTTCCTTTGTAATTCTGAAAAGGAAATTGATATTTCCACATGAAAAGTGTTACTATAGATGTATAGCGACAGTTTTCATGTGGAAATATGAGTTTTCTTATGAAAATTACAAAATTATCTTGAAAAGTTCTTATATGCATTTCCCTGGGATGAATTGCCTTAGAAATAATTACTCTTGTACTTGTTAAATAGTCATTTGTTGATTTTGATTAATATGTTTGTTGTGTCTTTCTATAAGATTCTGAACAAAGAATCATCTATGTCATCCTTTGTGTATGTATGTATAATATAGGTTTCCTTTCTTCCTAACATCATGCAGTCGGCAATCCCTTTTGGATCATATCACAGTTCAACTAGCGCCACGAGCAGCTGATGAGCTTTGGTTTGGCGAGGGTCAGGTAATAATAACACGCTGTGTTACATTCACATAAGTAATTGCAAGAACTTTTATTATTATGAGTGGACTGAGATTCTGGCACAGAAAGAGGTTGAAGAAAATTTTCATCTCTTTAGTTTCTACCACTTTCTATCTAAAAGTACCTAAAAACAGCAAACAAGAACATGGATTTTGTGAGAAAGTTGGAAACATAATAGCAGTCTTCTCAACTGCACTTTAACAAAAATTTTGGATAACCATGTGACCTTTCATGAGCAAGCAGCAGCTTTCAAGAAGATTAATACAATGAGTTCTAATATACATCACTCTTTAAAAATAACCAGTTACTAATGTGTTTAAGTGTTACAGTTGAGTACAATATGGGCGGAAACGGTGGACAATGCTAGGTCAGCTGCACGAACTCTTGTTCTTGGTGGCCTTTCTGAGAAACATTATGGTTTATCGAACTTCTGGGCTGCAGATCGTATCAATGTATGGATCTCCACTTTCTATGCTTTTCCTTAGTTTTTGGTAACTTTTTTTTGATAGGTAAGGTTGATGGGCCCATACTTGGGATAGTTTGTTTTGGTAATTTGAAGCATCTTCAATGTTGATATTGGGTGTATCCTCTATCCACTGTTTTATCTCAATCCATTTTCTCCACTATGTGAAAGTGGTTGCAAGGGATAAGCAAAAGTGAAGAAAAATTGCACCTCCATGAAATTCTAACTTCTTTCCTGAACTTGAACTTCTGAAATTGCTTAATATCAATAGAATGTCTCAACATATAGAAACCAAATTTTTAAGTTTCTAAGTTCATCACTATTTACTACCATCTTTTACTTCCTCTAACATGGATATGCCATTCCTCCTGTTGCTGATGCATAGGACATTGACACAGAAGCTCTGCGGATCCTAAATATGTGTTATAAACATGCAAAAGAGGTATCTCATGTAATATTGAAGTAGCAGTAAGTATGGATCATATTATGGTTTTTAATGTTGTAATTGATGTTTTTCATATCAGATCCTGCAGCAAAACCGAAAACTCATGGATGCTGTGGTTGATGAACTAGTTCAGAAGAAAAGTATGACGAAACTAGAGTTCTTTAACCTGGTCGAGTTGCATGGATCCCTTAGACCAATTCCACCCAGCATACTTGATATAAGGGTTGCAAAACGTTTAAAATTCCAAGATATGATGATGAACCAGAATGAAACAGCTATTCGGGGCAGTGTATGATCAATGCTTCTGGGATATGATCTATCAGGTTTTTTATTTTTATTTTTGATCGGTGTATCTTTTTTATTATTTTATACATGACTTGGATATGCTAAGCGTTTACTTTAATAAATTTACTTGAATTATAGTTTTCTTGTTTACTTGTCAAGAAAGCTGGACAACAACAGCTTTGTCTAAAAGATGACTATAACCGCAAATGTTAAAGTGCTTTCAATTTTGACAGTCAGCCATTCATTTGCATGAAACATATTACTATCTTTCTCTTGTTGATTGTACTTGACAAAAACTGAATTTCATCATTGTGAAATTTATCTAAGCCACTGTAGTTAGTAACAGCGAATTCCCACTACCAGTTGCATGTGCATACATGCAAAAAAAAAAAATGAGCTTATCCTGCGCTCCTGAAACAAGCTCGTAACTAGCTTTGCTGGAAGTTATAAGATTAGAACTAGCTAACGCAGGAATGATCGAGTAAAACTTTAGAATTTACAGAAATAGCAATCTCTACTTGGTGCTTTGGTTGTTGATAGAATATTTTTGCTCCATTTCAGGTTAAATGAGCAGTGTTTTGTTATTTGTAAGGAGATTACTTATTGTAAAAAGTGCAGCCTGGCAGATTCTTGCCATAAATTTGGTGAAGACATTGCAGAAGTCGCTGGGAATGAATTATGTAATTTGGGACCCTACATGTGGAAAATTGATATGGGCAGAGACCTCTCAGCATGGTTTTCTTTAACATGATTTTGGCTGCTGGGCTGTGGTATTGTCTGATCATTTTCCCCTAAAAGTCATTTTCCTGGTGGGGAAGCATTATTGGATCCTCCTAGATTTTTAGTTTCAGGATACGAGGAAGAGTTGATGTGGTTTGATTAGGTCCCCAATTTTTTGTTTGTATATCTTGATTAGAATGTAATCTGTACTTGGTAATTGAGGTTGCACAGCTTCTCTAGAGATGTGATATTCTGATATGATTTTATTCATTAATTAAATCTAATTGACCCTCCTTTTGTTGTTGTTGCGACTTTTGTGTTTTGAGGCTATTTTATTTATTTATAGATAAATAGTTTTAAATTGATATAAATCATTTGAAATTAATAATAATTATTTCAACACTTGGTTCTTAATTTCTATAAGTTTGATTCTCACTGGTATAGTGTAAGCTATTTTCTCAAGCGAGTTTGTTATTTCATCCTTTGAGCGAGACTAGTGAATATTGGAGTTTTCTGTTAAATTTTACTAATCTTATACTCCCTCCATCCCAAAATAATAGACGTTCTAGAGTATTTCACTTAGATTAAGAATAGATACAATTTTACTATTTTATCCTTAGATCTCATTTAATTCTCCATTTGTTCCTCTTTCTTCCTCATCTTGTCCCTCTTCTTCTATTTGTTATTCTGTCCGTTCAACTCCACTTAAGAATAAAATCTGATAATTTTCTCTCTCTACCTCTTCTATAAAATCTGTTCATCTCCATCCCTCATAACATTCTCTCTCTACCTCTTCTATACCTCCTCTCTCTCTAAAGAGAACCGGCTCTATTTGTATCTTCCGATTTGGAACGAGATCACCGGATCTGCTCTGTTCTTTTCACGCCGGAACGGATCTGTTATTATGGGATCACCGGAACCGGCTCTGATTAGAGTTGAGTATTATGGTAGAGTTGAGTATTATAGGAGTATTAATGGTGGTGGAGAAGGAAGGGTAAAGAAGGAAAAAAATAGGCAAAATAGTCTTGGTTTTAGAAAACGTCAAATATCTTGGGAAAAAAAACACACTCTAAAACGTCTATTATTTTGGGATGGAGGGAGTATATGATTAAGAATGTAATATTTGATGATGATAATAACTTGTTGTATAAAAAATAATTAATTGTGAGAGATATCGACAGGTGGGGATTGTGGTTATTACTGTCTGTAGTTAATTTTTTGTTTGTTTATTTTTTATTTGAAAAGTATCACAGTATGGCAGTGGTGAAGTTACTTACTAGTGAGCACGACTCCCCACTAAATAGATCCAAAACCTCCAAAAAACTAGCCACGTCCATCACGGTTAGTTAACAGCCCCAGTCCCCAGTCCCCAGTCCCCAGTCCCCAGTCCCAGTTATTACGCTCTAATATCTCAAACTCACTCCCGTCTCTCTGTACTAATATCTATATATTGTATGCCCCATTCTCTCATCAAAACACCATCTCATTACACTCAATCTACCACAATCACCTGCTACTTTATTCCAGTCTCTCTTTCTCTCAAGAATCAATTCATATAAAATTTATTTAATTTAATATTACAATTAATATATGGCTCCTCCTCCTCCTCCTCGGGTGGTTGGTTTATTGTGCTGCTGCAGCACTATTCTTGCTGTGATTATAGCAGTTAGAGCAGTGGAGGAATTCAAAGTGGGTGATGCTGAGGGTTGGCGACAGCCCGACATCAATCACACTGAAGCCTACACACTCTGGGCTGCAAAAACCCGATTTCATGTTGGGGATTCACTTCGTAAGTTTCTTTATTAATTGTTCACATGCATGCATGATTTGATAGATCATTTTTTCAAAAAAGAAAATAAAAATGTACGTGTTTATATTAATGGTATTATGTACAGGTTTT
Organism: Panax notoginseng; assembly: GCA_016801055.1. Taxonomy (NCBI): domain Eukaryota; kingdom Viridiplantae; phylum Streptophyta; class Magnoliopsida; order Apiales; family Araliaceae; genus Panax; species Panax notoginseng. The sequence goes on along the minus strand of CM029020.1, from coordinate 24,605,372 downwards.
GAGTATAAGAATGATTCGGTGGTTGTGGTGGAAAAATGGGGTTACTATCACTGCAACACAAGCAACCCATCCTCAGTGTTCACCAATGGCAATACTATTATAAATCTTGATAATCCAGGCCCACTCTACTTCATTAGCGGATACCCTCAACACTGCAAGAATGGCCAGCGCTTAGCCGTTGATGTCATGCCGCTGCACCCCATTTCCAAATCTTCTCCTCCGTCTCCTCATCCTGATTTCGCAGACTCTCCGGTCCCGTCACCACTTTCAACTTCACCAGCAGCGGCAGCGGCTGTTTCTGTTTTTGCGACTCTACTGGCTTCAGCTTTAGTACTGTGGCTTTCCGCCTAGGCTTTCTTCTTTCTTTATTTATTTATCGATTTATGATGTTATTTAGTTGTGTCAGGTTCTACGTACTATTTGAACCGTTGGTGTTTGTGATTTTATGAATTCTTCTTGATTTTTCTTCAAGACTGGATTCACTACGTAAGTTGGAACTCGGGAGTTTGTAGTTTGTTTGTCATTGACTTAATTTTATTGTTATTGATTTTTGTAGTCGTATCTAATTCGATCCTTGATGAAATATACTCTCTCCTTTTCATATATAACATACATTTTTCAATGTGCACAAATTAAAAAACTATGAGGATGTTTGATAAAAATTGAATAAATCTGAATCTGAATATAAATGAGCTAAATATGAATAAAAAAAGGTGTTTGATAATTAATATGTCTGAAACATCTGAATGACAAAATTTTATTATTTTACCTCTCTGAAAAAATTTAAAGTTGTTGTAAATTTATTTAATATAATAGTTAATATTTTTTTTATTTTGTTCAGCTGCTCATTTAGCCAAAAAATTTTGACTTAGGGGGCATTTGATAAAAACTGAATAAATCTAAATCTGAATGGAAAAAAAAGTTGTTTGATAATTGATATGTCTGAAACATCTGAATGACAAAATTTTATTATTTTATCCCTCTAAAAAATTCAAAATTGTTGTAAATTTATTTAATATTACTTAATATAATAACGGGTTAAGTTCAGATGACCACCAGAGGTTTGAGCGGTTTCTCACTTAACCACTTGTAGTCAGTAAAGCTACATTTAAACTCACGACTTTTTGAGTTGAAATGAAAACGTTACATTTTCCATCCAAATTAATCGTGTGTGCATATCAGACGCCAAAAACGCGTGAAAAGAGGGTATAACAGTAAAAAAAAACTAGAAAATGTCTAAAATACCCTTCTTCTTCCTCAAACCACAATCTTCTCAATCATTTCTCACTCCTCAAATCGTGCTTTCTCTCTCATTTCAAGCAAAAGATTCACAGAGATTTCTTGGAAGAAAATAGAGATTCAGTCCGTGCGGTAGTTGTAAACACTAAGATTGGGGTTGATTCGAAGCCGATTGAGTCGCTGCCCAGGTAACACAAAGCGAGAAGAGAGAGAATGTAGTCATCGTTCGATACATTCAGCATCGAAGGCAAAGATTCAACGATCCCGTCCTCCCGTCCTTTCGTCACTCAACATACTCTAACTTTTCCTCCACAACCGTTCCTCCGTCGTTCGGCAGCGGAGCATTCCCGGATAATAAGGTCACCGTAGATCACGTTTCTCACTTCGTTGACAGTTTCGTTCCTTATGGATTCGGCTTGGATCCAAGCCCTAACTACCCTGAATCCACTTTGTTTGGCTCTTCGGTCCCACTGTCGAACGGGAATGGCAAGAGCTACGATATTGGAGAAGATACTGATGGAATTTTCAGTTCCGATGGACCGATGCTTCCACCTCCTGGAGAAATGCAAGAGGAAGGATTTGCACTTCGTGAATGGCGACGGGCTTTGTCTGGTATTTGCTTCGTGCTTGGGAAGTGTTGCTTCCATCTCCCGGGCTTTGTTTTTCTCTTTGGGCTTGAATTTTCACGTTCATCACTGTCTTGATTTTTGCTCTGCTTCATTTTTTGGCTCTCATAGTCTCCACTTGTTTGATAAAATCCCTCAACAAAGAAATGGGCACAAATACTGCTAATAAATGGAGACATATTTGGGATATAATTTCTTATCAGAAGGGTAATTAACTATACCATAGAGCTATTCAATTGGTATTAGATTTTATAGAATTGCTTAGTTTCTAAGTGTGAAGAGAGTTTTGATAGAATTACTTAATTTTTAGTAATCTTGTGAATACCCATTTTGGGTATTCTCGAATCATTCATTTTTTTATGATATGATTTGGTTCCTGGGGATTTGAATGATTGTGAGATTTATTTGATGAAAACATTTGTCTTTTTTTTTTGTTATGCTTTGGACAATATTAGGAAATATTATCAAAATGTTTCTCTGACTTTCTATTTGTGCAAAATTTACATAATAAATGGTTCTTTTGTTGTTGCTATTTCTGTTCAAAGAAACCCATTTCATGCATTTACTGGAATATACATTCAATTTAGACATTATAGTACTACTGTATTTGAGCTTTGAGGATACCTGTTTTCAGTTAAAAGAGAACTCTATATTCATTCTTTTAAAATTTCAATTTAGCATGTAAAGTTTTGATTTTTGATGTGTAAAGGTTATCAGGATGAGTGTGAAAACCAAGAGGAGAACTGTGGCAAAGAACGGCGAAACAGGTGAAGATTTGGTCCTTGTGACTTTGATTGGTAATGGAGAGGATTGATCGAGGAGCTATGCAAGCTTCATTACGAGGAATTAGTTGATGAACTCCGAGGTGTCCTGGTTGATGCTGAAGATCTGAAAAATTTACTCTGTTTCGCTGCATTTGAGTTGATTATGGTGTTTACTCTGTTTTTGGTTCACTTTGAGAGTGATAAATTTGAGATGCTCAAGAACATGATTTTATAATGTAGACATTGATGATGTTAAGGGGGTGATTTTGATATTCCCATTTGCCTTTTGGGAATTTATATGAGTTATTGTTTTTTGTTTGTTAGAAAAACAGAGAGAGAGATGAACAAGTAGATGTGTTTTTTCTTCCCTCGCATGTCCCAACATCTATTGTTTATATATAAGGAGGGTAATTAAGTCTTTATCCAACTTAAGTAACAGAGTTATGACAGAAAGCAGTTATTCATTTTAATTCAAAAAGTCAGGAGTTTAAATGTAGCTTTACTGACTACAGGTGGTTAAGTGGGAAACCGCTCAAACCCCAGGTGGTCATCTGAACTTAACCCTATAATAATTAATATATTTTTTAAATTTTTAAATTTTTTTAATTCATTCAGCTGCTCATTCAACCATTCAGCTAAAAAAATTTGATTTAGCCATTCAGCTCGTCCATCTTACCTATTCAACCATTCAGACCAAAACAAACGCACTGACCGATTCAGCCATTCAGATTCAGCTCCATTCAGCTCTAAACAAACACCCTTTAGCCATTCACCCGATTCAGCAATTCAGACGATTTTTTTCAAAATAAACGCACTTAATTGTTTACCGATTCAACCATTCAAATGTATTTAGCCCTAAACAAAAAGCCCGTATGTACTGTACTGTTTCCATTGGCATCTGTCTAAAATATTACTAGAAGCAAACATTCCCATAATGACCAAATCATACTAATTTTACATTATAAAAGAAGACAAGATGTCATATCACTCGAAGAGTATTCAAATCGAACAATTAGACCTGGCAAACGGGACGGGCAGGGTCAAAACGGCCCGAGTTTTGGCGGACCAAAAAATATAAGCCAAAAGCCCAAGTTTTGGCGGGCGAGCCGGATCGACCCGCGGGCCGAAATCGTTTTATGCATATTTTTTGGACTTTTTTAGGCTTAGCCCAAACGGGCCGGACTGGGCCGGGCCAAAAAGACCCGAGTTTTTGTGAACTAAAAAATTGCGGCCTAAAGCCCGGATTTTAACAGACGAGCTGTGAAACCCCTGATTTTATGAATAAAGATTTAATTTTTTGAAATAATTTTTTTAAATATTATGGTGTGAATTTAAGATAATGTTATAGTTGTGGGTAGTATTTATAAATTTTGTAAAGTATGCAAGTTGTTGTATTATATTCGATTGGTCGGGGAATATTATTTTTGTCGGAGAATATTCGTACGACGGTACAATCATTGGTGGACCCCAAAACGGAATTATTATCGGATTGAGAAAACGACAAAAATATTTTTACGAAAATAACGGCGGAGGAGTTACCGTTAAAACTGTTGAACTACTCGGTAGTAAAAGTACAGTAATACGTGTGGTTGCATAGTAGCACACGGTATTGATTATTGATGTTTACGTGATAAGTCACTCAGTTTTGTTTTATTGGTATTATTAATGTAATAAAATAGAATTTTTTTTTATATAAAACAGAATACTTTTATAAAGTTATTCTATAAATAGAATATATTATATTCTATTATGCATAGTATTTTGCATAGTAAAATCTTTTTATATAAAACAGAATACTTTTATAAAGTTATTCTATAAATAGAATATATTATATTTTATTATGCATAGTGTTTGCATAGTACCTGCATAGTATTTGCATAGTAAAATCTTTTATAAAGTTATTCGTTTTATTAGATTATAAATAGAATATATTATATTTTATTTAAAAGATTTTGCTTTAAATATGGACCGTCAGATTAAAGTAAATCAATCTGGACCGTTCATGAGTTAGTTACTATTCATTCCATTTTCCTATAAATAGAAGCTCATTCCTTCATTATTTCTTACGAATTCACTGAAACTCTAAAGAGATAAACTATAGAGAAAGTTCTTCTTCTATAATCTTGAGCGTATTTCTTTAGAGTTTAAGAAAGCTTTGAGCGTAGTGCAAGTTTTCTTCGAGTATATCCTCAACCTACTAGTCGGAGTACTCTTCTTTCAAAGGTAGGGAATATTATTTGTTGTACCCGTAAGGGTTTTTATTTCTTTTGTATTCATGAAGAGAACTTCTGTTATTCCATTCATTATTATTCTGCTGGAATAACCAGTATACGCGGATTACCCTATACTTGGTGACATTTTTCGATTATTCCATCTTTATTACTATTCTGTTGGAATATCCTGTCTGCGCGTTTTACTCCGGACCTGGTTCCGTCTTTATTATTATTCTGTTGGAATATCTTGTTTGTGCGTTTTACGCCGAACCTGGTTCCGTCTTTATTATTATTCTGTTGGAATATCATGTCTGTACGTTTTACACCGGACCTGGTTCCATTATTTATTATTCTGTTGGAATAACCTGTCTATGCGAAGTACTGCATGCATGGTGATTTCTGTTGTTATTCTATTCTTTATTATTCTGTTGGAACATCCTGTCGGTGCGAATTTCGCCTGACCTGGTTCCGTTACTTATTAATCTGTTAGAATAACTTGTCTATGCGAAATACCGCATGCATGGTGATTTCTTTTGTTATTCCATTCGTTATTATACTCAGTTGGTTAAAGTTTTGACTTCTATACTGCATGAAATTAGTGGAATATCCTTAATATTTGCGCTTCATCCAGTATCTTTTCATGAAAATATTCTTCTGAGAATTTTTGAATTTTACTCCACAAAGCAGTATCATGTTGACAATTTGGACGTTATCAGTTCCTAGATAAATTAATTCTTGAACTTGTTTTATTGAATTCTTATATCATTGTCATCATCCTCATGTTTATATTTTGTGAAAGTCATCTGTGGCCTGTAGTGTATAGATGGACTTGGTATGATTATGACAAGGGATTATTCAGTATAATCATGACCGTAATGTTACAAATGATGTGAAAAAAGTCCTCATTGGCCCGTAGTGCATTGATGGACAATTTTTGGTATGATTATGGCTATGGATTCTCTTTGGCCGTAGTGCAAAAATGAATTGTTTTATGGCATGATCAAGACCGTTGATGAAAACATGATTATCTTTAGCCGTAGTGCATGAATAATTCGTGGTCGTGATACTAAAGAATATCCCTAGCCGGAGTGCAAGTGTGATTCGATGATGTGGATTATTTATTGAGCTGAGTCCCAGCAATGAAATATTAATTCATGGATGTGATAATAAAGAATATCCTTGGCCGTAGTGTAGGGGTGATTCGATGATGTGGATTATTTATTAAGCTAAGTCTCAACGATAAAAGTGATGAAAAACCTTTTAAATCATAAAAGATAGTAGATTTTATTTTCTACTTGACTTTTTTAATGGATTGCTTGTTCCGCTGCAGTTAAACTTGATGTTTGTTGTATTTTATCAGTTTAACATTGTTGAAGGCTAACTATAAATTATTCTGCATTATCTTAGTCATAATATTTCTTACTGGGCTAGTTGAGCTCACCCTTTCTTTCACTGTTCTCTTCAGAAAATGAGAATATAGCTGGGACTAGTCGAGAAACGGAGTGATGGACCAGATGATAGTATTAGTAGTCCTCACTATTCTGTTAAATGGTGTGACAATAAATGTAATGAGGACTTATTCTGAGAATGGATATTGTCTAAAAGACAGTATTTGTATTGAAACTCACAGCTCTCTTGTGGTATATTAACGATTGTATTTGTATTCTGTACCATGTATTTGGCGACTCAGAATATGTGATGTATACCTATTTTTGGGGCGTCACAGTTGGTATCAAAGCTTAGGGATATGATCACTGGCTATGATGTGAGAATAGAACTAGGAGGGGAGAGACGGGAAATTCCTTCGCTAGTATAACCTACCTAAGTTTATTTGGTATTTAATTAGTCGGTCAAGGTATAGGAATAATATGTTACATGTCAATTAACATTTTGTTTTGTGACAGTATCTGAAAATGACATCCGAGAATGTTGAGAATAGCAATGGAGCACAGGAGATCGATGATTCTCCACAGATCAATAATCAGGACAATGTGCAACAGGATGGCGATAATCCTCATGTAAACAACAACACTGATCAATTGACGAACGACGGTACGTTTAGGAGCTTTTTAGAATTCATGCAACATCAGGCGAAGGCGGCTCCTGTTCATAATGCAGGAGGAAACAATGGCAACCCACGGTTGGTCACCGCTAAGCAATTCAAGGAGCTGGGACCACCGGAGTTTTTGGAAAAGCCAGAACCACTTAAGGCAGAGACGTGGTTAAAGCAGATTACCAAGATATTTGATGTCTTGGGATGCTCCGAGGAGAAAAAGGTTCCCTTTGCCACCTTTATGTTGCGTGAAGAGGCAGATCACTAGTGGGAATCTGTAAAACGTACCCAGCCTGATGCACTTAAGATGTCTTGGGAGAAGTTCCAAGAGCTGTTCAATGACAAGTACTTTCTCGAAAGCATTCGTCACATAAAGGAGGTAGAATTTATCAAGTTGGAGCAAAACAACATGACCGTGTCGCAATACGAGGCTAAATTTGCGGAGTTATCCCGGTTTGCATCCCATTTGGTGGATAATGAGGAGCGAATGACGCGAATATTTTTAAGAGGTTTGAAGCCGGAGATACGTCAATATCTTATTTCTCATAAACTGTGTTTGTATTCAGATATTGTAAATAGAGCTCAGTTAGTGGAGCGCGATAACGAGTCAAAGCAATCAAAAGAGAGCAGCCAGAAAAATGATAATACCGGTGATAACAGTCATCAAAGCGGTGACAATAAGCATGGAGGAAATCAACATGCCAGAAATGGTAACCATTTCGGTGGTAATCATGGTCAAAACAATAAGAATGAATATTTCAAGAAGAGAAGGTTCAACAATGACGTAAAGACGTCGGCACCAGCACCCGTTTCAAAGGAAGAAGAACGACCACCGGTCGTATGTTTCAAATGCGGACAGGAGGGACACATCCGTCCAAACTGTACGCAGCAATCCAAAACATGTTTTAATTGCGGAAGAGAAGGTCACCTAGCTCGATTTTGCCGTATGGTGAAGTCAATTCCAGCTGGGATAGTGATGCCAAAGGATGTCCCAGACAAACCAAAGGCAGTAGTTTAAGAGAGAGCGTTTTTTTTTCGTGACGAGGAACCTGAATAAAATTATCACGGGTATGTTAGTCATAAACTCTTGCGAAGTCTATACCGTGTTAGATACCGATTCTATTCACTCTTTTATTTCACCTAGTTATGTTCAATGTTTGAACTTAACTCCGGAGAAGTTAGACTTTGATATATCTGTTTAAACTTAGTTGGGAGAAACCTTCGTTACCTCCACTATTTATAAATCTTGTTCAAATCAACACTTTCACGTTACCTGTCGATCTTATCTCTTTGAAAATACTTGCATTGATGTGATTTTTGGAAACGATTGGTTAACTGCTCATCATGCTTTTCACAAGGTTGTTAGCTTTCATATTCTTAACCAACCTATTATGCGAATTCAAGTAACCCGACCACTAAAGTCAATCATTGTCATATCAAGCCATAAGTAAAAAGCCCCGAACCTTTCGCTGATGACTTCCTTATGTGGAATGCACCGAAGCCAGACTTTCCGTAGGAGACGTTGTGAATGACGATGACAAGTTGATAGGTATCAATGTGACGTGTTATCCAAGTCTTGGATGAGGGTCACAGTTTTGAATGATATTTCTATTGTTAATAAATTTCCTGACGTATTCTTGAAGACTTCTTAGTCTACCCCAGAGCATGAAATCGAATTTTGTATTGACCCCAGTACAAAACCCATTTCTTAAACCCTCAAATATTTTTTTTCAACTAAAACGAACGTATTATGCGCCAAAGACGTTGGCTCGAGCTGTTGAAGATTACGATCGTACCATTCAATATCATCGTGGAAGTGCGAACGTGGTAGCTGACGCGTTGAGTAGAAGATCGTATGCGAGTGAGATGTTGTTAACACAAAGACCCATTTCGTATAACCTACAAATGATGAAGATAGAGTTAAAGACTCTAGGAACCCACATGAAGATAACGAATATACGATTAGAATCGACTTTAATCGATAAAGTTAAAGTCGTGCAAGCTACGGACCCGGAGCTGATGAATACTAAGAAGAAGGTTCAAGAGGGCGTTATTCTAGAAGTAAGAATCGATGAAGAGAGGAAATCTCAACCCTCGATTTAATTGGCCCATTTAAAATCCTCGATCAAGTAGGAATTATGGCTTATAGACTCGTTTTACCGCCAAGTATGTCGCGTGTTCATAACATTTTTAACGTATTGATGTTACGTAAACATGTGGACGACCCGAACTACATTATTGATTTAGAACCGGACAAGATAGCGGATAATTTAACGTATGATGATGTACCTGTTAAAATCCTGGAATATATTCAACACTCAAAGGTTATACCTCAAGAGTTAGAATATGACAAAGTGTCCTCATCTGTTCGGCATACCAGGTACGTACGAAAATTTCGAGGGCGAAATTTCATAAGGAGGGGAGATTGTGAAACCCCAGATTTTATGAATAAAGATTTAATTTTTCGAAATATTTTTTTAAATATTATGGTGTGAATTTGAGATAATATTATAGTTGTGGGTAGTATTTATAAATTTTGCAAAGTATGCAAGTTGTTGTATTATATTCGATTGGTTGGGGAATATTATTTTTGTCGGGAAATATTCGTACGACGGTACAATCATTGGTGGACCCCACAACGGAATTATTGTCGGATTGAGAAAACGAAAAAAATATTTTTACAAAAATAATGGCGGAGGAGTTACCGTTAAAACTGTTGAACTACTCGGTAATAAAAGTACAGTAATACGTGTGGTTGCATAGTAGCACACAATATTGATTATTGATGTTTACGTGATAAGTCACTCAGTTTTATTTTATTGGTATTATTAATGTAATAAAATAGAAAAACTTTTTATATAAAACAGAATACTTTTATAAAGTTATTCTATAAATAGAATATATTATATTCTATTATGCATAGTGTTTTGCATAGTAAAATCTTTTTATATAAAATAGAATACTTTTATAAAGTTATTCTATAAATAGAATATATTATATTTTATTATGCATAGTATTTGCATAGTACCTGCATAGTGTTTGCATAGTAAAATCTTTTATAAAGTTATTCGTTTTATTAGATTATAAATAGAATATATTTTATTTTATTTAAAAAATTTTGCTTTAAATATGGACCGTCAGATTAAAGTAAATCAATCTGGACCGTTCATGAGTTAGTTACTATTCATTCTATTTTCCTATAAATAGAAACTCATTCCTTCATTATTTTTTACGAATTCACTGAAACTCTAGAGAGATAAACTATAGAGAAAGTTCTTCTTCTATAATCTTGAGCGTATTTTTTTAGAGTTTAAGAAAGTTTTGAGCGTAGTGCAAGTTTTCTTCTTCAACCTATTAGTCGGAGTACTCTTCTTTCAAAGGTAGTGAATATTATTTGTTGTACCCGTAAGGGTTATTATTTCTTTTGTATTCATGAAGAGAACTTCTGTTATTTCATTCTTTATTATTCTACAGGAATAACCAGTATACGCGGACTACCCTATACTTGGTGACATTTTTCAATTATTTCATCTTTATTACTATTCTGTTAGAATATCATGTCTGCACGTTTTACTCCGGACCTGGTTCCGTCTTTATTATTATTCTGTTGGAATATCTTGTCTGTGCGTTTTACGCCGAACCTGATTCCGTCTTTATTATTATTCTGTTGGAATATCATGTCTGTGCGTTTTACGCCGGACCTGGTTCCATTATTTATTATTCTGTTGGAATAACCTGTCTATGCGAAGTACTGCATGCATGGTGATTTCTGTTGTTATTCTATTCTTTATTATTCTGTTGGAACATCCTGTCGGTGCGAATTTCGCCTGACCTGGTTCCGTTACTTATTAATCTGTTAGAATAACCTATCTATGCGAAGTACCGCATGCATGGTGATTTCTTTTATTATTCCATTCGTTATTATACTCAGTTGGTTAAAGTTTTGGCTTCTATACTCCATGAAATTAGTGGAATATCCTTAATATTTGCGCTTCATCCAATATCTTTTCATGAAAATATTCTTCTGAGAATTCTTGAATTTTACTCCACAAAGCAGTATCATGTTGACAATTTAGACGTTATCAGTTCCTAAATAAATTAATTCTTTAACTTATTTTATTGAATTCTTATATCATTGTCATCATCCTCATGTTTATATTTTGTGAAAGTCATCTGTGGCCTGTAGTGTATAGATGGACTTGGTATGATTATGACAAGGGATTATTCGGTATAATCATGACCGTAATGTTACAAATAATGTGAAAAAAGTCCTCATTGGCCCGTAGTGCATTGATGGACAGTTTTTGGTATGATTATGGCTATGGATTCTTTTTGGCCGTACTGTAAAAATGAATTGTTTTATGGCATGATCAAGACCGTTGATGGAAACATGATTATCTTTAGCCGTAGTGCATGGATAATTCGTGGTCGTGATACTAAAGAATATCCTTAGCCGGAGTGCAAGTGTGATTCGATGATGTGGATTATTTATTGAGCTGAGTCCCAGCAATGAAATATTAATTCATGGATGTGATAATAAAGAATATCCTTGGCCATAGTGTAGGGGTGATTCGATGATGTGGATTATTTATTAAGCTAAGTCCCAACGATAAAAGTGATGAAAAACCTTTTAAATCATAAAAGATAGTAGATTTTATTTTCTACTTGACTTTTTTAATGGATTGTTTGTTCCGCTGCAGTTAAACTTGATGTTTGTTGTATTTTATCAGTTTAACATTGTTGAAGGCTAACTATAAATTATTCTGCATTATCTTAGTCATAATATTTCTCACTGGGCTAGTTGAGCTCACCCTTTCTTTCACTGTTCTCTTCAAGAAATGAGAATATAGCTGGGACGAGTCGGGGAACGGAGTGATGGACCAGATGATAGTATTAGTAGTCCTCACTATTCTGTTAAATAGTGTGACAATAAATATAATGAGGACTTATTCTGAGAGTGGATATTGTCTAAAAGACAGTATTTGTATTAAAACTCACAGCTCTCTTGTGGTATATTAACGATTGTATTTGTATTCTGTACCATGTATTTGGCGACTCAGAATAGGTGATGTATACCTAATTTTGGAGGCGTCACACGAGCGGCCCGGCCCGCTGGCTTTTGGCCCGTTTGCCAGGTCTACGAACAATGCATAAAACTCATATTAAATCTTCATTTAACGTAAACCTTTTTTTCCCCTGTAGAATAGACAATTTAGTGAAATAATCTCGGGATCAGTTAATGATGGTTGTAGAAGCGATGTCAGCCATGCCATGCATCCAACAGGAGAACATCCAGTCCAGTATATAATGGTATTAAGATTTGGGAAAAAGCACATTACTCCACTGTGGTTGTAGTGTTTTAAGTAATTAGTCACTGTACTTTTTAAATATTCAATTAGCCCACTGTACTTTTTAAAAATATTCAATCAAGCAATTTCGTCCAATTTTGCTAACGGACGTTAAAAAATTAGGGGGAAAAACACCTTTACCCCAATGTACTTTTAAAATATTCAATTAGCCCACTATACTTTTTAAAAATGTTCAATCAAGCAATTTCGTCTAATTTTGCTCACGGACGTTAAAAAATTGGGTCAATTTTTCTACGTGGCTTAAAAAATAAAATACACATTGGGCCAATTTTGCTCACGGACGTCATTTGTATTATTAATATTATTTAAATGGGGATGAATAATATAAGAATTGAATGTAAAAATATTATTTAATACTAATATTTATGTCATGTACGTAATTTAAGAGAATATTTAAATATTTAAATTTTATTAACATACCCAATATGATCAATAACATTGTTTTACTATGATAAATGATAATAATAAAATTAAAATTTCTTAATTTTTCTTAAATTATCTACTATATGATTATTAGATAACAATTTTATTTTATATAATTTATTAGTATTTTGTTACATATGTTGTGATGTCATGATTTTTAGTTTTGGTAATTTCTAATTAAGTTTAGTAGGTAGGATTGGATTTGTGACCATCTTGACCTTGGAGTAATTTTATTTTTTATATCGAATATATATATATATATATATGCGCCGATGTCATACATATATTTGATCATGATTAAAACCATGAGTACCAAAATTATTAATTAAGTTTATTAGTTTAAGAATTTATAGTTTGGAATAGTTGATCGGTGACATATGGTGTTCCACATTAGACCACGTGAGATTTATGAATTATGATTTTTTTTTTAAAAATTCTAAACAAAATTAATTTAAATTTAAAATTTTAATTTCTAGTCAAAGTTAAACGCTCAAATATAATATAATCTTTAAATGGGAATGAATAATATAAGAATTAAATGTAAAAATATTATTTAATATTAATATTTATGTCATGTACGTAATTTAAGAAAATATTTAAAGATTTAAATTTTATTAGCATATCCAATATGATCAATAACATTGTTTTATTATGATAAATGATAATAATAAAATTTAAATTTCTTAATTTTTACTTAAATTATCTACTATATGATTATTAGATAACAATTTTATTTTATATAATTTATTAGTATTTTGTTACATATGTTATGATGTCGTGATTTTTAGTTTTGGTAATTTCTAATTAAATTTTATCAAATATTCTCTTAAATTACGTACATGACATAAATATTAGTATTAAATAATATTTTTACATTCAATTCTTATGTTATTCATCCCCATTTAAAAAATAAAATACAAATCGGACCAATTTTGCTCACGGACGTCATTTGTATTTTATTTTTTAAAGTCACGTGGAAAAATTGACCCAATTTTTTAACGTCCGTGAGTAAAATTGGACGGAATTGCTTGATTGAACATTTTTAAAAAATACAGTGAGCTAATTGAATATTTTAAAATCACAGTGGGATAAATGTGTTTTTTTCCCCTAATTTTTTAACGTCTGTTAGCAAAATTGGACGTAATTGCTTGATTGAACATTTTTAAAAAGTACAGTGGACTAATTGAATATTTTAAAAGCACAGTGGTTAATTATTTAAAACACTACAACTACAATGGGGTAAATGTGTTTTTTCCCATTAAGATTTTTACTAAGCCTACCATTCAAAAAATAAAGAAACTTGCGATATCAAAATTAGAGAAATTGGGACCGATTAGAATTAGGGTTCTTTACATAAGTATACAATAAATAAAAAATAATTACAAGAAAAGTGTATCAACCAAATAATTATAAAATGAGTGTAATTAGGAGCCATATTACAAAAAATAGTACAATTTACATTAATAAGAAAACCTAAAATTAAAGACAAATAATTGCCATAATTAATAATTTAAATTCAAATATTTGGATCTAACAACAAAAATAAATTCAAATTCAAAATAATAATTCAAATTTAAATATTCAAATTCAAATCTTCATCTCCCTCACATACACTTTGAAATAATAGTCCGCCGCTACACCTCACATACTCCGCCGCTACACCGCCGCGAATCTCCGTTGTCCAAAACGCTAATGAGAATAAGAAGAAGATTCGCCCTACAAGAAATTTAAAAATAAATATATGTAACTTTTAATATTCTGAAATTTTTTTTATAGCTGTTTTGTTACTCATAAATAATAAAATGGTTACCTTTGTATGAATGATTGGCTACCAACTGCATCACATTCAAACGAAATTGGTAACTTAATGAAATTAAATTGGTTACCTTGGTCTGAAGGTTTGGCTACCAACTGTACTATGAAAAAATTGCAGGTGTGGATGTGAATTAGTTACTTTGGTATGAAGATTTTATTACCTTAGTACGAAGGTTTGCTTACCTTGATCTGAAGATTTGGTAACCAATTGTACTAAGAAAAAATTAAAGTGTGGAGGTTGATTGGTTACTTTGATATGACAGTTTGATTACCTTGTTATGAAGGTTTGATTACCATCATCTAGTATTCATATCCACCGCCACCACCGTCTGAATCTTCATACCTACCTCCATTTTGACCCTTCATTTTGAGAAGCTACTGGAGATATACAGTTGGTTGACTCATAAATATATACATACATACATATATATATATATATATATATATATATATATATATATAGAAAGAAAGAATACGTGACCCTTTTGCGCACCGATCTTCCCTGTCGATCTTCTTCCAATTTCTATCTCTTCAATATCTCTGCTTCCCCTAATTCCGATGACTCTCTCTCATCTTCTTCCGCCGCCTACGCGACCCTTTTGCACAACGCATTGTTCGGGCCGAACTCGGGCTTCTCTCCTCCCGTCACCCCCGAAAAGACGACCCCCTGGAATTTACCGAGTAGTCCGCCCACCCGAAATATTTTCAGGTTTAAGTCCGAAAATGATTAATGAAGAAAACGATTTATGAGAAGTATGTACGACTAACTAATATATATATATATATAATACGTTGAATGAAGAAGACTAATTGCAGTTGTTATAGACGAGGAGAGAGAGAATAAGTCATGGGTATAACTAATCTCTAAATTAAGGAATTCTAATTGAATACTAATTTTCTAAATTAAAGAATCTTAATTACACTACTATTATAAATAAATATAAAAGTGTATTAATTATATAAAGATTTTATAAGTACACTATTATTATAATTATTTTTCAAAATGTAATAGAATATGTAATTCATCCTTAAAATTAAGACGACTAACTAGTAATAATATTGGACCGGCCCTGGTGGTAGGGCTTTGTTTAATTCGGAAAGGAGAAACAGAGAAGCACTTTTGGAAACTTTCTCACTCGTCGGAGCTTTCAAAGCCTTGGGCCCTCCTCCTCCTCCTCTACCTTCTGTAATTTTCAGGTATTCAATTCAATTCCTTCGTTGCTTGAATAAAATTCTCCCTCGTTTTCATCGAGTTACTTTGAATTAATAGTGTTGTATGCTAATTTGAAAGTAAACTTATCACAGTTTTGCATTGTAATTGGATTGGTCGCTGTATGTCTGGTATGTTATTCTAAGGTCTGCTACTGTAGTTTGAGACAAGGCTGTGTCAGCATTTCTGAATTCGTTTATGTTTAATGTAGTGATATGGACTGGAGCTTTTCTTATGCAGTTAAGCTGTTGATTTTTCAGCCTTGTTTTAAATTCCAGTTATAAATGCCTTTGCTTGTTAGACTTGATTTTACAATCCTATTCCTATACCCACTTTACTCAAATTACAACACTTACTACTCATTCATAAGCAGTGTTCACGGTTTACTCCATATTGTGATTGCACGGTGAAAACTTAATGCGAGCTACCAATTCCATGCATATGATTGAGAACACCTAATGCAGGCATAAGCAGACTCTGTGTGGAAGTATTGAACATTGCTGGATTAGTTAGGTTTTAGGGTTAATGTATTAGTGTTATTATAGTAAGGACCTCTCTACTAAAAAGTTGGTACATACAGTTAGTTTGTGACACCCATATTCACACTTTCATGTTACTGCTTAAAACTGTCACTCCTTTGGGCACTTCTAAACTTATGTAGCTTTACTTTTTCTAAGCTTGTGCAGAAGACCTCACCTGATTTTAGATGTGTTTGATCTGATTTAACTATTTAAGAAATGGGTTTTATAATCATTATCCTTTCTATTTGCAAATCCTACAAACTGTGGTATGAGGCTTATGCAACTTGCTTACTTTTAAATTGAAAAAGGATTCAAGTATCCCATCGAAAGAGTTCAAAATTAAAATTTCTAGTATTTGAGTGTGTTTGCTTTTGTTTGCCTTTGTTCTCTAACTTTTGTAGAATCTGAGAAGTTTACAAGTTGTAACTTGTATAGCATTTGACTGAAAGAAATCTAGTTATCTAGATTAATAATAAATGAGGCAGGGTCATGCCCAAGAAAAGGTTTTAGTAGCACTATTCTTCACGTGTGCTTTGTATGTGGTTCTCGGCACTCCTAATCTCAAAAGCTTTCTTCTGGCTAGGACAGAACAAGCTGCGACATGGTATATATTTGTACAGACGTGAAAACTATAATTTCTCAAAGCAGCTCGCAGTGTAATGCCATTTATTTTAGTGTTTCATTTTCTTTTTGAAGGATTTATGATGGCATTATTGTGTTTGATTACCATATTCTTAGTAAAATGGCATCGCCTCCATATCTTCTGTTGGTTCTTTGGCGTCTCCCTGCAGTCGTACAATGGATAATAAAGATACAAGTTCTTTGAAGACTTTGTCTTCATTTGCTTCCATATCTTCAAGTTCTCTTCATACCAGAAGATGTAATGTTTTCCTGCAGAGAAGATGTTCTCCCAAGGTTAGGGCAATGACAAAGGAGCTACATTTCAACAAGGATGGTTCTGCTCACCAAGGATACAACAATTGTCAGCGATGGCAGCACCCAAGACTTAGTAAAACGAGTTGCGCGGATAAGAAATCTTGCTGAGGTGCATTTCCTTATATCTTTTGCTCTCATTTCCATCTTTAATTGGCTCTTCCCTAACTTATTAATGTTGGATGGTCAAGCAGGCAGCAGAGCAGGACTATGAGAAAGAAAAGCTTAATGAAAGAATTGCAGAACTTTCAGGAGGTGTTGCTGTCTTTCAGGTGATCTCTAACGACTTGCTGCATCAGGATATGGATCTGATTTACCAAAAACTATTTAAGAACGTCACTCATTTTCTATCTTGAATTTATTATCTGTACTCAGGTAGGGGCCCAAACAGAAACAGAACTTAAAGAAAAGAAATTGAGAGTAGAGGATGCCCTATATGCAACCAAGGTATTGTCCGAAAGGATTTTGTTTATTATGGAATGATGGTGATTTCTTAACATGCTAAAACTGATCCATTTAACTTCTTGCAGGCAGCTGTTAAAGAAAGCATTGTAGTCGGTGGTGGATGCACCTTATTGCGTTTTGCGGCACAAGTTGATGCCATCAAAGATACTCTTGATAATGTCGAACAGAAGGTAGTACATTATGTCATTGGATTTCACCAACAGAGGAATAGGTATGAAAATTCCTTTTGACTGCTATTTGATCTTTAATTTGAATGATTGGCAGGTGGAAGCTGATATTGTTTGGAGGGCATTGAGCTACCCAATGAAGTTAATTAACAAGAATGCGGCGTCAATGGAAGTGTTGTAATTGAAAAGGTATTTTCTATAATTACAATGTATCTGTCATTTTTTATTTATCTTTTTTATATAACTGAATGTATGGCAGATACTATGTTTTCTAAAGAAGTATTGTTTTGAGCATGCCAAATAGGTTGATTGATATTTTTTTTTGCTTCAGGTGTTTTTAAGTGACAATCAAAAGTATGGTTACAACAATGCTGCAAATGGAGAATACGTGGATTTAATGGCTGATGGTATACTTGATCCTACAAAGGCAAGTTTTTAATTGCCATTTGTTGTTTCTGAAAATGAAGATGATGGTCTATTAACTCTCGTTGCATATTTCACTTTTGACAGACAGACAGACCCCAAAACACACACACACACACACACACATATATATATATATATCAGCATATTTTTTCTTTTTAACAAGTAAATGATGTATATTTTCACCGGCATTGGCTTGCTACTGTTTCATGTTGTCATATTTACCATTTTTGAATTTTGGTTTTGTCGTTCTATGCACATTACATTAATTACTCATGAATGTTAAGGCCACCTAGCTTTCTTCAAATTGTAGACCTATCATGTCTGTAACTTTTATTCATGCTTAAGAAATCATATGATTACCTAGATTTTAATGTATGCATTATTAGTTCATGTGGATTTGTGTATTTATATATGTATGCTGCATCTCTTTATTAGTTGAAACATTTGTAAAAACCAGACGGTGATATGCTGCTTCAGTTGCAAGGACCTTCCTTACGTCTGATGCAGTGGTTAGTAGGCTGGGCCTGTGACTACTAGAAACCCCATAAATAATTCAAGTCTATAATAACTGCTTACAATGGACTAAAACTCGTAAAAAGTCCATAAAAAGTCGGTGCTTTTTCAAGACATGAATGTAATTAATATATTATTACAATATATCACTGTAAATCCAAATCCCAGGTTCTAAGACATTTACATCTTCAAATTATAATATTAATAAATATTACATTGCACTAATATTATAATTACAACAAACTATTACATCACAAAATGAAATTCTCTAAGTTTTAACAATTCCTTCCGCTTAATACCACCTGACTATCCAAGCTCATCCGCTCTAACTGCAAAAGTTTTAGAGTTTTGCAAGGGAACATTTAATTGTCCAACAAATTATAACAGTTGAATAAACAATAAAATCAAGAATAAATTCAGTATTATTTGAAAACTTCATCAACGAAATAATAGTTGAGAAGCAATTCGAATAAATAGGAATAACTTAAATTCTTATCATTCCTAAAAATCACTAGCTTTAATAACTAGTCCTACCGACTTTCACATTTTTCTTTATTAAAAACATACAATTTGACATCAACAATATGTAGGTTATTGTCACAACACAATCTGCGTTTATTTTCATGTAACATCTTAACATGTGCCCAGCTAAAACAATTAGCATGAACTTAATCATAACTCAACTCATGCATTAACAGAACTGTAACAACTTAAACAGTTCAATAACATAACAATTTGTAGCTAAACACCTTGTACAATTATAACATGTTTGCACAAAGACATGAAACTTGCATCCAATTCAAATGACCTACATATATCATTAAGGTCGAACATACCAATTAGGCAATTAGTCAAGTATTAACTCCAAATATTGGTTTACATTAGCTTATTTCATAATTTACGATGTTCGGGTTTTACAACTTGACACAATGTACTTAACTTTATATACCCTGGTATATTTCTCTTTTAACTTTGTTCATAGTTTAGACTTTAATTCTAAAGTCCCATGATGCTCATATTTCTTAATTTAAGAAATCTTAAAAATCATTCTTTAATTAATTTTTATTACGCTCGTCTTATATAGTTCGGAACAACATAGCATAACGTTGTCCGACTACTCGGCTTTTGGAAACCAATACACTTTGGTCTACTTCTCGCTTCGCCTAAATCATAATTTAGATTTACATTTTAAAGTCCTTCCATACCTTTTATTAATTCCATTTTATCTCTTATGTTTTGCGTTTTATGATTTAATTAATACGCCCAACTTTTATTTTTCATTTTTCAGGTATAAAACAGACAACTTAACCTGTCTGTTTAGTTTTAAACTCCCTTTTTGTTTTAGTTTTAAACTGTATGTCTGTCAATCTAGACAGGACACGAAGTGTCTACTTCAGCTTAAATTTTTCTTTCGTTATAATCCAGACAGTATAACCCATCTACTTTAGGGTGTTTGCATTAATTCAAAACTCCCTGATCCTGAAGAAGTAACAAGCAGTTTTTTGTGGTCGTCGCACCTACTTTGCAACGTTATAACTCGACCCTCCGTTATCGGAATTAGTCTCGTGTCATTTTCTTCCTTGTTACATCTACTACAAATTCCCTCGGGTGGAAGTTTTTTCCAGATTCATTCTCTGGCCAAAACAATGGCACAAAAGTCCCTACCCGAAACAGTTTTCTAGTTTTTTGACTGTTTTGGCTAGTCTCTTTTCGAAGGCATATCTCTCACCTCCGGACTCAGAATGAGCTCATTCTTACGTCCACGGGCTCGTTACTTAACACACTACATAACCCCCAAAACGGAAATTTTTTCCAGCAAACCGTTTGAAACAGAAAGATGCTCAAGGGTCAGGGGTTGCGCTAATTTCGTTTTTAACTAGTTTTACTTATAAATTTGTCATGGCTTCGTTACAAAAGTTTTTACTTCTGTTCCAATTAGGTGATGTTCATGACACATAAGAATATAACACGACACCCTAGAACTTAATTTTTACATTTTATAAGCTACCTCAAAAGGCCATCAAAATAGCCCCATTTTAACAGTCCACTATTAGTCCGTTCTTGTATTCCTTTACGCATATGTTTGCATTTTCAGTTTTAATTCCACTTTTCATGCAATTTAACAAGTAATTTAAGATGTTTAAACCACACACATCTTTAGTATTCCAAGATCCTTCATGATATTCCGATAAACAACAACCACCAACAATTATTTATTCAAAGAAAAGTAATTCAAAGAGATAAAGGGTTAGGGTTCATGGTCTTACCTTTCCTTGTTGCTCTTGCTTCTTCCTAGCTTCACTTAAATAATCAAATTGTATCTCGGTCTTCTCTTTCTCCTTCTTAGCTGTGCACTTCTCTCTCTATATGCTATCTTGTTTTTCTTTTCTTGTTCTTTCTTTTTCTCTTCCTAGCTTATGGAATGCAATGAATTAAATTGCTAAGTGTTGGATGATTGATTTAATTAAATCATCCAACACCAAACTTAACCTTGCTTAGGTGAGGCTACTTAACTCTCATTAAATTAACTAAGGTTATACCACTTAAGGCATGTTTGGCTAATTAAATGGATTAAAGGGAATAAACGATTTAATTGCTTGCTTATGGGATCTAAACTTACCGTATATAGTAAATGACTCACCCCTTGTCCCCCCACTTCCCTCTCCCTTTCACTTTGCTAGGTTCAATTCACCTCATGCTCAAATAATGTTTGCACGACACATGACCATCAAGTCATTTTATCAAGTGATACATGTCTTTCCCAAACTTTGGCTCCAAGTCTTGCTCCAAGACTAAACCATGGCTGAAACCAAGCCAAATCATATTCATCCTAACCAAGCCATCTCAAACCTTAGCCAAACTATTTAATTTCCAAGCCAAGCCATTTAATTTCTAGGCTTCACTTGGCTTGATTATTATTAACGTATTATTATTATTATTGTTATTATTTCTACTTTCTTTTTTTAGTTAATTTCTCTAATTTTAACATTTAGTCAAAATATTGACTTTCTTTTCAAGTTTCGTTTTCACTTTCCGTCCCCATTTTCCAAACAAACAATATGTCAGTTCGAAAATATGAAAATGCGTTTTTAGCGTGAATAGTGATTTTATGTTTTTTTCCAATAAAAATATTTTTATTGGAGATTTCGTCTCTTTTTTCCAAATAAATACTATACCGTAATTCGAAAAGTTCAAAAAACAAAAAAAGAGTATTTTGAATAGTGATTTATGGTTTTTCTCAGAAAAAAATTATTTTTTTCCTAAAAACTCCTAACACTCGTACATACATAATCACGTAATACATAAACTAAGTCATTAATCGATCTAAATCAGATAACACATAATAATATCAATAAAATTTTATTTTATTAAATATTCACAATAAAAACCTACTCCCTCCGTTCCTAAAAGATTGTCGTTTTAGAAGAAAAAATTTGTTCCAAAAAGTTTGTCGTTTACAACTTTCGAGGAGAATAAATTATTTACTTTCCTATATTACCCCTACCTTCTCTCATTGTCCCAATAAATTCTCTCCCTTGTATTAATAGTTTTTAGGATAGTGATGGAATTTCAAACAAATTTTACTTGATAAATGACATTTTCTTAATCTATGTGTCAAAACTTTAAACGACAATCTTTTAGGAACGGAGGGAGTAAGGTCATTCGATTTCTCGTGTCGTCACATTTGACAACCTCAGTGACCTTTATTTTTGTATGTTTTGAATGCCATTTATGATGGATTATATAATCCAAAGAGGAAGGTGGGATTAAATAGGAGCCAATTTAATGGTCTCAAGAGTAAAAGAATAGTGAATAAGGTTGCCATCCTATGCAACATTATTGATTAAATAAAATAGCACAATTTTACCTAGTTGGTGTTGGCTCTTTTTGCTAAATGCCAACTAAATGGAAGGCTTCTCTTATGCTCCAGCAGTTGCATCAACCATGACCCCTCTTTCTACGGTAGGTTGGTAGGAATAGGAAGAAGGACTACATAAAGAAAGAGTGTTGAACATAGTGCAAAAGAAATATTACTACTGTAACAAAGTTCTTGTAGTAGTATATTTTTTAAGGGGTGACAGTACTAGGTTATATTGTAGTACTAGTAAATAAGTCGCTTTCCACACATTATTGTAATCAAGTACTGCATACTAGCTAGTAGTATTTTTTAAGGGGTGGCACTAGGAGGGAATGTCACTCTATTATTATAATGATCGATCATTACAACTTTCCAAATTCTGGATTTGGCCAAATTAGCATTATTGGAATAGGCGCATTAATTCATGTAAAAGGATATTAGCATTATTATAAGCATATTAGTAGTACTCCGTACTACTAATATAATGAATAAAATGATTGCATGGCAACTTGGACAAAACCTCGGAATGATAAAAAGTGAAACAAGATGTTCTGTTTCTGGAAACCTTGACAGCCTACCAACCAATAAAAATAGTTCAATTTCTTGCACGCCCGTTTAGAATAAAGAAATGTTGGTCTTCTCATGGTTAACAAGACATGAATGAAATGCTATATATCTATCATTATAACTTGAACAAATAATGGAATTCAGTACTGTATGATCTTTCATTAAAGATTACTTCTAACTGTATGATATATCTTTGATGGAATTCAGTGCTTGTAGCTAGTTTTGTTGGTCTTAAGCTTGTTAATCTTAATTAGTACTCATGAAACTGAGGGTATAAAATTAACATAATCTTTATCTGGTTGTTGGGAGGATAATCAAAGTGATCCGCATCAATCAGCAACAATTTCTTCATTTGAAAAGCCAGTAGTGACACCAGCCAGTCAGTCAGTCGTGTAGCAGATGAGTTGTTTGCCATGATTAAGACTTGAATGTTTAGTAACGAATTACGATGCTAATGGCAATACTTATTGAACTTTGTGTTCACATAAATTTAACGATACGGACAAAGAATTGAAATTAATGGTACACCTACATGATTTTAGCCACTTGCATGTTTGCAGTAAAATCAAACACACCTAACAGAAACCCAGAAAAAGGAGGTTAGGACCAGCATTATATATTTACAGTACATGTATGTACTGTGTACAGGCAGACAACTTCTTCCATTATAAGCCAAAACTATAATAATTAAGACCACCTACCAACATATATTACACCTAGTTTCATTTTTCCAATATTAATTCCACATAAGAAAAGGACTCCTCTACCCTATTCTTACGTATGTAGAGTGACCATTCGTAGGGTAATTCTATCAGAATCTACGTTGTGTGAAGATTGGGCACCCATGGACATGTATTATATATATATATATATATATATATATATATATATATATATATATATGTATATATATATATATATATATTCAACCTTAAGATTTCAGAAAGTAAATTACTGATCATGTTCTTCATATATATGGAAGATGCATGTATAATACATTAATTAAGAAACTTTGTAGTTAATTCGACATATTATATTTAGGTAACGTGTGAATGTAGGGGAAGGAAGGAAGTAGGATGAAATCTTTGCGACTAAAAAATGATTCTGCCTGACCCGACCAACTAGAAAGAAGAGTTGGTTGTATGGAACGTTGTTTTGATTATATAAGTAGAAAAAGGTTGCCATATAGTATAAACCAAGGAAATGGGTCAAGTACCATTATCGATTGACCCGGTATTGAAAAAGATACAATAATTTGCCTAGTCGGTCTAAAGTTAAGGCTAGTATGTAAGAAGCCTGTGAAGGAAATGTCGCTTTTACACCAATCCAATCCGATCCAAATTTAGTGGCTTGCGCACTCAACAGACAAATGAGCTTATTTTTCATTTTTCATAATTTATCGGTGGGCAGAAATATTCAAGTAACCTCAACGGCTATATGTGTCACTCTTAAACATTTTCAACTGTAACGTATGGTTTGAAATTGAGAGAGAGAGCTCTCTTAATTATTTTATTTATTTATATACTACTTAGTTCATTAACTTATTCAAGTGACTTGGTTTTTCCTTTTTCTTGTAATCTTATATCCTTGTAGCAAAACAGTACCAAATTCATTTATTTTTGATATATTTGTCTGTTAGTTATGTACAAAAATATTGCCCACATGAAAAGAAGAATCACGTCTTGATTACTTTTCAAACCACTCTTTTAGGCCATTTCATTTGGTTAATCCATTAATTATGTAAAGATGTTGACATAGGAGGAATCCAACAACAAAATGGTTGCCAGCTCAAATGGATAGCAAATCTTCTCTCCCCATTTTTTGTGTTCCCCTTGTGTCCCCCATTTAAATTTTGACACCTAACCTTTTATTTTATTTTAGAGTTAATTGATGTTAAGTAAGAGATTATGAGTCAAAATTTAAATGGGAGTATAAAAAAGACAGAGAAAATAGGAACATAAAATCTGCTCTCGCTGAAGTGTTTGTATATTAACTTCACTTTGTCTTTGTCAAAAACATATTAATTCAACCCCTCATGACTTTGTAAGCTAGATAGATGCTTCCATAACGGCTCACTCCAACGTTCATATATATATATGGTCAGGATCAAGAGCATTCTCCTTAAATAGCATCCCTCCTTAAATAGCATTCTTTTATTAAAACTACGTCGTTTTGGAGGGACGCGGTGACATTTTTGTAAATACAATGCCACCTCGTATTTACAAAAATGTCACTGCGTCCCTCCAAAACGACGTAGTTTTAATAAAAGAATGCTATTTAAGGAGAATGTTCTTGATCCTTACCGTATATATATATATATATATATATATATATATATATATATACGGTAAGGATCAAGAGCACTCCGGTTAAGTAGCAATATTTCTTAAGTAGCATTCCCTATATAATGCTTCCTATTTTTGGCTCCAATTTGAAAATCACGCATTTTCTTTCTCTCCAAAACAAAACAAGCTCCAAGCAATCCTGGAATTTCTCTCTACAAAACCCAAAATCGATAAAAAAACTCAAATCACGATTCACCCATTTCAGTCCAAATCGACATCTATTTCACCTATTTCATTCCAAATCGCGATTCACCTATTTCAGTCCAAATCACGATTCACCTATTTCACGATTCGGCAGCTAGGTTGAACAAATCGGCACTTGGCATCTCCCATTTCAGTCCAAATCGACTTCGACTCAGACCAAAACCTTGATTTCAACTACGATTCGGTAGGGGTGTAACTATTTTCCTCCATTACAATTGTATTTCTAGGTTTTTGTTTTGGTCTGTTTTTGTTTGACTTCGATGGCAGCATCTCTAGCGGTCCAATTTCCATTGTTTCAAAGTAAATTTAGAACCTCTTTGAGGTAAAATTGATTCTTTTGATGGTTACTTATACATTTTTTAGGGGATTATTTTTTTTATACCTTTAGAGTGTAAAGCATAGGGTGTTAAAACTAACATGAGTTGTAGTGTAGGACTTTGTGAACACTGACAGCCACAACAAGAGGCTTAAATAATTTATTTTGTCAATTGGAAGGGCAGGGCTAGTTTCTATACACAACTCCAAACCATTACATTACTATGAACATACTATGTACTCAAATTGGTCCTGCTAGTTTCTTGGGGAACAATTTGAGCTTGAGTTGAATGAAGATTGTCCTATTAAAGTGATTATCATTTTCTCATGTACCCTTGTTTTAGTTGTTATGTCCATTCATGAAGCTTTTTGCCTTTAGGTCTCATCTTCTATCTTTGATCATTATATTAGTTCGTATTAACTTGTAACTACTGGGTGCGCCTTGAATAACTAATGTAATGATAATGTGAGTGAGTTAAATTTGAAACTAAAAAAAATTGAGAAACACCAGGTGGGTTTAAAATTTTCTCTGTTCCTTCTGAGATTATTTATTTTTCTTGCTTTATAAGCTTGTTTGAGTTTGTCATTTACTGCTTGGCAAGATTAATGTCCTGGATATCATACTTGCCATATTTGAAGGCTCATTGCTAAAAAACGTAAAGTTCAACATTATTGCATTGTTAATTACTTAATTTTGCATAATGTTTGGGGATCAAATTTTTGTGCAGTCAAAGTGTTTTTACTTGCATACATTGTTTATAAGAGTTTAGGGAGGTAGGAAGCATGGTCATTATCAATTGAATTTACTTGGTAAAATGCTTCTTTATTGTGAATATTTAATGGTTCTAAACAATATATCGTTCAAAACAACTCTGACAGTTTTTGTAAGCTACTTTGTTATTTTCTTTCCTCCTGGTAGGGAGTAATTAGTGGAAGGTTATCAGAATATCTTATAATTAATGTGGCTAAAAGAAAATCACAAATAAGTTTTTGTGTCCTTTTATGAAGGATGTAATAGGTCAAATCCAAATGGATTGAATCAAACCATTTTAATTAACTTTGTGTCTCATTGAGGTATCAAATTTCTCTATTACTTCATTGCTTCCCTGTTATATGATTTGACTTTAAACATATTTTTATGTGAAAATCTTTCGTAAGTTTGAAGTTTATGGCCAAACCCATTTATGGGTTTGAAGTTTCTGTATGAGCCTGCTTTTGGATTTGCATTTGTAGTTTTTAATAATTATGAACATGGTTAGTCCACGTAAACATACTCCTTTTTATGGGTTCTCAAGAAAGTAAAGTTAAATATATGTTGGGTCATCTTAATTAATCAGTATGAAAATTTGGTGTGACATTAGGACAATGTATATGTTCTGTTGCAACTTACATGACATTAGGACAATGTTGGGCAAGGGGTTTGTTAGTTAATTTCCATATATTATATATAATTTGGATATGAGAGTTTGTCAAAGTTTTGGTTCCTATGTCAGTGGTAATTGGAGTCTAATGCAAAAATTATTTAATGTGATGTATTGTGTCCCTGATGCACCTTTTAGATACTTGTATCTGTAGCCATAAACTTGTCGGATAGAGTCAACTTAAATGGCCGGAGTTATTCACTGCCATTGTCACCGCCCAACTATGTTGATAACTTCTATTTGAATCCTAGTCGTCGATTTTATGGATGTAAAACTGCAAGAGTAAGTAATTTTTCTTCAATTTCATTTGACATGCAGTTTGTTCTGAAAAAATTCTTTTTTGATAGTCTCATGGTTGTGGGTATTTCATGTGGTATTATCCGCCGATACAGTCGAGAGCCATTCAACTGATACATGGTCTGTTGAGGAAGTTGAAGTCTCTTGAAAATGAAGCTCAAAATTTTCTTCGCAAGGAGAGGATTTACTTAATAATCATATGAGTTTCCTTGATTTTACTACTTTGAAATTTCTTTGGAACCATCTCTGTGCATGAAGATGCCTAAATAGGAAAAAAATGTAATTAGAATTTGGGAGATGGAGCAGTTAGGATGTGTGAAGTCCCTTAAATGTAATGAATTGATTGTAATGAAGCTCTATTGTACTCTGTTTTTTAAACTTAGTTTGGACCGAAGTTTGTATGTTATTTGGATTTGTTCCCTTATAACCTATTTGGTTCTATTTTATTTGTTCTGTATTTCATTATTTCATTTAGTAATGTAAACAGAGTTTCATTATTTCATTGGGTAATGAAAACAGAGTACCCAAACAATTTTCACTACCTCCTACTTTCCATTTTAAAGATAACATACATGAGACAACTGTGCATCCTTAGCGCATAATAAACAAAATTCGTATCCTGCATCTTTCAAAATCCCTCTTTATACTATGCATCTTAAATCATAAAATATTTTATTAAAACTGAACTGAACTAAGTTAAATTGGTGTTGCATATAAAAGGAAAACTTGTGACAAAAATGAACTTGGCAATAAGAATCCTAAAGCCATTTGGTCATATCAAAGCCTCTAGAATCTCTGCTGACTAAACAGTTGATCTGACCTCGAGTGAGATATTAAAGGAAACAAACCAAGGAGAAAAAGGCGGTTAAAAGTCATACCCTCCACCAATAATATCATTAAATTCTGTGGAAGGCATACATCACAAAATCATTTCGTAAAACTTAAAAGTAGTAAACAACAGTCTATTCTACACTCGCACTCCACTGAAGAAGGAACTTGAAAATTTCGTCATACAAAATAAAGTTTGAATTAATTGTTGGAGCTCTATAGCTATTATCTTAAGCAGCAACAAAGGACAAATAATATGCTTCATTTCTTTGCACCAATCTCACCCTCCACAAGAACAATCTCCTTTACAAGGTTGTTGTAAGTAAATGGCCTCACTGCAGCTCGCAAGAACAGCTCGGGGGGAATAATGATCTTCAATTGCATCTTGAAAAAAAAAATGAATACCACTTTAGATAAAAAGTGAAAAACAAATTTTACCGTAATTGTATATGTAGTCTTAATATATTTCTACATTATTCTCACAACTCCCTATTTCATGGTCCATGTCATCCATTTTTAATAAACCTGAAAATAAAATTTTTAGTCTGTCAATATCAACTGAATTAAGAATAAACCAAATTAAGCATTACTGACAGAAGATACTACCAAAGATAGATAACATGAATAATGCAATAATAGTACATCCTGCACAAAGAGGCTAAGACAGTGTGTGTATGCACAGGCATAAGCAAACTTATAAAGAAGATAACATGAATCTCTTGGAAAATAAACTAGCCCTGCCCTTCCAATTGACAAAATAAATTATTTAAACTTCATTCGAATGATTGGAAATTTGCCCCATTGTTTTTCTGTTGAATACGTCTGGGATAACATTGCATAACTCATAGCTTTTTCAATCAAAACATAAGTTGTCTGATATGATTTCTTTGAACAATTAAAAATTCAATAAGCTTGTTATCTTTTGTCTATTCATCTTATTCTTTGAAATTTTAATTTAAGCTATCACAAAAAGTTTTCAAGTTCAGTTTCAGCAATTTGGTATTAGTTTCAATTTGAGATACTATATTACATATTCTAATGATTGAAATTAGAATTGAAACTCAAAATGATAGTTGAAATTTATTATAAATACTGTTTGGATAAGTGAAAATAAAATGAAAAATAAGGCTGGTAAATAAGTCAAAAAGTGCTACAAATTGCATTTTAAAAACCTTATTAATAAAATTTTCAGAGAAAACTGAAAGTTTATGGGAATTTTTTTTCCATACAGATATAAAGCAGAGTTTCTATGCAGGTTAAGCAATCAATCAAACAAGTCCTATTCAGCATGACTAGATTGATCTATGTCAGTGTCTTGTATAAGTAACCATCAAAAGAAACAATTTTACCGCAAAGAGGTTCTAATTTTACTTTGAAACAATGGAAATTGGACCGCTAGAGATGCTGCCACCGAAGTCAAACAAAAACAGACCAAAACAAAAAACTAGAAATACAATTGTAATGGAGGAAAATAGTTAAACCCCTACCGAATCGTAGTCGAAATCAAGGTTTTGGTCTGAGTCGAAGTCGATTGGGACAGAAATGGGATATGCCAAGTGCCGTTCAACCTAGATGCCGAATCGTGAAATATGTGAATCGTGATTTGGACTGAAATAGGTGAATCGCGATTTGGAATGAAATAGGTGAAATAGATGTCGATTTGAACTGAAATGGGTGAATCGTTATTTGAGTTTTTTTTATCGATTTTGGGTTTTGTAGAGAGAAATTCCAGGATTGCTTGGAGCTTGTTTTGTTTTGTTTTGTTTTGTTTTGGGAGAGAGGAAGAAAATGCGTGATTTTCAAATTAGAGCCAAAAATAGGAAGTATTATACAGGGAGTACTACTTAATAAATATTTCTATTTAACCGGAGTGCTCTTGAGAGGCTCCGTGTGTGTGTATATATATATATATATATATATATATATATATATATATATATATATATATATATAGGGTAAGGATCAAGAGTATTCTCCTTAAATAGTATTTTTTTTATTAAAACGACGTCGTTTTGGAGGGACGCGGTGGCATTTTTGTAAATACAATGCCACCGCGTATTTACAAAAATGTCACTGCGTCCCTCCAAAACGACGTAATTTTAATAAAAGAATGTTATTTAAGGAGAATGCTCTTAATCCTGACCGTATATATATATATATATATATATATATATATATATATATATATATATATATATATATATATATATATAGTTCGCTTCTCCAGCGAACTGAAAGGAGTAAAATAAAAACGAACCGGCTATAACGACGATTTTTTTCGTCGCTATAACATAGAAAGCCGATTTTTTATGCTATAGTGACGAAAAAAATAGTCGCTATAACTGGTTCGCTCTTTAGTTTGCTCCCTCCAGTTCACTGGAGAGAGCCGAACTATATATATATATCGAGAATGATCCATAACATATATTTATTATGAATTAAAAGTGGGTATATATTATCTCTATCGTTTAATATAAGAACCAACGACTTAAATTAATTTATGTCCACTATTAATAGTAACGGACGACAGGTGTCGTTCGCTATTAATAATAGCAGATGACGCTAAAAATTGTATTGTCGTCCTCTACTAATAATAACTGACATTAATTTTTTAATTCTAATATTGATCGTTAATTTATATATTGAACAATAAAAGTAATATATGCTCATTTTTAATTCATAACGAATAAATGAGTGCTCTACCTTTTTTAAAATTCCTTCTTAAATTTATTTATTCAAAATTAGACATAAATTGAAGCATCCTCGCTGTTCCATTTCTATCTATACCTTTTGCCCTTTTCAAAGTCAACAATGAAGAATGATACCATTGGATAAAAAGAAATTTGAAAATCACTTTGATTTGGATGTCCTCATCACCATAGTATTATTATATTCCCGCTGTTACTTTTAAAAAAATTGAATTCATTTTTTCCTAATAATAATATAAAATGATATAATATTTTTTAATTTGTTATCATAATTTTTTAAATAATATCATACTTATAGATTAACAGTTTATTATTTTTAACTTTTAAAAATATATATATAACAGAAATAGATTTTTTAATCTTATAGAAATATTACAAAATTAGTTTGTTTGTTTTTTTAAAAACGAGTTAGACTTGCCAAATAAATATATATATATATATATATATATATATATATATATATATATATATATTAGTCCCTTCAGTTGAGGGATCCTTCAAATAGTGTTTTTTAAGGGATAATGCGCTCAACCGTTAGATCTGTTTTAATAACTTTATGTGGTTGAGATTTTACATCTTTTTAAACTTGTTTTCCCAAATAACCCAACACATCCAATGCAACACATAAGATGTAAAATCTCATCCACATAAAGTTATTAAAACAGATCCAACGGTTGAGCGCACTATCCCTTAAATAACACTATTTGAGGGATCCCTCAACTGAAGGGACTGCATATATATATATATATATATATATATATATATATATATATATATATATATATATATATATATATATATATAGCAAAGTTCAAAAGAGCATAATTTTATTTCACAACAGCTGTTATGATCGCACCAAATATAATAGAATAGCTTCTTGTTTCTGATTTTGTGCAGGATGTAATTCGTATCTCTAAACTGAGATAACCCAATTGAATTTATAGCCTTAAGAATATTACTGTTGCATGCCCAAAACAAATCTTATTTCTTCCGGTTAATTAAGTATCTATTAGCATAACAATAAGAGAACCGACTATGTATATCTCCCAAAATAATTTACGTTACAAAATAATCAAGAGAATATCACGGATATATAACTCTTGGTTTGATCTATTCTAAAAAAATAAACCTTTTAAGTGTTTTGGAAATCTAGGAAACAGTAAGTCAGTAAAGGATATATCATAATTGATAATACCCATATATTTTGTAATGATTGCTTTTTAATAGCTACCCTCTTTTCAGAGTCCCAATAATTTAAAATAGATTTAGAATAATATACACGGCATGAAAGAGAAATTAAATGTAAGGCATTTAAATAAAATTATACTCTTTAACAAAATTATGCTATTTAAGAGTTATGCTCTTGAATCTTGCTCTCTCTGTCTCTATATATGAGAACTGATCCATAGCTAATATTGTAAATTTAATATTATTTTTATAACAAATTGTGACAGTCCAATCGCAGATTTAATGATGAAATTGAGCTCTCGTCCGCAGTTTAAAACTGCGGAATTCGTAGTTTAATACTGCGGATGCCAATTACCGGGTCTTCCCATTCTCTCTCTTCCCCTTTTTTTCTAGGGCTTTCCTTTCTCCCCTCCCCCTCCTTGGTCTTTCTTTTCTCTCTCCTCCCATTTTCTCCATATTTCCATCTCCTCCCATTCTCTGTAGAGAATCGGAATTTGAATGTGAATGAATTGAATCTGAATAAAAAAAATTATTTAGTAATTAACATGTCTGAAACATTTGAATGACAAAATTTTATTATTTTACCCCTCTAAAAAATTTAAAATTGTTGTAAATTTATTTAATATTACTTAATATAATAGTTAATTATTTTTTTTTACTTTATTCAGTTGCTCATTCAGTCAAAAAAATTTGATTTAGTCATTCAACTTAATCGATTCAACCATTCAGACGATTTTTTTCCAAAACAAACGTACTTAATGACTGACTGATTAAGCTATTCAACCATTCAGATGTATTCAATTTTAAACAAACAGCCCCTTAGTAAATAATAGTATACTCTTTTAACAAATACACTCTGGGAAGCTAGCATTAGATAAATAAAATATTGTATTTGTATGTACATTAATTAACATCCGGAGTAAAATTCAAAGTTCATCCCGGAAAATGACAATATATTGTAACATCTGTACTATATGATTTGATCTGAAACCTATATGATGCTGCTAGCTGCTAATTATGCATGCCATGTACTTATATGAACAGTATAGTGAACACTAAATCACACAACATATATGGTAAGGGCCGGATTATATAAATTATAAAAAGCGTATATAGACCAATTAACTAATGATACCCCTCCTTCTCCTTCAAGGCTGATCAGTCTGTTCCGAGAAATAACCGTTAAAATCAGCATGTGGAACCCACCAAGGCGAATACAGGTAGCCCTCAGCCGAGTCAACTAGTAATAACTCGGTGAATGAGTCGTTGAACCTTCCAGCTAAACTCGGTAATTCAATTATCTCCTCCAGTTCATCGGAAGAAGAGTCTAAGTCGGGCATTGCGGCTGCTTTGGCAGCCGCGGCTTGAACGTCGCGTGGGGAAACCGAGTCGGGACTAGGAAAGGAGTGAGCGAGTTGAGGAAAATTAAGAATGGCGGAGTTACTGTGACGCCCCCAAAATTAGGTATACATCACCCATCTTGGGTCGTCAGATACATAGTACAGAATACAAATACAACTGATTAATACATCTGTCGTGTACAATACGACAAAACATAAACTGTGAGTTTGAATACAAATATTATCTTCTAGAGAGTATTCATACTCAAAAGGAGTCCTCATTACATTTATTAACACACCATTACATAGAATAGTGAGGACTACTAACTAATACTATCATTCGGACCATCACTCCGTACCCCGACTTGTCCCAGCTACGTTCTCATTTCCTGAAGAGAACAGTGAAAGAAAGGGTGAGCTCAACTAGCCCAGTAAGAAATATTATGACTAAGATAATGCAGAATAAATTATCATTAGCCTTCAACAATGTTAAACTGATAAAATATAATAGACATCAAGTTTAACTGCAGCGGAACAAGCAATCCATTAAAAGAGTCAAGTAGAAAATAAACTCTACTATCTTTTATGATTTAAAAGGTTTTTCAACACTGCGATCGCTGAGACTCAGCTTAATAAAATAATCCACATCATCGAATCACCCCTGCACTACGGCCAAGGATATTCGTGTATTCATTAATGGTCATGATCATGCCAACAACTGTCCATCAATGCACTACGGGCCAATGAGGACTTTTACCACATCATTTGTAACATTACGGTCATGATTATACCGAATAATCCCTGGTCATAATCATACCAAGTCCATCTATGCACTACATGCCACAGATGACTTTCAACATTTTATAAACATGAGGATGATGACAATGATATAAGAATTCAATAAAATAAGTTCAAGAATTAATTTATCCAGGAATTAACAACGTTCAAATTGTCAACATGATACTGCATTGTGGAGTAAAATTCAAGAACGCTTAGAAGAATATTTTCTTGAAAAGATACTGGATGAAACACAACTATCAAGGATATTCCACAAATTTCATGGAGTATAGAAGTCAAAACTTAACCAACTGAGTACAATAAAGAATGGAATAACAAAAGAAATCACCATGCATGCGATAGACCGCACAGACAGGTTATTCCAACAGAATAATAAATAATAGAACCAGGTCCGGCGTAAACGCACAGACAGGATATTCCGACAGAATAATAAATAATGGAACCAGGTCCGGTGTAAAACACACAGACAGGATGTTCTAACAGAATAATAATAAAACGGAACCAGGTCCGGTGTAAAACACACAGACAGTATGTTCCAACAGAATAATAAACGGAACCAGGTCCGGTGTAAAACACACAGACAGGATGTTCCAACAGAATAATAGAAGAATGTCACCAAGTATAGGGTAGACCGCGTATACTGGTTATTCCAGCAGAATAATAACGAAATAGAATAACAGAAGTTCTCTTCATGAATATAAAAGAAATAATATTCCCTACCTTAAAAGAACTGGATATTGAAAAAGTGATGTAGCAGAATACTTTTATTCTCTCTCTCTCTTATTCTCTCTATACTTTCTCTCTCTATAGCTTGAATGAATTCGTAAAAAATAATGAAGCCCTAGGCCTCTATTTATAGAAAAACTGAGGGTGGCTCTTGGTCTTAACGAAGGGTCAAATGACTCTTGGTCTTAACGAAGGGTTAAATGACTCTTGGTAATATTGAAGGGACAACTACTATTGACGAAAGTAATTACTATTGACCAAGGTAAATACTATTGACGAAGGTAATTACTATTGACCAAGGTAAATACTATTGACCAAGGTAAATACTATTGACGAAGGTAATTACTATTGACCAAGGTAAATACTATTGACGACGGTAATTACTATTGACGACGGTAATTACTATTGACGACGGTAATTACTATTGACGAAGAGACTCTTAGATGATGACATATGGCCCCCCATAAAATAACCAAACTTACCACAACGTCTCAATTATTGATTTAATAATATAACATATTATACAGATGATACTATGACAATAATTTAAGAGATATGATGCAGCAATTACTGTAGCAATAATTGAGTATAGCTGAGTGACTTCTCACGTAAGCATCAATAATCAATACCGTGTGCTACTATGCAACCACGCGTATTACTGTACTTTTACTACCGAGTAGTTCAACAGTTTTAACGGTTTTAACGGTAACACCTCAGCCGTTATTTTTATAGAAATATAATTCTGTCGTTTTCTCAATCCGACAATAATTCCGTTGTGGGGTCCACCAATGATTGTGCCGTCGTACGAATATTCCCCGACAAAAAGAATATTCTCCGACCAAACGAATATTTTATAACAACTTGCTTACTTTGCAAAATTTATAAATATTACCCATAACTATTATATCAAATCCACACATTAATATAAAAAAAATTATTTCGAGAAAAATTAAATATTTATTCATAAAATCAGGGGTTTCACAGTTACCTTTAATGGTCAAGGAGACGACGTCATGAGCCCTAGCAGCCATTTCATGAGTGGGATAAGTGCCGAGCCAAATGGGTGATTTCTTTCGAGGTTGACGAATTTCAGACACCCATTTGCCCCAACTACGCTTTCGGACCCCTAAGTAAACCGGGTGTTTGCTACTATTATGCCTTTCTTTTGGTCTCCCTTTCTTTTGGACCGGGGGGTTTGAAATGGTACGACTTTAACCAGAGGAAGGATCAGAAGAAGAGGAGAAGTTTGAACAAGTACTTGATTGTTGTCCAGCGGCCATTAATTAGTAGTATTTTTCTTCTGGGGGCTGGGGGCTGGGGGCTGGGGGCTGGGGGCTGGGGGAGGGGCTGTGCTATTTGTCTGTGTTTAGAGGGTTATAAGCTTGTAATGATAAAGCAATGAAGTTGGGATTCACGAGACTAGAGAGAGAAACCTACATATGTATGCGTATGCGCGCATCGCATCCTCTATAAAAAGAGTGTATATACCAATTGAATTTACCGTGCACAGAGGAAGTAGGACCCATTTATTCCGTCACATTAAATTACTATTATTATCGTTTCAAATTTCAATTACAACCTAGGAATGATTACGTAGATATGGTGGTGTAATCTTTTAGTCCTATAAATAAATAAATAAATCATTTCATTCCATTGCCCCATCCCAATCCCATTGAATCTACATAGTCCAACTCCAACCTTTGCAATAAGTGTTTTGGGCCTTTTAAAAATGCTATCCCAACAGTGCGGGAGTGAAAGGAAAGAGCAGTAGTTTCAAAGTCTAAAATAACACCACCATCCAATCATCTGGAAACGTCGCCGCCTCCTTCATCACTCCTTTTCTTTCGAATTTGCATCATTTTTGGTAGTCTGTCTTGTTATATTATACAAATGAGTGCAGGTATTTCTTTTTATGTTTCGTTAGGGTTCAAGTTAAATTCTCTTAATTGATTATTACACCGTTGATTTTAGTAGAGTTGATCCAAGATTAGTGAAAAATAGGTTAAATTTGTAATACTCATATTTATATACTCTGTCCATGATTCAAGCCGTATCCACAGATTAGCAGTAGTTTGCTATCTGGAGACGGATTAGTCGGATATCTAACCAGAAGTCAAGCTCTGAAATTGTAATAAGAATCAATGGAATTTTTTAAGTTTGTCCTTTGTTCATCAAATATATAAATCTATAAGGCTTTATCAATTCTTGTGGGAAATTATCCTTACCAGATAAGCCATTGCAAACCTAAATTATCTGTCATGGCTTCAAGAGGTAACCTTAAAATCTGTGTTTAAACTATCTGCTCAGTTAATTTCTTGTTAATAGATACCATGGGGCATGTCTTGCTAATTGAATTTAGCCTCACCACTTCTTCATAACAATTTGTTAAACGAATACCTTTTACAAACTATATATATTAATGAAGAAGTGAGACTTATTATATACTTTCTTACCGGAATAAATATTGGCATACGAATAAATGTCTATTTTATTGGTTTTATTTTTTGATAGTTAGGAGTTGTTTTGGGTTTAATTTGTTGTGTTGTTCCAGTCTAGAGGTGGTGGTAGGTATATATGAGGATATGGGTGATTGGGACGAGTAGGACCGTATAGAGATGTCGGATAATATCGAGTTGAGAGAAAAGTAGAAAATTATAAATTAGACATATTTTTAAAATTAGAAACCACACATTTGTAGTTGCGGTAATATCGGATAATATCGAGTTTAGAGGAAAGTAGAAATTTATAAATTAGATTGTACAATCATGTTTTGTTATATGTATCCAAATCACACCCAAAACACTGTATTATGTAAAAATTCAAGTTCCATAAATTTTTATTTTTTATTTAGTTGTTTTAAATAAAATAATAATAATAATAAAAATTTCGGATTTTAAACCTGTCCGGGCTCCCGGACAGGATCCGGCCTATATATATATATATATATATATATATATATATATATATATGGGGTTCTATCCACAGCAATCGATTGCGGTGGAGCAACCAACATGTAGCGGCTGGGCCAAAGAAGTTGCTTCACAGCAACCAGTTGCTGTGAATGGAACCTATATATATATATATATATATATAACTTTATATAATTATATTTATATTTATGTAAATATATAAATTTGTATATATACTAACAAACATATTACCAAATAAATACAAATATATGTAATACAATACATCTTTTTATATTTAATATTCTAATAATTAATATTTTTTTGAGAAATTAGTTTCAGAAGACGGACTTAAAGAGTAAAGCATACCTCACAACCACAAGTGCAAGAAAGGGTTGCTAAAAAAAGAGTTAAAAACCGCATATTACGGTTGACAAGCGCATGTTAGCTAAGGAAGACCGAACTACTTCTGCACAAAACTCGGAAAAAACATTCACCGTAAACGCCGCGACGGACACGTTGCCAGGTAGGCTCGCAGCTAATCCGAACCTACAGGCTCGGGCAAACCAGGCTGTATACCTGTCATTTATAATTAATAAAACTTTCTATTTTTTTTTTATCGGCTGGAGACAGACTGTCATCAACGAAGCCCCACCCTCTCTATCTTCGTTCTCTTTCATTGCATTGCCATGGCCCATAGTTCTTCTCTCCACCTTACATTCTCTCTCTCTAAATCTTCTCTCTCCTAGGGTTTACAAACATTTTCCAGCGAGTCAGAGATTTGGTGTTCGAGCTCAACGGATCGAGATTCTATCCTTCGTAAGCTCTCTTAAGCTCTTATTTTATTTTCGATTCTGCACTGTTATTACTTCGATTTGCATGTTTTAGTTTATGTTCTTGATTCTCGATCAATGCGTGTTTATTTCTCTATTTTTTGCGCGAGTTGTTGTTAAAAACGCTTATTCTGTAGTATAAATTGGTTTTATTGTGGTAATTGTTGTATTTTCCAGTTTCTTTGAGTTGTTTGGACCATTTTCTGTTAGTGAGGTGGATTTTGTTGGAATATTTTTATTCCTTGTGTGGCCTCTACTATTTATGTAATTATTTTGCTTACATATTGTATTAATTTAATCAAGTTATTTATGGGCTTGATAATTAATTATGTGACCTATAAATAATATTCCTAATAGTATTTGGCATAATGGGCCCTAGGGTTTCATAATCTTGATGGACGCTTTTGACCCTTGGCTATTTTATAAATAAAACAGTTAGGGTTTGGTCCCAATTGTCGTCTCAAGAATTTATACACACCCATACATCCATCATAAGATTGAGAGAGACAATTGAAGACCTTCACCCTTAAGCGCAGTGGAAGCGTGATACATTCAAGATGACTTCTCTCAATTCAGGTAAGTACTTAATTTTATTAAGATTATTTGATTCTATTTATTCTATGCAATAACACGTTCCTGTATAATTTATTCAACATCTGGTATCAAAGCATGGTTACGTTATTGTATAGAAAAATTAATTATATATGATGTTATGCTAGAATATTAATTCCGCATAATCTCGTTAATATACATATATAGTATTGTTCTGTTAATATATATATATAGTACTGTTCTGTTCGCCAACCCCATTGTTGATGGGGAAAGAACCATTAAAGTTGGCAATGGAGAGTCTATACAAGTTGAAGTTGTAGGAACTCTTCCTTTAGTTTTGGAGAGTGATTTCATCTTGTATTTATATGATACACTTTATGTTCCCAGTATGATACGAAATTTAATTTCTGTATCTAAACTTGACGTTGATGGATTTTCGTTTAAGTTTGGGAATAATAAAATAATTATTTATCATTACTCTCATTTTATTGGTTCTGGCTCTTTAGAGGGAAACCTCTATGAGATAAATTTGGATAATGTTTTTTCTGAATCCTTGTTAACAATGAATGTGACAGAAAGTACCTATAAAAGTGGAAATAAGAGAAAACTAGATAATGAGAATTCTTCAAAATTGTGGCATTAACGCTTAGGCCATATTTCAAAAGACAGAATGCAACGTCTTGTAAAGGATGAAATTCTTCATTCACTAGATTTTTCTGATCTTGATCATTGTATTGAACGTATAAAAGGAAAATTTGTGAAAGGTAGTAAGAGAGGAGCAACAAGTAGTACACTTCTTGATGTGATTCACACTGATATATGTGGACCATTTTCTCCAAGAATTGGTGGACACAAATTTTTTATTACGTTCATTGATGATTATTCTCGTCATACTTATGGCTACCTGATTAATAAAAAATCTGAATCGCTAAATATGTTTAAAATTTTCAAGGCTGAAGTTGAAAATCAACTTGACCGAAAAAAAATAAAAAATTAAAGTTGTGAGATCAGATAGATGAGGAGAGTATAAGGGTAAACACTCCGATACAGGTCATAGTCCTGGCCCATTTGCCTTATTTTGTCAAGAAAATAGAATCGTCACTCAGTATATAATGCCTGGTACACCGCGGCAGAATGGTGTAGCTGAGAGGCAAAATCGTACCCTTATGGATATGGTACGTAGTATGTTATGCAATTCTAGCTTACTTGTGTTTTGTGGACTGAGGCATTAAAGACAACTGTTTATATTTTAAACCGGGTTTCTAGCAAATCTGTTCCTAACACTCTTTATGAAATTTGGACAGGTAGGAAACCTAGTTTAAAATACTTGCGGGTGTGGGGCTGTCCAGCCGATGCTAAGATTTTAATCCACAAATAAAGAAACTTGATTCTAAAACCAGTAGTTGTCATTTCATTGGATATCTTGAGAGATCTAAGGGTTTTCAATTTTACTGTCCCTCGCATACCACTAGAATTGTTGAGACTAGGCATGCAAAGTTTTTAGAGAATGATGATTTAAGTGGGAGTGGTGAGCCTAGAAAAATTGATCTTGAAGAAAACAGGTTTTATGTTTCTAATCCTAAGCCACCACTTAATGTTGAACCTCATA
Organism: Panax notoginseng; assembly: GCA_016801055.1. NCBI lineage: Eukaryota > Viridiplantae > Streptophyta > Magnoliopsida > Apiales > Araliaceae > Panax > Panax notoginseng. Next base: position 24,564,139 of record CM029020.1, on the reverse strand, counting down.
TTATTAAAAATCATATTCCTAAAATTGTGCAGCATTTACGTAGGTCCGAAAGACCTAGAAAGCCTATTAATTTTGATTATTTTATAACCTATCTTAATGAGATTGACTATGATTCAAGTAAGATTAATGATCCTATCTCCTATAAAGAGGCCATTACGAGTGCTCAATCAACTCAATGGCTTGAAGCCATGAATGATGAGTTGAAATCAATGGAGCTTAATAACGTTTGAGATCTTGAAGAATTATCAAAAGGTTTTAAAACCTGTTGGTTGCAAGTGGGTCTATAAGACCAAATTAGATTCTAAAGGGAACGTTGAAAGGAATAAAGCTCGATTGGTTGCTAAGGGTTTCATTCAAAAGGAAGGTGTGGATTATAATGAAACTTTTTCTCTAGTATCTAGGAAAGATTCATTTAGAATAGTTATGACTTTAATTGCTCATTATGATTTAGAGTTACATCAGATGGATGTTAAAACTACATTCCTTAATGGTAACTTACATGAGAATGTCTATATGGCACAACCAGAAGGTTTTTGGTTAAAGGCAAGGAACATATGGTATGTAGACTTAAGAAGTCCATATATGGGTTAAAACATGCTTCTCGACAATGGTATCTTAAGTTTTATGAGGTAATGAGTAATTTTGATTTTAAGAAAAATATAGTGGATCAATGCATATACTTGAAGGTCAGTGAGAGTAAGTTTGTTATTCTCGTTTTGTATGTTGATGATATACTACTTGCAAGTAATAACTTAGACATGTATGAGACCAAACGTTTCCTTTCTAGAAATTTTGAAATAAAGGATCTCGGTGAAATCTCTTATGTTATAGGTATTGAAATTTATCGAGATAGGTCTCGCGGGATATTAGGATTGTCCCAAAAATTTTATATTGACAAAGTTTTTAACAAATACAACATGCAAAATTGCTCCCCTACTGTCGCCCATGTTGGTAAGTGTGACAAATTTGACTCATATCAATGTCCTAAGAACCACCTTGAACGTGATTAAATGAATCTTATTCCCTATACTTCTGTAGTTGGGAGTCTTATGTACGCTACTTACAGGGTACTAAGGATATTATGCTTACATTTAGAAAAACAGATAACCTTGAAGTTGTTGGTTATTCTGATTCTGATTTTATTAAGTGTAAAGCCGAAAAGAAATTTACACCAGGGTACATCTTTATGTTTTTAAGAGGCCCTATTTCGTGGAGAACTCATAAGCAGGAGTTAACTACCACTTTCACGATGATTGCAGAATATGTGGCTTATTATCATGCTACTTGCCATGCCATATTATTAAGGAATCTTATTTCATGACTTAAGGTTGAAGATTCTATTTCAAGGCCATTGAAAGTATTTTGTGATAATAATTCTGCTGTTAATTTTTCCAACATCACCATTTCGAGTGGTGCTGGACTATACCTCGACACTAAGTACTTATTTGTCAGGGAAAGAGTTGAAGATCAAAACGTTGTTATTAAGTATATTAATACGCATGATATGTTAGCGGATCCACTTACGAAAGGCTTACCACCCAAGTTCTTTTTAGAGCATGTTGCCGGCATGGGTTTAACTGGTAGTCTTGATTAGTAAGTTATTTTAATGCAAGACAACAATTTTGAGCTCGTTGTTTTTAAACTTCACTTTATGTTTATGGTTTGCTATTCTCTTTATTGTGCACACTTGAGAACTTGTGACCAAACGGTACGGTAATGTTTTGGACCATATGGATGAGTTTAATCAATTACCACTTATGTAAACTCTATTCATACTTGTTATGCTTAATTTTAATCTTTGTTTTAATAAAAGTACTAATTGTGTAACTAATGAGGATCTTGTGTTAATAATGACATAAAGATTGTATTAATTCGCATTGGTATTTTTATTTGAACAAAATGTAGATATTAAATTAATACTTGGCCAAATTAATGATTGTAAGTGTTATGTTTTGTACGTAAATAGTATTTCGGCCAAGTGGGAGAATATTGAAATATTTTTATTCCTTATGTGGCCTCTACTATTTATGTAATTATATGGCTTACATATTGTATTAATTTAATCAAGTTATTTATGGGCTTGGTAATTAATTATGTGACCTATAAATAATATTCCTAATAGTATTTGGCATAATGGGTCTTAGGGTTTCATAATCTTGATGGACGATTTTGACCCTTGGATATTTTATAAATAAAACAGTTAGGGTTTGGTCCCAATTGTCGTCTCAAGAATTTATACACACCCATACATCCATCATAAGATTGAGAGAGACAATTGAAGACCTTCACCCTTAAGCGCAGTGGAAGCGTGATACATCCAAGATGACTTCTCTCAATTCATGTAAGTACTTAATTTTATTGTGATTATTTGATTCTATTTATTCTATGCAATAACACGTTCCTGTATAATTTATTCAACATATTTTGACTTGGTTTTAGCTTGTAACTAAATGAAAGATGCCTGTAGATATGCCTTTTTTTAATGTGTATTGGGGTATATAATTATGGAGTATGTGGTTTTCTTTTAAAGATGAGTACAATTTTGTAGAAGGAATGTGAAACTGGAATCAGTAATTTCGATAAATTTAAAGCTACTTTTGCTTTATTATGTTTATATTTAGTTATATGCTTTTGAGAAGTGTAGGCTAGAATCATTTTTAAAATCAAAAGAGGCAGCTTTCATAGTCTAATGTGGAAGTTAATAAACTACGGGCCACATCGATTAGTTCAGAAAACTAGTAGGGAAAGCACACACGGCTTGTGTGTTTTTTCAAGATTCCATGTCGGGAAAAGTTCTTCAATATTGGATTTTTCTTACCTTTTTCCGTTTTGGTTGAGAATTTATTGAACCGATTAGTGGTGTCAGGTAGATTTCAATGCATGGTAAAATATAATAATTTGTCAAAAGTAACCTGCAATCATTTGGTAGTTAAATGATCACCTCGGATAGTTGCTGTGGAAGACTTTTCTTGGTAAAACAAAAAGTGAAATAGAATAGAATACTAATGGAAATTCTTATGGTTAGTGAGGTGACGAATCCAACGGCTATGAATTAGAGACTAATTATGCTTGTTGACTAAATTGATGGCTTTATTTGCAAATGGATGTTTCAATATTCAATCACAAAAAGAGTTAGGCCTGCCAGTATTAATGCTTTTCTTAGTTAATTGTGTTTTTTTTCACTTCTTTGAAACTTTTGCAGGAATTTTTGGTAAATTTCTTTATTTGGTGATGATAGCTTAGTTTGGATTGTTGTTAGTTATCCATTTTATTCAATTCTTGTGGCTCATTATTGATTCAATTATTGATTCAAGTATTTTAAATGTATGTAGGTCGTTTGTCTGGATAGCTGTATCTTTAGTGCTCAATTTCAAAGGTTCTTATATTCATATCATCAAACCGCGATTTGAATAATCACTGTCAGATGTAAAAGGTATTCGTTTAACAAATTGTTACGAAGAAGTGGTGAGGCTAAATTCAATTAGCAAGACATGCCCCATGATGTCTATTAACAAGAAATTAACTGAGCAGATAGTTTAAACACAGATTTCAAGGTTACCTCTTGAAGCCATGACAGATAGTTTAGGTTTGCAATGGCTTATCTGGTAAGGATAATTTCCCACAAGAATTGATAAAGCCTTATAAATTTATATATTTGATGAACAAAGGACAAACTTAAGAAATTCCATTGATTCTTATTACAATTTCAGAGCTAAACTGTTGACTTCTGGTTAGATATCCGACTAATCCGTCTCCAGATAGCAAACTACTGCTAATCTGTGGATACGGCTTGAATCATAGACAGAGTATATAAATAGGAGTATTACAAATCTAACCTATTTTTCACTAATCTTGGATCAACTCTACTAAAATCAACGGTGTAATAATCAATTAAGAGAATTTAACTTGAACCCTAACGAAACATAGAGGGAAATACCTGTACTCATTTGTATAATATAACAAGACAGACTACCAAAAATGATGCAAACTCGGAAGAAAAGGAGTGATGAAGGAGGCGACGTCGTTTCCAGATGATTGGATGGTGGTGTTATTTTAGACTTTGAAACTACTGCCCTTTCCTTTCACTCCCGCGCTGTTGGGATAGCGTTTTTAAAAGGCCCAAAACACTGATTGCAAAGGTTGGAGTTGGACTATGTAGATTCAATGGGATTGGGATGGGCCAATGGAATGAAATGATTTATTTATTTATTTATAGGATTAAAAGATTACACCCCCATATCTACGTAATCATTCCTAGGGTGTAATTGAAATTTGAAACGATAATAATAGTAATTTAATGTGACGGGATAAGTGGGTCCTACTTCCTCTGTGCACTGTGAATTCAATTGGGACACTCTTTTTATAGAGGATGCGCTGCGCGCATACGCATACGCATACATACGTAGGTTTCTCTCTCTTGTCTCGTGAATCCCAATTTCATTGCTTTATCATTACAAGCTTATAACCCTCTAAACACAGACAAATAGCACAACCCTCCCCCCTGCCCCCCGCCCCCAGCCCCCCGCCCCCCGCCCCCAGCCCCTAAAAGAAAAATATTACTAATTAATGGCCGCCGGACAACAATCAAGTACTTGTTCAAACTTCTCCTCTTCTTCTGATCCTTCCTTTGGGTTAAGTCGTACCATTTCAAACCCCCCGGTCCAAAAGAAAGGGAGACCAAAAGAAAGGCGTTATAGTAGTAAACACCCGGATTACTTAGGGGTTCGAAAGCGTAGTTGGGGCAAATGGGTGTCCGAAATTCGTCAACCTCGAAAGAAATCACGCATTTGGCTCGGCACTTATCCCACTCCTGAAATGGTTGCTAGGGCTCATGACGTCGCCTCCTTGACCATTAAAGGTAACTCCGCCATTCTTAATTTTTCTCAACTCGCTCACTCCTTTCCTCGTCCGGACTCGGTTTCTCCACGCGACGCTCAAGCTGCGGCTGCCAAAGCAGCCGCAATGCTCGACTTAGACTCTTCTTCCGATGAACTGGAGGAGATAATTGAATTATCGAGTTTAGCTGGAAGGTTTGACGACTCATTCACCGAGTTATTACTAGTTGACTCGGCTGAGGGCTACCTGTATTCGCCTTGGTGGGTTCCACATGCTGATTTTAACGGTTATTTCTCGAAACAGACTGATCAGCCTTGAAGGAGGAGGGGTATCATTAGATAATTGGTCTATATATGCTTTTTATAATTTATATAATCTGGCCCCTACCATATATGTTGTGTGATTTAGTGTTCACTATACTGTTCATATAAGTACATGGCATGCATAATTAGCAGCTAGCAGCATCATATAGGTTTCAGATGAAATCATATAGTACAGATGTTACAATATATAGTCATTTTCCGATATGAACTTTGAATTTTACTCCAGATGTTAATTAATGTACATACAAATACAATTTTTTTTTTATCTAATGCTAGCTTCCGAGAGTGTATTTGTTAAAAGAGTATACTATTATTTACTAAGGGGCTGTTTGTTTAAAATTGAATACATCTGAATGGTTGAATAGCTTAATCAATCAGTCATTAAGTACGTTTGTTTTGGAAAAAAATCGTCTGAATGGTTGAATCGATTGAGCTGAATGACTAAATAAGATTTTTTTGATTGAATGAGCAACTGAATAAAGTAAAAAAAATATTCAACTATTATATTAAGTAATATTAAATAAATTTACAACAATTTTGAATTTTTTAGAGCGGTAAAATAATAAAATTTTGTCATTCAAATGTTTCAAACATGTTAATTATTAAATAACTTTTTTTATTCAGATTCAATTCATTCACATTCAAATTCCGATTCTCTACGGAGAATGGGAGGAGATGGAAATATGGAGAGAATGGGAGGAGAGAAAAGAAAGACCAAGGAGGGGGAGGGGAGAAAGGAAAGACCTAGAAAAAAAAGGGGAAGAGAGAGAATGGGAAGACCCGGTAATTGGCATCCGCAATATTAAATTACGAATTCCGCAGTTTTAAACTGCGGACGAGAGCTCAATTTCATCATTAAATCTGCGATTGGACGGTCCCAATTTGTTATAAAAGTAATATTAAATTTACAACATTAGCTATGGATCAGTTCTCATATATATATATATAGTCCGCTTCTCCAGCGAACTGAAAGGAGCAAAATAAGAATGAACCGGCTATAACGACGGTATTTTCCGTCGCTACAACATAGAAAGCCGATTTTTTATGCTATAGTGACGAAAAAAACCGTCGCTATAGCTGATTTGCTCTTAGTTTGCTCCCTCCAGTTCACTATAGAGCCGAGCTATATATATATCGAGAATGATCCATAACATATATTTATTATGAATTAAAAGTGGGTATATATCATCTCTATCGTTTAATATAAGAACCAACGATTTAAATTAATTCATATCCACTATTAATAGTAACGGACGACAGGTGTCGTTCGCTATTAATAATAGCAGATGACGCTAAAAATAGTATTGTCGTCCTCTACTAATAATAATTGACATTAATTTTTTAATTCTAATGTTGATCGTTGATTTCTATATTGAACAATAAAAATAATGTATGCCCATTTTTAATTCATAACGAATAAATGAGTGCTCTACCTTTTTTAAAATTCCTTAAATTTATTTATTCAAAATTAGACATAAATTGAAGCATCCTCGCTGTACCATTTCTTTCTATACCTTTTGCCCTTTTCAAAGTTAACAATGAAGAATGATACCATTGGATAAAAAGAAATTTGAAAATGACTTTGATTTGGATGTCTTCATCACCTTAGTATTATTATATTCCCTCTGTTACTTTAAAAAAAAAATTGAATTTATTTTTTCATAATAATAATATAAAATGATATAATATTTTTTAATTTGTTATCATAATTTTTTAAATAATATCATACTTATAGATTAACAGTTTATTATTTTTAGCTTGTAAGAATATATATATATATATATATATATATATATATATATCAGAAATAGATTTTTTAATCTTATAGAAATATTACAAAATGAGTTTTTTTTTTTTTTAAAAACGAATATAGAGCAAGGTTCAAGAGCATAACTCTTAAAGAGCTTAATTTTGTTGAAGAGCATAATTTTATTTAAATGCCTTACTTTTAATTTCTCTTTCATGCCGTGTATATTATTCTAAATCTATTTTAAATTCTTGGGACTCTAAAAAGTGGGTAGCTATTAAAAAGCAATCATTACAAAATATATGGGTATTATCAATTATGATATATCCTTTACTGACTTAGTTTTTCCTAGATTTTCAAAACACTTAAAAGGTTTATTTTTTTAGAATAGATCAAACCAAGAGTTATATATCCGTGATATTCTCATGATTATTTTGTAAGGTAAATTATTTTGGGAGATATACATAGTCGGTTCTCTTATTGTTATGCTAATAGATACTTAATTAACGGGAAGAAATAGGATTTGTTTTGGGCATGCAACAGTAATATTCTTAAGGCTATAAATTCAATTGGGTTATCTCAGTTTAGAGATACGAATTACATCCTGCACAAAATCAGAAACAAGAATCTATTCTATTATATTTGGTGCGATCATAATAGCTGTTGTGAAATAAAATTATGCTCTTTAACAAAATTATGCTCTTTAAGAGTTGTGCTCTTGAACCTTGCTCTCTCTCTCTATATATATATATATATATTTGGCAAGTCTAACTCGTTTTTAAAAAAACAAACAAACTCATTTTGTAATATTTCTTTAAGATTAAAAAATCTATTTCTATTATATATATATATATATTCTTAAAAGTTAAAAATAATAAACTGTTAATCTATAAGTATGATATTATTTAAAAAATTATGATTACAAATTAAAAAATATTATATCATTTTATATTATTATTATGAAAAAATGAATTCAATTTTTTTTAAAGTAACAGAGGGAATATAATAATTCTATGGTGATGAGGACATCCAAATCAAAGTGATTTTCAAATTTCTCTTTATCCAATGGTATCATTCTTCATTCTTCATTGTTGACTTTGAAAAGGGCAAAAGGTATAGAGAGAAATGGAACAACAAGGATGGTTCAATTTATGTCTAATTTTGAATAAATAAATTTAAGAAGGAATTTTAAAAATGGTAGAGCACTCATTTATTCGTTATGAATTAAAAATGAGCATACATTATTTTATTGTTCAATATAGAAATCAACGATCAATATTAGAATTAAAAAATTAATGTCAGCTATTATTAGTAGAGGACGACAATACTATTTTTAGCGTCATCTGCTATTATTAATAGTGAACGACACCTGTCGTCCGTTACTATTAATAGTGGACGTGAATAAATTTAAGTCGGTTCTTATATTAAACGATAGAGATGTTATATACCCACTTTTAATTCATAATAAATATATGTTATGGATCATTCTCGATATATATATAACTCGGCTCTCTCCAGTGAACTGAAGGGAGCAAACTAAGAGTGAACCGGCTATAGCGACAGTTTTTTCCGTCACTATAGCATAAAAAATCGGCTTTCTATGTTATAACGACGGAAAAAACCGTCGTTATAGCCGGTTCGTTCTTATTTTGCTCCTTTCACTTCGCTGGAGATGCGGACTATATATATATATATATGTATATATATATGGGTTAAGTTCAGATGACCAACTCGGGTTTGAGTGGTTTCTCACTTAACCACCTGTAGTCAGTAAAACTACATTTAAACTCCCGACTTTTTGAGTTGAAGTGAAAACGCTACCTTTTCCATCCAAATTAACCGTGCGTGCATGTCAAACGCCAAAAATGCGTGAAAAGAGGGTGTAACAGTATAAAAAAAATTAGAAAATGTTTAAAATACCCTTCTCCCTCCCTCGCTCCCTTTCCTTCTCTTCGGCCCACCATCTCTTCTCCCTCTCTAACACACACCGGCACTGCCATGAAAGGAGTATCCTTCTCTCTCTCATCCTCAAAGAATTCATCCAAGAAGACTAGTACCTGGCAAAGAATTCCTCACTGAGTTCGCAAATCCCTAATTTCCCGATCCAAAACCCTTGTAATCCCGCCAAAACCTAACGAATGGAGACCCCGCAAGAAAATTAGAAGTCGATCCCAAACGACCCCCTCCGATTCGAAGTCGATCCCACCTCTGAAAACCCCTCTTCTGAGCCCGACGTAACCTACGGCCTGAATTTGCGCCAGTCGACCAATCAGAATTCTTAAAGTGCAGAACCTCAATCGTATGAGCCTATTGATAGGTTGATGGTTAAGAAATTGAGGGAAGATTTGGATAAATTGCCGGAAGATCGAGGTTTTGAGGAGTTTGATGTTGTCCCAGTTGAGGGTTTTGGGGCCGCGTTGCTGAAGGGTTACGAATCAGAGGTGAGATGACTTTATTTGTAAAGATCAAATTTGGGTTTTCTTCTACTAAGCGATTTTTATTTGTGATGATCAAATTTGGGTTTTTATTTCTTAATTGTAATTATATAATTTTTGGAAACTTGTTTAAGTACACAACATTTTGGAATGAAGTTCCATGGTTGAAACATGTTTGGTTGATTTTTAACCAGTGAGGTAATCTGTCTATCATGCTACTTAACTCCAACTCTTGTCAGTTCCTCACTTTAAAGCTTTGTTTTAAAGCTCTGTCTATCATGCTACTTGACTCCAGTGAGTGATAGAATTGGTTGCTCAGTTGGTAATTTTGCTGTTACTTTGACATTTTGTTAAGATTTGCACTTGGTTGCTGTTACTTTGTACCTAAAAGCGTCTGAATTGCATTTTGGAAGAAGGCAAGGATGGGTAACAAGTCATTTATATATAAGGAGGGTCATTTTTAGAGAGAAGGATTCAGGGTGACTCGTGGAACAGGGAGGGGCTGATGCGTGGAAGCTGGTGACAGCAAAAATGGCGAGATCCCGTTGGAACCGTCTCTTCTACATCACTCTATTCTCAAGACCATCATCCTCTCTTAATAAGCCCTAACATCTTCTTCTCCCTTTTCATCTGATCAATATCTCGATCTTCCTTAAGGTTACCAGTTAATTTAATCTTCTCTTGAACTTCTGCATTGCTGTTAGCTTCTGTTTTTCCCTCTTCAATCTCTTTATATTTGTGGTGTAAGAATTGTATTTTTGTCAAATTTGCATGTCGAGCTTACTGGAATTGGAATTTGTTTTGGTTTTGTTTGTTTTTAGGAATGGCGATGGATGGAGTAACAAATTGAATGAAATTAGTTTTTTTTATCTTTTTAATTGTCAATTGGGTATTGATTATTATGAGCAATCTTTCATATTTTCCCTTTTTGATGAGCCCTGTATTGAAGATTCGGACAAAATGAATGGAATTACTCCCATGTTCTCTCATCTGTCGTTTGTATATAAGGAGGGTAATTAAGTCTTTATCCAACTTAAGTAACAGAGTTATGACAGAAAGCAGTTATTCACTTCAACTCAAAAAGTCGGGAGTTTAAATGTAGCTTTACTGACTACAGGTGGTTAAGTGGGAAACCGCTCAAACCCCAGGTGGTCATCTGAACTTAACCCTATATATATATATATATATATATATATATATATATATATATAAGAACTGATCCATAGCTAATGTTGTAAATTTAATATTATTTTTATAACAAATTGTGACCGTCCAATCGCAGATTTAATGATGAAATTGAGCTCTCGTCCGTAGTTTAAAACTGCGGAATTCATAGTTTAATACTGTGGATGCCAATTACCGGGTCTTCCCATTCTCTCTCCTTTTTTTTCTAGGTCTTTCCTTTCTCCCCTCCCCCTCCTTCTTGGTCTTTCTTTTCTCTCTCCTCCCATTCTCTGTAGAGAATCGGAATTTGAATGTGAATGAATTGAATGTGAATGAAAAAAGTTATTTAATAATTAACATGTCTGAAACATTTGAATGAATTTTTTTTATTATTTTACCCCTCTAAAAAATTCAAAATTGTTGTAAATTTATTTAATATTACTTAATATAATAGTTATTTTTTTTTTACTTTATTCAGTTGCTCATTCAGTCAAAAAAATCTGATTTAGTCATTCAGCTCAATGATTCAGCCATTCAGACGATTTTTTTCCAAAACAAACGTACTTAATGACTGACTGATTAAGCTATTCAACCATTCAGATGTATTGAATTTTAAACAAACAACCCCTTAGTAAATAATAGTATACTCTTTTAACAAATACACTCAATGTTCGAAAAAGCTAAAATCGGTACGAGGCGTTTTTCTCTGGGCTATGCGAGGCGTAAGCCTTGAGGCGGAAGCCTTGATTTAAAGACATAAAAGTCCCCAAAAAATTATGAAAAAATACTAATAAAATCATAAAATAATTCATCATTACAATTAGGGTCATAGAAGACATAAATAACCGACGTCATAGTAATGTATCATTACAAAACATCAAAACAACATAATATCATCAAGTACTTATATAGTGATCATCCATCACTATGTAAGTAATGTATCATTTGTATCTAGCGGCTTGAATAATGGATCAAATCCTAGATCATCATTCCCATCCCCATCATCACTATCATCACTAAGAGGATCCTCCATGGAATCATTATCGTATCTAATTGCTCTGTCATCCTCATTGTCAGTGCTAAGATCCTCAAACTCAGGTTCTTCATCAACCAATTGCAATTCCTTCCCTTTATCTATAAATAAACAAGTGAATATATATTTAAGCAAAATGAATATGTTTTCTTAAAGAACACTTTAAAGGCAACTTAAGTAACGACACTAACCTTTTGACATAATTTTTGATGGCAAAGTGTTTCTCTTTCTCTTTTGACTTCCTTGTTTACTACTTGTTCCCCGAGTCCCATGCCCTCCAAGTTTAATCTCCCTCATCTCTTCTCCCCCAACTGTCTTCTCATTCCCACGAGTCCTTTCACCCTCCTCCATATCATCATTTCCAGAAGTCAGTCCCGATATATTTTCATCATTTTCCCTCACAATCCACTCACTATCAGATGACACATTTTCAACAACTAATGGATCTTCCGTTAATGCCTTTTTCTTGATATGTCGATCTTTTAATTTTTTATTGTACATAATGTAAGCCAATGAGTTAAGCGTGGATGCAGAAAGTCGATTCCTTCTCTTTGTATGTATCTATATTACAAGTAATTTAGCATTAGTGACAATGTCAGATCTCATAAAATCTTAATAAATGATTTATATGATTATATCTAATAAATACCCGACTGAAAGTACTCCAATTACGCTCGCACCCCGAAGATGAGCAAGTTATACTCAGAATCTTCACTGCAAAATTTCTTAATTCTGGAGCTTCATCTCCATATGTGATCCATCAATCAGCTGGATCAATTTAAAACATGTCAATCTTATTGGTACACGTTTAATCAAAATGAAAGCATAACCAAACATTAATCAACGGTACTTACCGAGAGCACGTTTCTTACACGTGTTTCTGGCATTTGTGTAGCCAAATAACCCTTGCCTCAATCGGAATGCATCCAATTGCAAATCAGCTTTCTCTCTTTCCACAACATTAGGAATAAGCTTGTCCATACATGAGTACAATCCCACTTTAACTTCCGCATTGGCATAGAAATTGTCTTCATATTGAAACTGAGGATTCAAATATGCAGCAGCGTGCAAATGCCGATGCAACTGATTATCCCACTTAGCATCTATTATGCTCCATATCTCTTTATAGGCCCCCTCATTATCCAAAATTTTTGCAATCTCTTCTTTTGCATTATCCATGGCACCATATAAAAATCTCATTCCCGGCACCTTCTCTGAATCTGCCATCCTCAATACACCTACTAGAGGTTTTGTGGTCTTAATTGCATATCCCACGCTACCCCAAAAATTCCTATCACTCGGTATGATTTTTCTCGCCTCCTTACCTTCAGGTTTTTTTGCCCAAGCACAATTTGCCCACTCCCTAGATGTAAACATAGCCTCCAAAGGCTGTCTCAAACTATGCATACTCTGCAAAGTTAAATAAGCAGTGGCAAATCTAGTGGCGGCTGGCCGAATAAGGTCTTTATTAGTGTTTGCTCTCATCAATGCGAAAACTCATCCATGATTATATATGAAGTTGCTTACTTACATAATAACATTAATCAAAAAATAATAATAATTCAAGTATTCATTCAATAAAAAAATTATAACCAAATAATAATATTAGTAATTACCTTCTTTGCCTTTGTCAAGGCATTTTTATGTTGAGGCAACTCTCCAAGCTTCTCAAGCATCAAATCAATGCAATGTGCGGCACACGGTGTCCATCACATACGTGGCCTCTTCTCCATTAACATCCTCCCCGCCGCCTTGTAATTAGATGCATTGTCAATGACTACTTGAATGACAAGGTCTTCTCCCACTTCCTCAACAACCTCATCAAGTAGTTTAAACATTAAATTAGCATCTTTAATTGCATCAGATGCATCAACAGATTTCAAAAATACAGTTCCATGGGGGTTGTTTACAAGAAAGTTTATTAGCTGTCTTCCCTTAAAATCTTTCCAACCATCCGACAAGATTGACACCCCCGTATGTGTCCAAGTCTTTTTTACCTCCTCAACAAAGGCCTTTGTAGTCTTCCCTTCCTCCTTCAATATCCAAGAGCTAAGCTCGTATGGGGTATGGGGTTTCAAAGCACGACCATAGTTCCCAATAGATCGACACATATTTATAAATGAAGGACTATCAACAACATTGAAGGGAATCCCGTTTTCAAAGAAGAATCGACCTATATCAAGGCAGATTGCATTACGAGCCTCCTTTGAAAATACGGTACGCCTTGTAGTAGCATCATCATCACCAGCATCAACATCCACAACAAATCTGTCCATGGGTCCCCGAACTCCCCTCTCGGAGGCACTACCCACGCTTGAACCTCCCATTCCCAAGGATGGATGACTACCATAATAAGACCCACTTTGTATTTTTTCAGCTTCATCTCTTTGTCTTTCCTCCTTGGAGTTCAAATTTTTCTTCATATATGAAACAATCTCTTCCTTCACTTCGCTTGGTACTTTTTTGCAAGCCTCGACGTTACTATGATTTCCCACAAGATGATTTTTTAATCTTGTAATCCCTCCTTTGCAAATTTTCTTACAAAAATTGCATTCCACATATAAATGAGCTTTATTAACTCCAGGGGCTGCGGTGCCATATTTCCATGCAGGATCTTTCTTACCCATAATCTTAATTCACTGTAATAATAAATCAATTGTTATTGACAGTCTAAAAAATCAAATAGAATTATCATATACTATTTACACAATAAAAACTGTTAATGCTATAAACTATAATTGTTATTGTTATTCACTATAATTGTTATAAACTATAATTGTTATACACTATAAATCTATAATTGTAAACTATAATTGTTATACACTGTAAACTATAATAGTTATTGTAATACACTGTACACTATTAAAACAATAACAATTAAAAGAAAGAAAGAGATGAAACAAGAAAGATAACTCAGTCGCTACAAGAAAAACCTCAATCGAAGAAACTCAGTCGGCGATCGAAGGAGAACTGTCAGTCGATCGAAGGAGAACTCAGTCACTACAAGAAAGAGACGAACTGTCAGTCGTGAGAAGGAGAACTGTCAGACGTGAGGAGAAGAGAAACTGTCAGTCGCGACTCTCGATCGAAGGAGAAGGAAGCCTCGACTCTCGATGCGAGGAGATGGAGAAGCCCAGAAGAGGAAGTCAAGCAGTCTCGAGTCGCGTTTAATAAGGTAATTTATGGAAAGTTATCTGATATTAGGTCTTTTTTTTTCGAAAACAAGGCGTACGCCTCGCGATGCCTCAAAGCGCGACGCCACGAGGCGCAGGCTTCGGCAGATAAAGGCGTGTTCTCGGTTGAGGCCAGATAGGGCGGAAGCCTCGCAAACTTTTTCACCCGCCTCGCTACGAGGCGCGCCTCGAGGCGTACGCCTCGAGCGCTATTTCGAACATTGAATACACTTTCGGAAGCTAGCATTAGATAAATAAAATATTGTATTTGTATGTACATTAATTAACATCTGGAGTAAAATTCAAAGTTCATCCCGGAAAATGACAATATATTGTAACATATGTACTATATGATTTGATCTGAAACCTATATGATGCTGCTAGCTGCTAATTATGCATGCTATGTACTTATATGAACAGTATAGTGAACACTAAATCACACAACATATATGGTAGGGGCCGGATTATATAAATTATAAAAAGCATAAATAGACCAATTAACTAATGATACCCCTCCTCCTTCAAGGCTGATCAATCTGTTTCGAGAAATAACCGTTAAAATCAGCATGTGGAACCCATCAAGGCGAATACAGGTAGCCCTCAGTCGAGTCAACTAGTAATAACTCGGTGAATGAGTCGTCGAACCTTCCAGCTAAACTCGGTAATTCAATTATCTCCTCCAGTTCATCGGAAGAAGAGTCTAAGTCGGGCATTGCGGCTGCTTTGGCAGCCGCAGCTTGAACGTCGCGTGGGGAAACCGAGTCGGGATGAGGAAAGGAGTGAGCGAGTTGAGGAAAATTAAGAATGGCGGAGTTACCTTTAATGGTCAAGGAGGCAACGTCATGAGCCCTAGCAGCTATTTCAGGAGTGGGATAAGTGCCGAGCCAAATGCGTGATTTCTTTCGAGGTTGACGAATTTCGGACACCCATTTGCCCCAACTACGCTTCCGGACCCCTAAGTAAACCGGGTGTTTGCTACTATTATGCCTTTCTTTTGGTCTCCCTTTCTTTTGGACCGGGGGGTTTGAAATGGTACGACTTAACCCAGAGGAAGGATCAGAAGAAGAGAAGTTTGAACAAGTACTTGATTGTTGTCCGGCGGCCATTAAGTAGTATTATTTTTATTCTGGGGGCTGGGGGCGGGGGGCGGGGGGAGGGGCTGTGCTATTTGTCTGTGTTTAGAGGGTTATAAGCTTGTAATGATAAAGCAATGAAGTTGGGATTCACGAGACTAGAGAGAGAAACCTTCATATGTATGCGTATGCGTGCAGCGCATCCTCTATAAAAAGAGTGTCCCAATTGAATTCACAGTGCACAGAGGAAGTAGGACCCACTTATCCCGTCACATTAAATTACTATTATTATCGTTTCAAATTTCAATTACACCCTTGGAATGATTACGTAGATATGGTGGTGTAATCTTTTAATCCTATAAATAAATAAATAAATCATTTCATTCCATTGGCCCATCCCAATCCCATTGAATCTACATACTCCAACCTTTGCAATCGGTGTTTTGGGCCTTTTAAAAAGGCTATCCCAACAGCGTGGGAGTGAAAGGAAAGGGAAGTAGTTTCAAAGTCTAAAATAACACCACCATTCAATCATCTGGAAACGCCGCCGCCTCCTTCATCACTCCTTTTCTTCCGAGTTTGCATCATTTTTGGTAGTCTGTCTTGTTATATTATACAAATGAGTGCAGGTATTTCTCCCTATGTTTCGTTAGGGTTCAAGTTAAATTCTCTTAATTGATTATTACACCGTTGATTTTAGTAAGTTGATCCAAGATTAGTGAAAAATAGGTTAAATTTGTAATACTCCTATTTATATACTCTATCTATGATTCAAGTCGTATCCACAGATTAGCAGTATTTTGCTATCTGGAGACGGATTAGTCGGATATCTAACCAGAAGTCAACAGTTTAGCTCTGAAATTGTAATAAGAATCAATGGAATTTCTTAAGTTTGTCCTTTGTTCATCAAATATATAAATCTATAAGGCTTTATCAATTCTTGTGGGAAATTATCCTTACCAGATAAGGCATTGCAAACCTAAACTATCTGTCATGGCTTCAAGAGGTAACCTTGATATCTGTGTTTAAACTATCTGCTCAGTTAATTTCTTGTTAATAGACATCAACAATGGTCGTAATTCCATAAATCTATTATCTATCTTAATATGTACTCTTCTAAAATAGTAGTGGATCTGATTCTTATATAGGCATTCCCAATTCTGATATCGATGTTGTCAATAACTTTTTCCATAAAAATTGTGACCACAATCCTCCATGTAACATGTAACAACAGAGAAGACTGTAACCTTAGCTGAAACTGTGGCAAGGTAACAAGTCTGAGAAAGCATGGGAAATGAAGTAAATAACAGAAGAGATGAAGAATTGAGAGAGGAGAGAAGATTAAGGAAATAATTTTTGAATTATTCAACTTATACACATTGCACGACCCAATTGTGGTATTTATGTTTTACTTACACTATTACTTATCAAACATATAAAAATGGTTCACTCGCAATTCGCTTTCCCAAACAAGTTGTGACTAACTAACTAACTAACTACTGACCTGTTCACTTAGAATGAAGATCACTCGTGTTTAACTACTTACTTTTACTTAACTAACTAATTAACTAATGATCATTGACCAATATTAGTTACATGTCAACATTTATCGCTATGACTTTGCACCCTTGTAATCTTTACCGCGTTGAAGTGAGTCAAGTGACACTGTTCAAGATCTTCTTTCTTGACTGTTTAACTCATTGCTGCTGTGTTAACACACTCTTTTTTAAGCTTCTATATGTGCTTATGTGTATATTTATTTATTTATGTATGTATGTGTGAATCAAATGAGATATAGCATTTTGCAGGTGGAGCGTTTGGGGGAAACAGAGGAGCGAGGCCAGTACCACCAGAAAAAGGAGTGTTCCCTTTGGACCACATGCATTTATGTGACCTGGTAGTATTTAAAAAGTGTTAATGTTTTCTTTCGAGTAGATAATGTACTCCTTCGAAGTTTACAAGCTACATTTGCATTATTATAGAAGATCTTTACTCATTTTTTGTGTTCTTGGTCTCTCTTTTGGCATTTTTCAGGAGAAAAAAGAATACATCAGTTGTCTCAAATCTTCTGGTCATAAATCTGATATATGCAGACACCTGTCCAAAAAGTACCTGCAATGTCGTATGCAAAAGTTAGTGAGTTTGTTCCCCTACAAAATATTGTTTGCATGATCATGTGTTCATGAGTAAAATTTCATATAAATTCTATTCAAAGTTGACTATTCCGATTGTCATGCAGTTCATTTCTCATGAGGTTGGATATATTTTGAACCCTAAAATGTTGTTAGACCTGACAGCATAATGTATTGATTGGCAAAGTGATCAAATGTGTTCTTAATTAGTTAATTACACAGCTGAACTATTTCAAGTTTGAAATTCTTTAAACTCCCTTGATATTTCATTTTTCTATCTGTATAATCATTCTTTTTCCTAGATTGTAGTTATAAAGTGATCTTTCCGGCCTAAGCATGTGGTCTAAGCAGTCGTTTGTGATCGCTTTTATGCTGTCCCTGAGTGATATTGCCAAGTGAGCTTCATTAAATTGTGGCGAACAGCTTAAAATATCCCCTATACGTAAATTGAGAAAGGGATGCCAATTCACACGTTTGTAGCAGTACCGTACACAAATAACTACAAAAACTAACATCATAAAAGCATGTGTTGATGTTCAAGGTGTAAATGTGGAAAGATATTGGAAAGTATAATGTGTAATCTGTTCATAACTATTATATTGATGAATATGGTGTTAAGCTGCGTAGCTGACCCCTAAAAGGTATTGCATAGTCTAAAGCTACATATCATTTTAGGTATATAGATAAGGAGATATTGATAGTTGGCTTGAGTTGGGGACTCTAATCACCTCCTTGTTGCTATCCTGGCAATGTTCAGTACTAAATTTTCTGTATTAAGTCCTTGGGTGGTCTATAAGAGCCTTGTGTGCATGCCACAGACTTTTTATATTATTAGTGAAATTTTCAACTAGATGTTAAACCTTGCTTCCCAGCATTAGACTCTACTGTAATTCCTAACCTTTTTGAAATACTGAATCGTTGTTCAGTGACATAGCAGCATAAGAAGACTTAAGGAAGGTGGACAGTTAGACACTCGTAATGTTTCTTTGCAAAACTGGTATTTTTATATTTGTATTGTGTATTAGCTTAAATGCAGTTTGTAAAACCCATCAAGTCATATATGTAGCAATTCGTTGGTCAAATTTCTACCATATAGAAGCCTTTTTTTTTTTTTTTGTAACTTTCATCATGTAGTAGTAATATTTCTTCCATCCGGGTCTTTTCAGGAATTTGATGGCAAAGCAAGACATGTCAGAACTTGGATTTGGAAAGGAGCCTGACGTGGAAGTGTCTGTTGCAGAAATTAGAAATGGGAGGATAAAAGAATGAAGAACTCCATGAGTTTTTGTTAGGACAATAGCTAGGTGAAGTTAGAAGAACAACAATTTCAGTAATTTTATGAGATTTATATTTTTAATTTAATAAATTATAGGAGCAAAGAGGTTTTAGAGGGGAGGCCTCTTTGACTTATATTTAAGTCCCATTGTTGAAATTTTGTAATGTTGTTGACCTGTTTCTTTTTCTTTTCTCATGCTGTTGGAGTTTGACTAATTGAACAAATCCTACAATCTTTTCCTAGAAATATGAATAGCTTCCTTGGGTAATAAGTGAATGGGATGCGAACTATACAACATAGTTGGGAAATCTTGAAGTTTAGATCAAATCCTCTACATGTATGGGACTTGCTGAGTCTATGGTAATTAACTTTTCTACATACCCCGATTCTTTCTTCTCCACTTTTTCCTGAATTATTTGTAGGATGCAGTCTTGAGGCACTAGATATTAATTTTAATTGTCTCTTCTACTCCTTTTGTTCCTAAAAAATAGTTCAGCTTGAAATTATTTATTTATTAAAATTCTAAACTGATAAGAATTTATTCGATTTGTATTAATGCTATAATTTATTATACAAATTACTTAGAAAGTAGTATATAATTGCTGTTTCAAAATTAAAACGAATAATCATAACAATTTAATTTTTTATAAATTAATTATGATCAAACTCAAATGGTACTCTTCTGTTCTGGGGAGGTTGGGAATCAGTGAGGGATCACAACATGAAAATATGGAGTGTCAGTTAGAGTCTTGTGTGTAGGGGTGTGATCATGCCGTGCGCATCCAAAAGAGGAGTAATAGTACTATAAAACAAAGCCACCAACTTAGAGAAGTCCAAAAGAACGGAATGCTGGGTTGGCGGGAGCCGAATTCAAAGACTTGTTAGAAATGTCCGTTTATATTTTCAATCTTTTATTATCAATATTCTCTCTCTCCTCCTCCTCCACCTCCTCCTCCTCCTCCTCCTCCTCCTCCTCCTCCTCCATGGCTTCGCATGGAGAGCACCACCCCTACCTAGTATATATATCTCCATTTTTTCCGTTTTACCTCTTTTTCTCTCTCCTGCCATGGCCTCCCAATTGTCTCTGCACATCACCCAATTCTCTCCCTGCCAAGTGTAAGCAAATTCTCCCTCTCTCTCTCTATATATATATATATATATGTATATATATGATAAAAATTATACGGTTCAATGGAGCATCATCACTTGCGTAGATTAAGTTTGTGTACACTTCTGTTTTAATTGGGCTTACGTAGTTACAGATTGTTTTGAACAACTAGTTCTTTCATTTATTTTCTAGAGAGAGATTAAGATTATGCATTAAATTTTGTATATGTTATTGGTTCTCAGGATGATGGTCAACCTCACTTTTAGTTTGTTCTTTCCTGTGAATTATTTTATTTGGGGTCCTTTAATATACCTGTTTATGGAATATAGTAAACCAAACTGTTTGAAGCTTTTACAAATGGGTTTATGTACACTTTAGCCTAATTTATTGCTGATGATATCTTGATATTAGAAAGACTATTCGTTGAAATTATTTCTAATGTTTAATTTCATTAACTGCTTTAATCTTCTTGATTACTGGGAAAATGTTGAAAAAGAATAAAACTAGTTGTTCTTAATTTTTGAACTATTTGGGGATCTGTGAAAGCTACAATTATGATCTACCTTAGTTTATTTCAAAGTTGTTGTCATGATTCATGGAAATTTTCATTTGAAGAACAAAACTTATAATGTACATAGAGTTCAAGATTTGGTATTGTTCTCGATTACTCTAGTCTCTAGTGTTTTAGACCTAGTGGCTAGTGGTATGGGGTACATGTTAGATGCTTAACTTAACAGAGGTGGAGTTTCCAAACTCAAGCTAAGGTAAGCACGGGGTCCCAGAAAACTTAAACTCCATTATGTAGTGAAACTAAAAAGAAAATAAAAGAAAAGATGAATTTGAGCTAGAAGCATCAAGTCTCTTAATGATTGAGCAAGAGGGAAGCTCATAATCATTGTCTCTGTGTTATAGAGAATCTTTTGAACTGGAAGACAGCATAAGGTTTAAGGCTAATGCATTATACACCTCAAAGTCAAAAGTGAATGTGCTCAAGAATTATAGTCTTTTGAGGAACAACCTTTTGCGTGGATTTGTTTTTACACGTTGCACGCTCTTGTCTCAATACACTTCATCAAGATGGCATCCACCATAAGCATTTTCAGCCATGTATTCTGCGGACACTGACCATACGAATGCTGAGGATGACCAACCTGTGGCTATGGCTCATACTCATGAAATTGAATTTAATCGGATCAATTGTCTTGTATGGTTACTACATGAATCTGCCAGGAGCTTTTCCCTTGCAATTCACACGCTTGAATTGGCCAGACGTGATCCAGAGCTTGCAATGGCGTGGGTCGGAGTGGATGTGCATTCATGGCATAAAAAAATTGCTTATCAGGTATGCAATTACACACATCAGCACTCTTACATTTCTCAACAGACCATGAAACTGAAGTTTTCTAATGTCTGTCAGGTTTAACTAATGTTTTCACTATAATTTGTTTATGGCATAGTTTTTCATTTAGTTCTTCAGTAATATTGATTATATGCATATTTGCACAACTTTCTCACGATCCTTTTTTTTTGTTTATTAATATCAAGAGATAAATAAGATGATAAATGACTGTTCAGGTAGCAGTTTATGCTTTATTTAAAGCAGCAATTGAAGTGGAGCCATTTCTTTCTCAGAAACGTTGCAACAACGGTTCTTCTGTTTCTGAGATGTAAGTAGAAATTTTTTTATGCTTTTAGTCCTTGGATGTGCTTTGACATTGGATACAGTACTAGTTTCTCGTGAAATTTGCACTGCTTCTTCTTAGATGCATATTTCTTATTGATCTTATATACTTCTTTTTCTATTAAATGTATTAACATTTCATTGCATCTCCAGGACCTGAAAGTTATAAACATGAAACTCAATTTTGTTTAAGATTTGTCTAGCACTTCTTATTTTATTAATGACGAGAACCTCTGATGGGTTTGACATTTTCTTCATTCAACTGCTTCAGCTTGTACCCAAAGACAATTTATCTTAGGGAGTGCATAGAAAGTCAGCTGAACATGAGGCACCCAAAACTGGTACAATGGTTTCAAATGGTGGAACGACCACGCATAGCAGGATTATTCATTCCTTTATTCAAAATGTGGTCCATGGAATATGCAGGAAGGTCTGATTATTGAATTCTTTGCCAATATATGCTAATATACTTGAACTCTATGACAGTTCCAAAAAATAACTCTGAAACATGGGAGCTCGTTCTGTGAATCATACTCAAGATAACCAACAATTGAGGAAATTCTAAATACAAAATTTCTCAGTAGTGTTGCAGGGATCATTCTGGCCATAAGTTGATGCACTGCAGTGAGAAAGTTGGGTTCAGGGCGTATTTCCTGTCCTTCATTCTCTTTATCAATTGAAGATGTGTTAGTAGAGCTCATGAACTTGTCATATAGTCTAGTTTCAGTGGATAAGTTGCACCACTTGGCAACTGAGGCTGGATTTGAAGAGGAGTTCTTGTTGCATTTTGGTACAAAGGTTCTGCCTAGTAAGAACATTGAGGATATAGAATTTTGGATTGGGCTTGTTCAGGATAAACTTTCTGTAGCATTTCATAGAGAAAGTGTTATTTCAGGCAAGCAAGCCTTATGCGACAAGGTTAGTTCTGTAGTCACTAGTCATCTACTTATCAGGCCTCTCTGGTAAAATGCTTGGGAAGTGATATAATAATAGTTATCTTCTTTTTGTCAGAAGTGTAGTGCAACATTCGAGCCAATAAAGAATCCCTTTTTGAGTTTTTCTTTTTCTTTCTTTTGTTTTCTGCAATCTGCATCTTCTTGTCGCGGATGTATTTCTAAACCCATGTTAAGTTTCAGAGCAAGGTGAAAAGTAATATTTTCTGATTAAAGAGTCATTGAGTGTGTTGAGGTTTGAAGCTCTTATCGCACTCAAGCCCATATCGACAATATTGCCTTACCAGATTAAAAAAGCCTGATATACTTTTTCTTTCCTACTTACATGGGCCATATCGACAATATGGTCTCAGGATTTGCATCTTTCTTCACCCGCAACTAAAAAGTGTTTTTGTTCTAACTACAACCACATCAGTGTAGGAATTCTGTTACCTGAACATATACAAGGAAGTCTTACTCATCAAAATATATAAATTTATACAGCTCATTTTCTTATTCTTAAATCTCACAAGTTCCCTCAAAGTTGTTTTTTAACAGTTTTATTTATTTTGTTGCTTTCAAGTATTGTTTTCATCAGTTTCTTTTAAAATTTAAACATCTCAAGAGTGGTTCTAAGTTGTAACTTGGTAGGTTCAAGAGAATAGTTTGGCTACTCTCGGTCTCTTTGCATTTCTGGGAAGAGAGACGAGATTGTTCTTATCAAGAATGAATATTAAAGATCTCGATGAGCAAGTAAAGGATTTCATCAGGTTGGAACCTTTGATCTTAATATGCAACTAATTTAAGAGGTCCCACTCCCATATATATTCCTTGCAGTTACTTGGAGTGCGGTAGCCTTTTCATTTTTCCTAAATTTTCTTCCCTACCCGAGTATCAGTTCTTCATGGAGGTCAGTATGATTATACTTCAATCTTAAATAAGTGATGTAAATAATTTTGATGTGTTAAATTTGTTGTCACCAAGTAGTTACTGATGAAATTGGATGGCTTGATTTCTACGCTGAAAATAATTGCAAGTTCTATCAAGACAGGAGAAGGTCCAAACAACACACTATACAAGCAGAGAAAGAGATTATTCTGTACACAGTTTTTACTGTTTGTTACGATGTTTTCTCTGGGTTTGCTCACTTTAGCAGTTCAACTCAACAACCATTAGATTCAAATTTGCTTGCATTCTTGCTCCGAAGGTATCAAGCTCAGTCTAGATTATCATTTGAAATATTTTTTTACGGTTGTTACATTCTTTTATGCTTATTTACTTTCAATTTCTAGTCAGAGCCTGCTTTCTATATGTCTGGAGGACTACTGGGCTGCATATATTTCTGCAAGAGCAAATAATTTACCTGATAACCTGGAAAAGATAAGTAAACAAAGGCCAACGTTCTAATCAACTGTTGTAGAGCCTAAATAAATCCATCAACAGCTTGAATTTTTTTCCCACCTTTATTCCACTTTCACATGCACATTTGATTCTCATTGTTACTACACCGGCAATTACTTGTAATAACAGGCTGCACGCACAAGTGGGATGGACCGAGTAACCCACAATGAGCGACATTCTGTTTCTGAATCAAAGCCTCTTCATGGGAGTCTACTGAGGAAATCGACCACCAAGCTTATATCTGCAAGTGCCGTAAGGCCAAAGATTCACCTTTTTTGGATTGCAGGAAAGGAATGGAATGGAATGATTTAAGGTATTTCAAGTGTATGTTTGGTTGGTGGTGGTGTAATATGATGGTGAATGGAATGAATTTTGTCATTCCATTTTGGAATGGTTTATCCTAGATGAATACGCTATATTTCATTTCATTTCTTCCTCCATTCCATTCCATTCCATCAAGTTAATTTATTATCTAGGACTGTAGCCTGTAGGTGCTTATTGAAATGTCTTTGCAGGATATATGGATGGGTACTCAATTGCTCTGTATAGATGTATTGGTTGCTCTGAAACTTTTAATGAAGCAATTGCGTGGCCAAAAGGTTACAAAAAGAGAGAGGAAGAAGATAGAAAGAGCGGTAGCTGATATTGCAACGCTTTGCTTGTTCCAGTTTACAATCTTAATGCTACTTCCTGTAAGAATGTAATTTTGTTTCTTTGTTTGAAGTCCACTGAGCAGACCACTGGTATTTAATTAAATTACATTGTCTCTCTCTCTCTCTCTCTCTGTCACTAGGTGTCTGCTGTAGGACATGCAGCCATGTTAGCTGCAATCAACAAGTACATTCCGTCGTTGGTAAATAATTGATTCTTTTTCTTTTTTGTTGAATATATAGAATCATCTCGCGTGTCTTCTGATCTGGTCTGATCCAGATTCCATCTCCGTATTCTTCGGAAAGGCTTAACAACTAAAGAGAAGAAAAAAGATGGAAGTTCAATCGTGGAAGATACTGCTGCTGCTGCTCAATTTAGCGAAAGAGATGAAAGAAGATACGGATCCGCTGTGTAAAACAGAAGAGCCGTGAATGAAAAGATGGAAGTTCAATCGTGAATTAAGTGGAGTATTCCCTACCTATAACACAATACACTACCAATTAGTCCTTTAATTCTCTCTTTCAATAACACAATACAAATTATTTCTATAATACTAAGATATAGAATATGTTACCGGAATCCCCATGAACGTGGAGATACAAACCATAAAGTTTTTCAGAAGCAGAAAGTAAGGTTTGGCAAGCATTTATTTAAAAATTCGTTAATTTAGAATATTTACTATTGTATTAATTAAAGTATAATGAATTCATATCAACAAAATCAATCTGCCTAGAAACTTAATTTAAAAAATTAATCCAAAACTTCTGAAGAAAAATTCCAGTAAAATTGTTAATTCTATTTTGGAGCTTGAAGAGATCAAGGACGAGACCTGATTTCGTCGAGAAAGATGATCCAGACAGTTTGTAAAGAAAAATTTATTAGAGTTTATTTTACAAATATTAGAGCAAGTATAGTAGAAAACTATAAATTGTAGAGATTAATATGTAATTCATCATCTTCGTACTCATCTCTCTGCACAACCCTTGTATTCAATCCCAATTTATATAAATAAAAAAAAAGAATTTTAAAAATGTCTTGAATCTCATCTTTCAGAAGTCATCTTATATTTTGGTTTTGGACCTTGATCAGAGATTTCTCTATGGAGGGAGAGAGAGTGTGTGTGTTTCAATTCAATCAAAGAGAAATTGTTACCTGATCAAATATTGGACCACCAAACCAATTTCATTGAGAAATCTAATTAATTATATACAGCCTCTGTTCCAACAACATTCTGATCTCATTTCTGAAAAGGAGTTTAAGGTAGGGGACAACTTTGGGAAGCAGAGGTAAATCTGCCAAGTTAACGCTCATCAAATCAAAAGCAATGCATGTGACTTTCTTCAAAAACTGGAATTTTGGGATATCTTTGGCTGAAGTGGGTAAGGATGATACGATAATCTCCAGCAGAGTCCCCAACCTCAATGGCTTCTTTAGTAGTGCTGTGGTTTCTTGCTATAGCCTCCTCTACCATTCCATCCTCAAATGTCGCCTGTAACAGTATCCATTGTCAACACATTTCTATCTCCTACACTATGAATGTCACTATATTTTCCACATATCTGCAAATCTTTAATAGTTATAACATCCATCAACTTTAAATCTCGTTTTTTAGGCAGAATAATATCATCTGAAAATACACTAATAAATAACAAATAGAACCATGATATTTTTGATAACTTGCCTCATGTATAAGGACTGTTGCTCCAAGAGATGCTTTCACAAGTTCTGGGCAGGGCCTAGTGTCGCCAGAGTACACGATCTTCCACCCTGGTATACTTTTCCCAATACTATTGACTCCATCTGCCGCTTTCAATGCAACACCAAATGCCTGTGGACAATGCACGACAGGAAAACTTGTCAAAGCCTCTAAACCTGCTTCTCCAAACACTTTCTTCAATTTTTTTATTAGTGGGAAAGCCACAGTATTGTCCACTGGACTCTCTGGTCTCGTCCAATAACTCTGCATACGACTTCCCTTGGCAAACAACGTAGAACCAACAGGCTGATCCGATAGCTCTATACCATTCCCTTGAATACTCCCAGAAGTAGATGGTTTTCCTGAACTGGACTGATCTTGGTTAAGTTCTAAAGCATTCAATGAAGCTTCTGTTGTGTGCCTGCAATCAAGGAACTGCATATCTAGATCCTCAAGTGTAACACCCCCTTCCCGAATAGGAAAGGGAGGTCACGTGCAAAGCACAACAAACCTCAAAATTAGTAAGCAGAGCACTAATAATTTCAAAATATTAATAATGATATCCATCAATGAAGTACTAAATACAATTCTCCAACTAGAATCAAAATAATCAAAACCAAAAATTTAATCCACCTAGATGGTCAATGCAACACTCTCATCACACTAGCCCTTAATCACCACTGCAAACCTGTCGGAAGAAAAACATAGCATGAGCCAATTACCCAGTACGGATACAAATATACAAAAGATATACAACTGATATACGAAAGCAACTGAGACAAAATACTGAACAAAGTCTCAAGTGTAAATACTGACGAAAATATATTCTCCAAAGATCTTAATGGAATATATCTGAATCAACAGAATTGACGAAACCAATAGAAGAATAAAGAAATAACGAACTGAAGTAACTAACTCAATGAATTGAATTGAACTGAACAGAAAACAAACAAAACTAATACAATGAAATAATAGGCTGAATCAAATGGTTGAGTTTTATTTCATGCCGAGTGAGCTCAGAAATATACATTGTCACACAGGCAAATCAAAACAATGCCACATAGGCAAGTCAAAACAATTCCACACAGGCAAGTCAAATGATGCCACACAGGCAAATCACACATTGGACCGCGAATCCAAATGTATGCAAATCGGATATGTGTTTGGCACATCACAAATCCGCAGAACAGAAAAATAGGGTTAACCCATACGCCTCCCACAACAAAACACCAAATGGCCCACTTCCTCCGGAGCCCAAAACGGAGACGCTGTGGACTAATCACACCGCCACGGAAAGTGTCATGCCTCTCGTGCCAAGACGACATGCCTGTGGTACCCCCACAGGTGGTTATAGCTCAGGTATACCCTAAGGTATATTTTAACAAAAAAATCATGTCATAACACATGCGACATAATACCAACAAAAGGGTTCTATATGTACATGTTGAACCAAATCAAATTATAGTCACAAGGTTTCAAAAAGAAGGTAGTAACATGTACCGCTCTACAATTATCAAAATAAATATTAGACATGATAACCTCATTCAAAGAGTACAAGTACGAGTCCAATGTGTCAACTACAAAATGAAATAAATATATCAATTTCACAAGAAACAATTATGTGAAATAATAACAGAAATTCGAAACGAGGAACAAACGAACAAATCAAATTTAACAAAGGTATCGCTGAAAGAGTACGGAATTCGTACCTGATACTTCCAAACCATTTATAGCACACTCCACAATATGTTACCCTCAAATGCCAACGATATCAAATACGAAACGTTATTCGCAACCTAAACATATTCACCTCAAATTAAAAACAATCCAAACTAATAATTCTAAAATAATTCATAATCTATTTAATATGCATTTAATCATCGTCTTTTATCAATTATTAATACTCTAAAATTTATATTCCAAAAATAACTCTGTAAATTCCCTCCGTCCGACCTAATAAAATACAATAAAATTTTATTACAAATTTAACCATTGCTAACATAATATTATTTAATTTATTATTAAGAACTTTTATAATTATGCCGGCAAAATTAATTAATTTAAATTAATATACATAACTTCAATTTGATTTACCAATTCTGATTTATAAGTTCATAGCCAAACACTTATTAAAATATAATTTATTTATATATATATATATATATATATATATATATATATATATATATATATATATATAGGGAATTAATCCATGGCACACGTTTGCTCGATGCACTGTTCAGCAAACAAGTTTATATCCGTTGATCCTGGCAATGAATGGCTCGGATTAAATGAAAGACACCCCTGCCGCTACAGGCTGTAGCGGCAGCCAATATTAAAAGGAAATCAACGCCAAGTTACAGATTTGCCCCCGAGTATTAATTCAAGCCCTGCCGCTACAAGCTCCTACGACAGACATTAATATTATTTAACTAACGCACGAAATCCAAAACTGACTGCACGCTGACCAAAAAACTGAAAAGCTGACTGCACGGAAGCCAAAAAGTGGAGTTAATTGACCGCACGGAAACCAAAACGCCTTGCCGCTACAGCTTGTAGCGGCAAGCTCACGCCCTTTTTATTCAGCTGCCGCTCCCCCTATCCTTCATGCTTCTCTGCAATTTCTTACACTGCCGCAAAACATAGACCCTCCCAACTTGAAAAAACCTCCATTCAAGCATCAATAATTTAACTGATTTGCATGAAGAGAAAGCTTCCAACAATTTAACATCAGTAAAAATTGAAGATACAAATTTTCAGATTCAGATATTAGTTTGGTAAGATTTACATTTCATGTAATATAATTATTTTATTAACATGTATTTATAAAAAATTAGATGTTTAAACTTTGAAGAAAAATGATCAATTATTATTATGTCTACATATATGCATGTGAATTTAAAAAAAAATTGTGATTTATGTATACGTGTTGGATAATTATATAAATATGTGGTGAAGTAGTTATTATGATTAAATTATTTGCTTATTAATTGTAATGGAGTAGAACTCACTATTTTTTATAATATGCATGTGAGTATTGTGACTAATAATGATTAATTATTATGAAAATTTGAAGAAAAAAAAAGAAATAATAAAATTATTTAGGTATGATGTTTTATTTGGATTATTAGGATATAGATATATTGCGTTACATAGTTATTAAACAATATAAAAAATATGTGGTTGTTATTTTTTTAGGTACTAGATGGACAGTTGGATTTATGGACCAATTGACCCAAGTGTCCTTAACGACCAACAAAATCATGTGTCAGATGATATATATGATGGAAAAGATAGGGGCAGACTACTCTCATGTCAATTAACTGAAAAAAAAATACGATCAATGGATATTAACAAAAGCTCAAAAAACTCTTCTGAAAAATGTGGGTTTGGGATTTTTTTTATCCGGCCGTTGTTGTAAGACCCCAAATTATTAATAAATAAAATTTAATTTCCTCTATTTATTATTCTGAAATAGTAAGGGTTGATTTGATTAATGTGGTTAGTTATGGGTAAAATGCGCAAATATTTTAAATAAGCAAGTGGTTATAAAATATTCATTGTTGTCGGGGAATATTCGCTTGGTCGTGGAATATTCTTACTGTCGGAGAATATTCGTACGACGGCGCAATCTTTTGTGGGCCCCATAACAGAAAGCGATTGGATGAAGAAAATGACAAAAATAAGTTGTTTATAAATAACGGCGTAGTTGTTACCGTTAATACTGTTGGAATACCCGGTGGTTAAAACACGGTAATACGCGTTATTGCACAGTAGCACACGGTATTGCACCAATTATTGATTCTTACGTAAGAAGACACTACTCAATAATGGTTACAGTAATTACTGTTCAATATTTTATTTTATTGATTAAATAATTGCTACGTTGATATTTTATAATTGTCACTACGCAGTATTTTCCATTATCGGAGCAATAATTCATATTATCTGAATAATATTATTAGATAACATTATTGGCAATGTCTAGAAAGTTCTGTCTAAGGAGAGGTTTGGTCATCTAATTGCGCGCCAGTAAGGAGAAATCTTTATTGGAAAGCTGGGAACGGCCTGGTTGCCAGTACTGTGATTTTGTAATATTATTTGTGTATAATTAATTATTAATTTATATGATGAGGAAAATATTGATTTTATGTGGATATAGATGGAGAAAATTTTTAATGCGACAATTGTTGAAAATTAATATTTTATCTTTTTCTGATAAAATAATTTATTTAAATATATTATTTTAATAATATATTGATGGTGATATTTTTACAATGAATGTGGGATATATGAGTATATGAGGAGGAAGAGTATTTTTGTGGCATTAAATGATTAACACATGTTTTGTGTGTTGGTGGACACAATTCTTGACCGAAAATTTATTATTGACCGTAAAATAGCCCGTTTGTGAATTTCGGTCAATTTCTGTTTGGAATTTGGAAAAACTTTCTTCTGCAAAGTTGTAGAGAATTGAATTTCCTATAAAAACTCGCGAGATTCGAATTTTCTGATAAAAGGACTATTTATTATGAATTATTGAAGTTCTGAAGTTCCGAAATAATTAATATTTGGAAGTTTTATTTATTATTTTGAAGAAAAACGTTTTTTGGCATTTAAGTAGGCTAACATGTGATATAAATGGGCTGAGATCAGATGTCTAGAGGTGGGCTAAGGAAAATTTGATAAATATATTATTATTATATTAAATTTTCTGCTTTGGTGTTCTAAGCATTTTCCTATAAATAGGGTGCTTAGGTTAGAATTGAAAATCACACCAGAAACACAAGTTTCTCTCTATTTCTCTCTCTATATCGAGCGTATTCTTGTGAGTATTTGATACTTTGAGTGTTGTTATACGGTGCAAGTTTCCTTCAGCACTATATCTAGTATTCCAGTCAGAAGTACCGTCTTTCCGAAGTAAGGGATGTTATTTCTTCTTAAATGATATTATTTTCTTCAATATCATTATGCCGAAGTATTGATATGAACTTTTTATCAAATTTGGAACTTTTCATGTCGGGATTACTATTCATGAGTTACTATTCACGAGTTACTATTCACCGAAAAATGAAATTTTCTTCTTTTCGTCCAAATATCTATTCTGGATACTAGCTTTGATTGTATCCATGTTTTGATCATTCTTGAATTTTATTTCAATATGATTATTTATAAGGTATTTTTGGACATGGATAAATCGAAATACGAATCCTTAATATTTGTTATTTTGTTTCACTTGATTCGTTTTCTTTAAAATATTTTTCATCATCCTCAGTCTTAAGTGATGATATAACTGAATATCTTTGGCCTGTAGTGCAAAGATGAATGATTTCTGATGAATATCTTTGGCCCGTAGTGCAAAGATGAACATGTGTTGAGGTGAACATGACCAACTGATGAATATCTTTGGCCTGTAGTGCAAAGATGACTATTTGATTCAAGATATTTATTGATTGATATTACAGGGATAAAATGTTGATGATGGGCTTTTAAATTCATAGATAATCGTAGATTTCATTCTCTACGTAACTCTTCTATGAATTATTATTTTCCGCTGCGAATATTAATTTAAAACTTGTTGTCTATTGTATTCTATTAAATTTTTTCCTGTTGAAGACTAACGATAATTTGTTGTATATTATCTTAGTCATAATATTCTTTACTGGGCTAGTTGAGCTCACCCTTTTCCTTGTTGTTCCATTTTCTTCTCAGGAGGCAAGAATGTAGCAAGTACTAGTCGGGGTATGGAATGAAGGTTCTAGGAATTTGTTTTAGTAGTCCTCACCATTTTGTTTGTAAAATATTGTACCAATAATTGTAATGAGGACTTATTTGAGTGTGGATATTGTCTAGATGATAATATTTGTATTTACACTCACAGTTTTTATGTTGTATTAATAAAGTTGTAGTTGTTTCTGTACCATGTTATTGACGACTCAGAATGGGTGTTGTATACCTGTTTTGGGGGCGTCACAGTTGGTATCAGAGCCATAAGTAAAAGAGCCCCGAGCCTCTATCTGGTGACATCCTGTTGATGAGGAATGCACCGAAGCCAGACTCTCCGTAGGGGACGCCGTTCTGCGGTGGCAAGCTGATAGGTACCTTTGTGAGGTGCTGACACATGATGGTGTCCAATGTCACAGTTGGTATCAGAGCTTAGGAATATGATCTCTGGCAGAGATCGGGGAATAGAACTAGGAGGGGAGAGACGAGTAAATCCTTCGCTAGTGTGTCCTACCTAAGCTTATTTGTTGGTCGGTCATAATATAGGGATATTATGTGATTTGTTAATTTGTTAAATTAACCCTTGTTTTATGGCAGTATTTGAGAATGTCGACTGAGAATGTTAACAATGGAGTAAATGAAACCGTGGAGACACCTGTATTCACCAACGAGGAGAACGTGCAACAGGCTGGCAATGTTCCTCCTGTGAACAACACCACTGAGCAGACGATGAACGATGAGATGTTTAGAAGCTTTTTGCGGTTCATGCAAAACCAGACGAAGGAGATTCCTGTTCAAAATATTGGAAGAAACAATGGCAACGCACAGCTGGTCACAGCCAAGCAGTTCAAAGAGTTGGGACCACCAGAATTTAAGGGAAAGCCGGATCCGATCATGACGGAAACGTGGGTCAAGCAAATTACCAAGATATTCGATGTCTTGAGATGCACAGAGGAACAGAAGGTTCCATTCGCCACCTTTATGTTCCGTGGCGAGGCAGACTACTGGTGGGAGTCTGTGAAACGTACCCATCCAGCCGCAATCAGCATGTCTTGGGAGACATTTCAGAAACTGTTCAATGACAAATACTTTCCTCAAAGTGTTCGTCATATAAAGGAAGTGGAGTTTATTAGACTGGATCAGAACAACATGACGGTGTCCCAGTACGAGGCGATGTTTGCAGAGTTGTCCAGGTTTGCACCTCATTTGGTGGAGAATGAGGAACGTATGACGCGGATGTTTCTGAGAGGTTTGAAACCCGGCATACGTCAATATCTCATTTCTCATAAATTTTCTCTCTATTCAGATGTTGTCAACAGGGCTCAATTATTAGAGCGAGATAACGAGTATGGTCAACCGAGGGACCACAACCAGGATCATATCGGTGACAACAGTCATCAGAACAATGATAACCAATGGAGAAAGAAAAATACAGACAAGAACGGCAACCACTCTGGTGGTAATCGTGGCCATGAAAATAGAAGAAGCGAGTCGGGAGAAGATTTTAAAAAGAGGAGATTCAACAATGATAATACGAAGACGTCAGGACCAGCATCAACTGGTTCCAAGGGAGGAGATCGACCACCGGTCATATGCTATAAATGTGGAAAAGAGGGACATATCAGCCCAAACTGTCCACAACAGTTCAAGGTATGCTATAATTGTGGAAAGGAAGGACATATCGCTCGAGATTGTACGGTAGCGAAACCAAGTTCAGCGGGGACGGTGACTCAAAAGGCTGTCCCAGAAAAGTCAAAGTCAACAGTTCCTGGAAGAGCGTTTGTCGTGACTGGTCAACATGCGAGGAACCCAAACGAGGTGATCACTGATAAGCTAATCATAAATTCATGTAAAGTTTATACCTTACTAGATACCGGTGCTACCCATTCATTTATTTCTCCTGCTTGTGCTCAACGTTTAAACTTGACTCCGGAGAAATTAGACTTTGATTTATCTGTGGAGACTCCGTTAGGGGAAACTTTCATCACATCCACTGTTTATAAATCTTGTTTGATCCAAGTTGGCACCATCACCTTACCTGTTGACCTTATCTCTTTAAAGATACTTGCATTTGACGTGATTTTAGGAATTGATTGGTTAACTACTCATCATGCCAAAATTGATTGTTTTCGTAAGGTGATTAGTTTTCATATTCCTAATCAACCTGTTGTTCAAATTCAAGCAACAAAGCCATTAAAATCAATCACTGTCATATCAAGTCATAAAGCCATTCGTTTATTGAAAAACGGATGTCAAGCTTTCTTAGCCCATGTTATGGATTTAAATAAAGACACGTCAAATTTGAATAATATTTCTGTTGTTAGTAACTTTCCTAACGTATTTCCTGAAGAACTTCCCGGTCTACCCCCAGAACGTGAAGTTGAATTCTTTATTGATCTTGAACCTGGTATAAAGCCCATTTTTAAAACCCCATATCGAATGGCTCCTATTGAACTTCAGGAGTTAAAAGTCCAACTACAAGAGTTGTTGGACATCGGTTTCATTCGTCCTAGTACATCTCCTTGGGGTGCTCCTGTTTTATTTGTAAAGAAGAAAGACGGGAGTATGCGACTTTGTATCGATTACCGGGAATTAAACCATGTCACCATCAAGAATAGGTATCCGCTACCTCGTATTGATGACCTGTTTGACCAGTTACAAGGAGCACAATTCTTTTCAAAAATCGATCTTCGTTCTGGATATCATCAGCTGAAGGTTAAAACTGAGGATATTCCAAAGACTGCCTTTAGAACTCGGTACGGGCATTATGAATTCTTAGTCATGTCTTTTGGATTGACTAATGCTCCTGCGGCTTTCATGGATATGATGAACCGAGTATTCAATGATTATTTGGATCAGTTCGTTGTTGTCTTTATTGATGACATCCTCATATATTCCAAAAGCCGTGAAGATCATGAGCACCATCTGAAGCTGGTACTCCAAAGGCTGCGTGAAAACAAGCTATATGCTAAATTGATAAAATGCGAGTTCTGGCTTGAGGAAGTAGCATTCCTAGGACACGTGGTGTCAAAACATGGAGTATCTGTGGACCCGACGAAGATTGAAGCAATACAAAGCTGGGAGCAACCGAAGACGGTGACCGATGTACGTAGCTTTCTGGGCTTAGCTGGTTATTATCGAAGATTCGTAGAAGGGTTTTCTCGAATCGCTACCCCGTTAACTCAGCTGACTCGGAAGGATATCAAATTCGTATGGAGCGAAGAATGTGAGAAGAGTTTCCAAGAGCTTAAGAGGAGACTCATTTCGGCACCTGTTCTGACAATACCATCTGGTTTGGATGGATTTGTTATCTACAGCGATGCTTCAGGCAAAGGGTTAGGATGTGTTCTCATGCAACGTGGAAAAGTCATAACCTATGCCTCGCGACAACTTAAAGAATATGAGAGGAATTATCCTACTCATGATCTAGAGTTGGCAGCAGTCGTTTTCGCGCTAAAGATCTGGAGGCACTATCTATATGGGGAGAAAGTGGAGATATATTCAGACCATAAAAGTCTCAAATATTTCTTCACTCAAAAAGAACTCAACATGCGGCAACGACGTTGGCTCGAGCTGTTGAAAGATTACGACCACACTATTCAATACCATCCTGGAAAAGCAAACGTGGTAGCTGACGCGTTGAGTAGAAGATCATATGCAGGAACGAGTGCGATGATGTCAAGTATACGCGTAGAACCAACTTTAATCGATAAAGTTAAAGTTGTTCAAGCTACAGACCCGGAGCTAATGCGTATGAAGACGAAAGTGCAAGAAGGTGCTATTCCAGAAGCAAGAATCGATGAAGAAGGAATACTTCGAGTCCACTCCAGACTTTGTGTTCCTAACGATTCTGATTTGAAGTACAAGATCATGATGGAGGCACATAATACACCATTTGCAATCCATCCTGGAAGTACTAAAATGTATCGTGATCTTTGACATACATTTTGGTGGAACAATATGAAGAGAGAGATTGCAAAGTTTATCTCGAGGTGTTTAATTTGTCAACGTGTAAAGGCGGAGCATCAAGTACCAAAAGGTCCATTGCAACCACTTGAGATTCCGAAATGGAAGTGGGAACACATTACCATGGATTTCGTTACGGGTCTTCCCACGGTTTCTCAAGGCATAAATGCTATTTGGGTTATAGTTGATAGATTAACCAAGTCTGCTCATTTCTTGCCGATACGGGAGACTTATTCCCTTGAACGTCTAGCTAGTATGTACGTGAATGAGATTGTAAGGTTGCATGGCATGCCAGTATCCATAGTTTCGGATCGTGACCCAAGATTCACTTCAAGATTTTGGGTTAGCTTGCAAAAAGCTATGGGCACGGATTTACGGTTCAGTTTAGCATACCATCCTCAAACGGACGGGCAATCAGAGAGGACTATTCAAACTCTTGAAGATCTATTAAGACTTTGTGTCCTAGATTTTAAAGGAAGTTGGGATAAGTACTTACCATTGGTGGAATTCTCCTACAACAACAGTTATCAGGCAAGTATAGGTGTGGCTCCCTTTGAAGCATTGTATGGACGAAAGTGTCGCTCTCCAGTATGTTGGGAAGAGGTGGGAGAAGCAACGTTATTGGGACCAGAATTGGTACGAATGACTATAGAGAAGATCCAAACGATTCGACAACGTATACAAACGGCACAGGATCGACAAAAGAGTTATGTGGATCTTCATCGAAAGGACGTGGAATTTGACATTGGGGATCATGTATTATTACGTGTAGCTCCATGGAAAGGAGTTACAAGATTTGGGAAGAGAGGAAAGCTCAATCCACGATTTATTGGTCCATTTCAGATTCTTGACCGAGTAGGAAATGTGGCCTATAGACTCTCGTTACCTCCAAGTATGTCTCGTGTTCATAATGTTTTTCATATATTTGTGCTTCGTAAATCTGTGAAAGACCCGAACCACGTTATTGAGTTAGAACCGGACGAGATAGCCGAAGACTTAACGTACGAGGAGGTACCTGTCAAGATCTTGGATAGGAAGGAGCGTGTCCTACGCATGAAGGTCATACCACAAGTTAAAGTTTTGTGGAGAAACCATGCTATTGAGGAAATGACCTAGGAGTTAAAAACGGAAATGAAAGCGAGGTATCCTCATCTTTTCGAAACACCAGGTACGTATGTCAATTTCGAGGACGAAATTTCATAAGGAGGGGAGGTTGTAAGACCCCAAATTATTAATAAATAAAATTTAATTTCCTCTATTTATTATTCTGAAATAGTAAGGGTTGATTTGATTAATGTGGTTAGTTATGGGTAAAATGCGCAAATATTTTAAATAAGCAAGTGGCTATAAAATATTCATTATTGTCGGGGAATATTCGCTTGGTCGTGGAATATTCTTACTGTCGGAGAATATTCGTACGACGGCGCAGTCTTTTGTGGGCCCCATAACTGAAAGCGATTGGATGAAGAAAACGACAAAAATAAGTTATTTATAAATAACGGCGTAGTTGTTACCGTTAATACTGTTGGAATACCCGGTGGTTAAAACACGGTAATACGCGTTGTTGCACAGTAGCACACGGTATTGCACCAATTATTGATTCTTACGTAAGAAGACACTACTCAATAATGGTTACAGTAATTACTGTTCAATATTTTATTTTATTGATTAAATAATTACTACGTTGATATTTTATAATTGTCACTACGCAGTATTTTCCATTATCGGAGCAATAATTCATATTATCTGAATAATATTATTAGATAACATTATTGGTAATGTCTAGAAAGTTCTGTCTAAGGAGAGGTTTGGTCATCTAATTACGCGCCAGTAAGGAGAAATCCTTATTGGAAAGCCCCCTCTTTCCTGGGAACGGCCTGGTTACCAATATTGTGATTCTGTAATATTATTTGCGTATAATTAATTATTGATTTATATGATGAGGAAAATATTGATTTTATGTGGATATAGATGGAGAAAATTTTTAATGTGACAATTGTTGAAAATTAATATTTTATCTTTTTTTGATAAAATAATTTATTTAAATATATTATTTTAATAATATATTGATGGTGATATTTTTACAATGAATGTGGGATATATGAGTATATGAGGAGGAAGAGTATTTTTGTGGCATTAAATGATTAACACATGTTTTGTGTGTTGGTGGACACAATTCTTGACCGAAAATTTATTATTGACTGTAAAATAGCTCGTTTGTGAATTTCGGTTAATTTCTGTTTGGAATTTGGAAAAACTTTCTTCTGCAAAGTTGTAGAGAATTGAATTTCCTATAAAAACTAGCGAGATTCGAATTTTCTGATAAAAGGACTATTTATTATGAATTATTGAAGTTCTGAAGTTCCGAAATAATTAATTTTTGGAAGTTTTATTTATTATTTTGAAGAAAAACGTTTTTTGGCATTTAAGTAGGCTAACATGTGATATAAATGGGCTGAGATCAGATGTCTAGAGGTGGGCTAAGGAAAATTTGATAAATATATTATTATTATATTAAATTTTCTGCTTTGGTGTTCTAAGCATTTTCCTATAAATAGGGTGCTTAGGTTAGAATTGAAAATCACACCAGAAACACAAGTTTCTCTCTATTTCTCTCTCTATATCGAGCGTATTCTTGTGAGTATTTGATACTTTGAGTGTTGTTATACGGTGCAAGTTTCCTTCAGCACTATATCTAGTATTCCAGTCAGAAGTACCGTCTTTCCGAAGTAAGGGATGTTATTTCTTCTTAAATGATATTATTTTCTTCAATATCATTATGCCGAAGTATTGATATGAACTTTTTATCAAATTTGGAACTTTTCATGTCGGGATTACTATTCATGAGTTACTATTCACGAGTTACTATTCACCGAAAAATAAAATTTTCTTCTTTTCGTCCAAATATCTATTCTGGATACTAGCTTTGATTGTATCCATGTTTTGATCATTCTTGAATTTTATTTCAATATGATTATTTATAAGGTATTTTTGGATATGGATAAATCGAAATACGAATCCTTAATATTTGTTATTTTGTTTCACTGGATTCGTTTTCTTTAAAATATTTTTCATCATCCTCAGTCTTAAGTGATGATATAACTGAATATCTTTGGCCTGTAGTGCAAAGATGAATGATTTCTGATGAATATCTTTGGCCCGTAGTGCAAAGATGGACATGTGTTGAGGTGAACATGACCAACTGATGAATATCTTTGGCCTGTAGTGCAAAGATGACTATTTGATTCAAGATATTTATTGATTGATATTACATGGATAAAATGTTGATGATGGGCTTTTAAATTCATAGATAATCGTAGATTTCATTCTCTACGTAACTCTTCTATGAATTATTATTTTCCGCTGCGAATATTAATTTAAAACTTGTTGTCTATTGTATTCTATTAAATTTTTCCCTGTTGAAGACTAACGATAATTTGTTGTATATTATCTTAGTCATAATATTCTTTACTGGGCTAGTTGAGCTCACCCTTTTCCTTGTTGTTCCATTTTCTTCTCAGGAGGCAAGAATGTAGCAAGTACTAGTCGGGGTATGGAATGAAGGTTCTAGGAATTTGTTTTAGTAGTCCTCACCATTTTGTTTGTAAAATATTGTACCAATAATTGTAATGAGGACTTATTTGAGTGTGGATATTGTCTAGATGACAATATTTGTATTTACACTCACAGTTTTTATGTTGTATTAATAAAGTTGTAGTTGTTTCTGTACCATGTTATTGACGACTCAGAATGGGTGTTGTATACCTGTTTTGGGGGCGTCACAGTTGACCACAAACTGACATTGGGCTCGTTTCCGCCTTGGTAGAGAGATGGCGGCCGGAGACCAATAGTTTTCACTTGAATTATGGAGAAATTACAATCACTTTAGAGGATGTACACTTCATTCTTGGGTTGCCGGTGGTTGGCAAACCCTTAACTGGTCCGTTATTTGACACTCCATTGGCTCATTTTAAAGAATGTTTTGGTAGTGAAGTAGTTGCTGAATATTAGGAATCAAAAAACGCGGCTCTATTTCATTACTATGTTTGCAGCAACATTTTAATAATTGTCCCCCGAAAGCAAGTAAGGAAATTATTGGCCGATGCACAAAGGCCTATATTCTTTGGTTGTGTGGGGCAATATTGTTCCCCACTAAGAATAAAAACACTATTCATCCCAAGTATATGTGTTTTATTGCTAACGCTGAAAATTGTGTAACATATTCTTGGGGTGCAGCTGTGTTGGGCTATTTGTATAGGTCTTTGTATACTGCCACTAGGAAAGGAGCAAAATATATTAATGGGTGTGTCACTCTTTTACAAATTTGGGCATACGAGCGTATAATAATTGGCAGACCTAACCCCTGGCCTCAATCACAGTTATGGTTACCTAGGTCCCTAGCCTGGGCATACTCAGAAAATCACAACTACCCTGATAGACGACCAAATCCCCATCACCATTTATAATTTTACCGAGAGGAGTTAGATGTCCAGCCTGAATGGCAAGTAGTTTGGCGCCCTTACATGAGGTGGGATGACAAAATGAGTGGATTTAATTTTGAAGGAAGATTGTTGGGATCTGGTAGAATCCCCTTGATCCATTTTGATATTGTAGAATACTAGATACTAGACTGGGTGATGAGACAGTATGGGTTCTTGCAAGGTATACCATCTCCGGCAGAAAATCACAAAGAACTTAGAAAGGAAAAAGAACATAGATTTGTCGTCGTTGATTGCATGGCCTTAAGGCAAGTGTACATCGCACATGTTACCGACCCCAGCAGACGATTGTTGACTATTTCTTTATATCTTCCACCATTTTCATCTGCATCTGTCTTATACACTGCATAAACCTTTATTTCAGGGCCACACAACTCACTGACTTTACTAACATTGTACTTCATTGAATCGACGAATTGACGCTGAAAACGTCTAAACATCTCTTTTGTGTACACCTGCGCAGCATGCACTTCCAAAGATGACCCGAGTACCATATTCATTTTCCGATGTTGTGTTATGTAATCGACCTTCCTCTCTCTGATAAATTATTTTGCTATAGCTTTCTGACTTTGCACTACAAATTCTTTCATGCCCGTTGACGCATTGACAAACTCATCAAAAAAACTATTCATGCTCTCGCTTCTTCTAGTGGTTGTCATTCCCGCGATAAAATATCTCTTTGTATATGCTGGAATCTATTTCTCTCGTACATCATACAAACTTC
The DNA here is from genome assembly GCA_016801055.1 of Panax notoginseng. Taxonomy (NCBI): domain Eukaryota; kingdom Viridiplantae; phylum Streptophyta; class Magnoliopsida; order Apiales; family Araliaceae; genus Panax; species Panax notoginseng. The sequence continues at coordinate 24,522,565 of CM029020.1, read as the reverse complement.
TAATCCACTCATTGTTATACAATTCATAATTCCTCAACAAAATCTGCCAACGCTCTTCAAACTCCCCAATGGATAATGAATTATACACACAATTGTTAAAATGCTCTTTGAAGGATGGGTGCTCAGAATAAACATGATGCAATTTCTCAGGAAATTTGTTGCTAATATGCCAAGAACACAATAAGTGATAAGTAGAAGGGAGTACCTTGGCAATAGCATTACTCATGGCTTTGTCTTGATCAGTGATGATGGTTATAGGCAGCTTGTAGTCCATGGCTTCGAGCCATGTCTCTAATACCCACACGAAAGTGTCCTCTGTCTCATCCCTTAACAATGCAAATCCAAACAATATAGACTGAAAATGGTGGTTAACCCCGGTAAAAGGAACAAACGGCATGTCATATTTATTTGTCCTGTACGTACTGTCAAATGTCACAACATCTCCGAAATGTTGATACATAGACCTTGATCGTGCGTCGACCCACAAAATGTATGCTATGCGATTTGTTGCATCTGGTTTGACACGATAAAAAAATTTACTCGAACTCTTGGATGCAAGTTTTTGCAAATAATTTACAGCAGCTTGTGCATCATTTTCATCTGCAGAATCACGTCTTAAATCCCTCACCACATTCTAAACATTAACATTAGAAAAAGGAACATTTTGCAACCCGCCACCCATTGTGCTCAAAACGTTCATCATCTTACTAGGTCCAATTTCAGACTTATTTAAAGTGTCAATTAATTTTTTGGCAACCGGAGTAATATTTCTATGTGTCTCAATCAAATCTACCTTGGTAGGGGTCAGTAGGTGATGATTGTGCTCTAATTCAACAGTAGAAATACGTCAACTGTCATCTTTCTTATTATGAACAACAAATATTCTAGCTTTGCATAATGTGCGTCCTATAGAGTCTCGCTGCCTAGTTATTTTCTTACTACCATCTTCATCATCAGGCAAACTCTTTACAGAATTTGGTGTATCGACTTTTTTACAAACATACAACCTAGACGACACATTATTAGTACCAGCATGTTTATGACTAGTTGCAATTCTAATCTCAAAACCATTTTTTTTAGCATACGACCTGTAAAAAAACTCAACTTCTTCCAACTTAAAAAATAATTGACCAACGTATGGCACTAATTCAAATTTACTACTTTCAACTTCACTTACAAACTCAGATGTATTTTCATAATTTAAGCTAGCAACAGAATCTGAAGAACTTGATACAAACCTTTTATGAGCAGGTATGTTGTGTGCCATTCTGAAATAAGGAAGAAACGTCGGATAATAATTTCAGTTTGGACTTGAGATTAAAAGTGTGCAACCACGGAAGCCAAAAAAACTAAAGCTGTCAAAAAGGAAAGTGATATCGAGAGAAAACTAAGACATGATATCTGTGAGAGGAAAGGTTGGAGAGAGAGATAATTCAAGAACAGAAGAAGTGAGGATGGTATTTAAAGCAAATGTCCCTGCCGCTACAGCTTGTAGCGACACTCATCAAATTCCGTGAAAGCTGAAAAGCTGATCAACTTTTTGTCATAAAGTTAAAAAGGTGGTCAAAAAGCAAAAAATAGGTGAAGTTTCATAATGCCTGTCGTAGGAGCTTGTAGCGACAGGGCTTGAATTAATATCCGGGGGCAAATCTGTAACTTGGCGTTGATTTCCTTTTAATATTGGCTGCCGCTACAGCCTGTAGCAGCAAGGGTGTCTTTCATTTAATCCGAGTCATTCATTGCCAGGATCAACGGATATAAACTTGTTTGCTGAACAGTACATCGAGCAAACGTGTGCCATTGGATTAATTCCCATATATATATATATATATATATATATATATATATATATATATATATATATATATATATATATATAAATGACGTAGTCAGCGGCTGCAGTACTGCAGCCTGCAAATTTACATGATCTCTCTCTCTATATATATAATCCTCATATATAATCCTCATATATATATATATATATATATATATATATATATATATATATATATATATATATATATATATATATCGATCAGGATCAAGAGCATTCTCCTTAAATAGCATCCCTCCTTAAATAACATTATTTTATTAAAATTACGTCGTTTTGGAGGGATGCGGTGACATTTTTGTAAATACGCGGTGGCATTGTATTTACAAAAATGCCACCGCGTCCCTCCAAAACGATGTCGTTTTAATAAATGAATGTTATTTAAGGAAGAATGTTATTTAAAGAGAATGCTCTTGATCCTTATCGATATATATATATATATATATATATATATATATATATATATATATATATATATATATATATATATATATATATATAATAACGAAGCATGCTAGCAATCAACTTTCAAAAAGTCAGTAACTTAATTAAAACAATTTACATCACTCCTTTACACAATCCATAACAGTTACCAAAATTTAGAAGAAAAAAAAAATGACTACGACTATTGCTAATTAATTCGTCTCTTTTAATTTATAAATTAACCAATTTTTTTTTTGTTTCTGTACAATTGAAAACGGTGAAAAACAATAGAATTGATAAAAAGATGGTGGGTCATATGCTATAATTATTGGACAGAAGCATTCAATTTCTATTAACTAAACAAGAACTCAAGAAGCATGTTTTCAATTATCCATAATTATTACACTTCACAATTAATTTTTAATAACTCAGGTAGAGACTTGCATGTATTGCAAAAAGAAATCTAATTTCTCCTCTTTCGTTCCTTTGCCGCCACTGCTCTTCTTTTGTTCTTTTACTTATCAAAACTAATGACTAGTAGAACTAGATTTTACCTATCTATTTATTTATTAAAATATCTTATAACTTTTCTTAATTATAATAGAATTTAATATTACCCAAATATGAAATAAAACCCAATTTAATTAAATTCCTCACTTACTATAGTCCACATAAATTAAATACAAATTGACCCAAATAAAAACAAGGTCCAATTAATATGTTTTAAAATTATATATATATATATATATATATATATATATATATATATATATATATATATATATATATATATTAATTTTTTTCCCCCCGGGTATTACATCAAGACTTTCATATGCATCAAGAAATCTCTTAAGCTGCCTGGGACCTATAACAATCAAAGGTTCATGTGGAATTCCCTTCAACAAATCACGTCGCAGAGCAAGTACTCTTGCCAGACCCGTATGGTGATCGGCATGAATATGAGATATCCAAATACACCTTAAACCTCTCACAGCATCATCAGCACCCACCCACGATACCAAATCTGCAGTCAAAAATAAGATAAACATTCACGAACTAAAAGAAAATCGACAAACTATAATAATGGTAAAGTGTCAAATACAAGTAAAAGTAACCTTCTTTTAAGCTGTCCCAGTGTTCCTTCCCCACAATCTAGAAGTAAACTTCCTTTCGAAAAAAGATTGATGAAGATAGAACTGACATTTCGGTACTTTGAAGGCTGGGATGAACCAGTCCCTAGCAGAACAATCTCCATCTCTTCCCTTGTTACATCTTCCAAACAACTAGGGATTGCATCCCCAATTAGCCATGGTTCTTCAATCATATGTTTGGTATCTTGAAAGGATATCATCTTCTCCGTTGTTTCTTTTCCCCCATGCCAAAATTGGGCAACTTGTTGAGCAGTCTCTGGAATCTCTGAAAGTAACTCATCAATAATTTCACAGGGAGCCACTGTAGCTGGAATACAAGATCTATCCAATCCAAGCTGTGCAAAAGGACGCAAATTGAACTGTTCACACATAACAAGTAATATGTTACTCAGATGAACTTATCAAAAGGTTCTAGGAAAATTGCAAATTATAAAAATTGATTGATACCGGCACCTTTCCCCTTTGCAATCACAAAAATACCATAACTTTCATACTGACGAAGCATGATCAAATTGCAAGTACAGTAGCCACACAAGTCTGTCAAATAGGTTCGGTTGAGAGAGGGAGGATGATGATGATGGAGGGAAGTCACAAACCAACTTTATAAAAAAAAGTAAACAATTATAATTACTTACAATACTGAGGGGAAATGGTCTAATTAGAAAAAGAACAGTATAAATGTCTACCAAAAAGGTTCAGTTGAGGAAGAGCATTTGATACTACATGATCTAAAAAGAAACAAGAACATAAATGTGGACGAATTAATTGACAGGTCAGCAAGGCAGGAGTTGAATAAATTTTGCAACATGAAGTCAAAGTAATTGCATAATAAATTTGACAATATATTTTAAATAAGAAATCCAAATATGATAATGAATCACTGAACAACACAATATGAACAGTTACGGTCTGTTTGGAATGCTTATCATGAATGCATCCTTGTAATTTGTAGCATACCTCATCATCTTTATTTTAACTTTTTGAAGCAATGCAGTTTAGATCAGTTATTTATTTTTCATAAACCAAGGGCTACTTACTTCTAAGTTGGAGAAAGGCTAATGTCCCAAGTTAAGTGCCGGTAATGGATGTGATCCAGCCTCTTCACCTCTTTTGTACTCTAGTGTGTTTTCATTAGTCATTTCTCTATCTTTTCGTGTCCTCCTTTCTCTCTCTATATATTTCATGTTTATTCACATGCACTTAAAATATGGGAAAAGGTATCCATTTCCAAATGAAGCATTTGGTTGTTAATAAACTCATGTGCAACAGGGGGGTCAAAAGGTTTCATAAAAGTGAAAATTTCAAAGATAATTTAGGCAAAAGAAGGAAAGGGGAGCATTTTTAGCTGCCAAATATAACTTTTTCTTTTTAGATAGAATAGCTGCCAAATCAAATTTAGTCAATTGATATCTCCATACCTTCAGGAGATTGTCAGCAGAAATGCTATCGCAAAGCTTCGAGACAACCCCCTGCAAGCAAAGAAAACAAGACAGCTGGTCAGTCCTCCCAATCACCATCAGTGTATATAAATCAATCACTGCCAAGTAAGATGCCACAACAAACCTCATTTTTAGCTTTGGAGTCCCGAGGCAGAGTACCTTAAGTTCTGGACAGACCAAAAACCTGGAGCTGGAAAGAACTGAGGACATAGGTAGTTAGGCCGTGCTGTGATTGTGGCACTAGATTTTAATATTGGAATTTCAATATTCTTCCTGCAAACATTATGAGAATCATTTTGTAACATTCGAGCAGGAATGAGCAATCAGATAACTCTAATGCATTTGAGAAAAAGGAAAATGGCAAAGAAACTTACATTTCATGTCCTGCCATGATATGTTGGGCCTCTCCAAATCTTGACATCCACATTTGATAATCACTATTGTCCAAAACAGATGCAGGACTCAAGTGAATTACACAATTCACAGTTCTGAAAGTCTCTGTTGGGTTGTAACACATATCCTTATAATAATTATTAAGTGATTCCATAGACAACAACTGTCACATGTGGGATAATGTTGGGCAGTCAACAAGGAGCACAATAGGACCAGGAACAGAAGGACCCAGCACATCGCTGGGATGAACCTAAACAATGCACACGAAGCTACACATAAGTACAAAGAACATGAGTGACATTATATAGGAGAAAAAAAACACATGACAAATATTTTTCTACCATAATATCTTGATGATCTGATTTCACTGAATTACCAAGTTGCAGTTCACGATATTTTGGTCCAGGTCTCAATCCAAGAGCCGCAGCTTTCTTAGGGTCAAACTTCCCCTTAACTTCAGGTAACTCACAAACATATATCACCGAAATATCTCCAGGCTTTAATGCCAACTCAGCTTTATGGTTGTGACTTTTTTGTAAAAGTTCCGGAAACTGATTCCTTCTGTTCTTGAAACAAAATTCTGAAGCATTTGGCACGGTAGCTTCTTCCTTCATAAGCTCATGCCCGTCTGAACAAGTTGGTCGCAAGAGAATAGCCGATATTTTGACAACTTCATCATCAATCAGAATTATACGATCGTCTAACTTCCTCAGAGCATGAATAGCAACCCCATCAGAACTGGGTACTGGCCCAAAGCTACGTGTATGAACCATGGCAGCATTTGGAATGAAAGATTTCATAGCATCTACCAAGTACTGGAAATCTGAGGGACCCCATACATTAACCTTCAAAATGTAGGAAATCAATACTAAATCATGTAGTATAATTGTTTAATAATCTGATCAAGTGTGAACATTAAAAGATAAATGACTCGAGCCAGTGTAGTACTCACAGACATTCCTTCATCTCCCATGCCAGCCAAGGTCAGTAGAAGACCTGTAAGTTATAATATAAAATTCAAGAATCTAGCTGATCTTTAAAATCAACCCTTTTGATCACCATTTAAATGTTGTAGTATAATACTGACAATGTTTTTCTTTAAAATAAAATGTCTTGTGCTATTGGATGTATTTGTATAAGGTTAAAGGCTACTTTAAGATAAAAACATCAAGTTTAAATTAGGAGAACAAACCTGGAAGTCCGCCAGCAGTTTCTGAGCAAACCCGTGAGAGAAATATGTGATCAATCTGAATAAAGTAGGCCTTTATTAATATTTTCCTAGAAAAAATGTGGATCTACACGCAGAAAAATAACAAGGAATACAAATTTTGTGTGTACATTTTACCTTGGACAACTTAATCTTATGTTCAGTACAAAACCGCTGCAATCCCTGGAACAAAAATTAGGCACTGAAAGATATGAGATTGAAAGGTTTATATAACTTTTCAAAAATTCGTACTTTTCACCAAAGTAACTGTAGAATCACATGTGCAATTCAACAAGTTAAATAAGTTGTCCAGAGGTTTCCGGAAAAAGAATACATGAGTTTAACTTGCTCATATATGATCATCACCCATGATCATTCGACAATAGCAAAAGAGTAAAGAATACCTGCTACAAGCTGGAAGCAATACAAAGTAAGCCAGTTCTACAATTTCACTCTGTATTCCAACCAAAGCTTGATTACCATATAAGGTTAAAGAGAAGACTTTGTTCCTTTTCATTTTCATAATTACTAGAGCTAGAAATCATGGGGTATATTAGTTTTTTAAGTACATTGCATTACTGATCAAAGAAACAATTCTCTTCTTTATTTCTTTTCCTATGCTTTCTCTCCGTTTTAAAAAAAACAGAACAAGGGAAAATACTGATACTAATGTTGGTGACTGGAGGAGAGGACCAACACACATATATACACATGATACATATCAAATCTTTTAACTAGAGGATTTGGCACATATCTCTCTCCCTCTCTCTCTCTCTCTACTAAACCAGATACATATCAAATCTTTGTTGCACAAACTTATCACAACACGCAACAACTAAAGAAGGCTTACCTCTCCAGCATTAAAAATAAACCTTTGTTTGTCGAAGAAAAGCAAGACTGACGGCGAGGTATCTTGAGTATCCATGCCAGTCCCCAGAACCTGAAACATAACAGCCAGTAATCCAGTGATACGCATATCATAACACCATATCACAACACGCAACAACTAAAGAAGGCTTACCTCTCCAGCATTAAAAATAAACCTTTGTTTGTCGAAGAAAAGCAAGACTGACGGCGAGGTATCTTGAGTATCCATGCCAGTCCCCAGAACCTGAAACATAACAGCCAGTAATCCAGTGATACGCATATCATAACACCATATCATATTTATTTTCTAATTATTTTAAATAACCGTGTTTAATCGTGTTAAACATGTTGATAACGAGTGTTTGACCCACTTAAATTTCGTATTAAATGCGTCAACATGTTTATGACACAAAAATCATTTATATTCAACACTACTTTTTTATTATATGTCGTATTCGTGCTTTACAAATTAATGATATATAATCACCTTAAATTATAAACTCATTCAAATTACATGTGAAGTATGGAGAGGAGCAAGTAATAATTTTTGGTCTTAATTATTCCAAAGATTGGCTTTTCAATGGATGAGTACATGCATGAAATTCAATGATTGTTTGCCACATATTTTAATTGACGATAAAGCTCTCTAATCATACAACACTAGATGCAATGGTCATGTTTGCTTGCAAGAATTATAATTTCGGGATTATATTCTCAAGACTACTAATCTTAGGATTAAATAATCCCTAATCACATGTTTGTTTTGAACGGGATTATTCAAGAGATAACCTACAATAATCTCATGTTGTGTTTACTTTGTCCATGATTATTTAAATGATAAGATAAAAATTTATCGTTTGAACTATTTACCCTTACCTACTAGATCTGACAAAATGGCGAGGCGGGGCCGGTCAAAATAGCCCGGGTTTTGGCGGGTTGAATTTGTGAGGCCCGTGGGCCAAGTTGGGCTGGGCTAGGCTGGGCAGGGCCGCGGGCTTCTTCCTTCTTTTCAAATGTACTACACTGTACATTGTAATGTCACTATAAATAATAGTGGTCTTCTCCCTTCTTTCTCATTGATTGCTTGTACACCTCCATCGAACTGAAATCTTCAAATTTTATATCTATATTATTGTGTTACAAATTTTGGACTTGCAATCTAAAAAATTAGTGGTTGATTCGGATTATATATTGCTAGTAATTCAAAGTATATAATCAAATTTGATTTTTTAAAATTATACTTTAAAATTAATATAATTTATTAAACTTTTAAAAATAATAAATACTGTAATTAATACTAATATATAGATAATTTTAAATTTTTAAAATTATATTATCTAACTTAAACTAATAATTATTAGTTTTATACTTTGAAATTAAGAACTATTTCGAAAGTTCATGCAATTGTAATTGTTTGTGAGCGTGAGTAAAGATATATAGAGGATATATTGAGGGAATAAACATTTCCACCAATAAAATTAAAAGCGATATCAATAGTTGTTGTAGTTCAATTGGTTTGAACTCTTATTTATTTACTTACAAGTCTTGTGTTCAAAATCAACCCAACCCACAAGTAGCAACATTTTATTAAAAAAAAAACCAGTAGCAACATTTTAACAAAAAAAAAAGTCACGAGCCGGCCCAAAATGGCCCGCATTTGCCTGGGCTAAAAAATTGCAGCCCATAGCCCAGCCCGTGGCAGGCGGGTTGGCCCGGCCCGCGGGCTTGAACCATGTTTGCCAGGTCTACTCCTAATAACAAAGATATCATGTTCTCAATAGTTTGAGTATAGAAGGATAGGATAGGATACATCAATCATTCTTAACAAAGATAAAAATTAATTGTCCACAAATTTTTAATCTCAAATGGTAGGGATTATAATATCTGGTTGGACATAATATTAAATAGTCCCCCTGTCATTTTATTAATCGGACTAAATAGTCCCAAGTCTAATTTTTAAAACAAAGGGAAAAGAGATTAATAGTTCAATCTCAAGTGTCATCCTTGCAAATAAACATGGCCATGAGTTACAAATGAAATGATTTGGACTTCAATTTTATATATAATAATTTCATTTTCTCAAATTATACAACTTAAATTATGTATAGGTAGAAATAATTACTCTTTATTTTAGTGTTAACAGGATTATAGTAATCCAAATTTTGTATGGAATATAAACCAAACATATTGTTCTTAATATCACCTCTTAATAACTCTTATGATAAAATGATAAGCATCAATCCAAATTGGTTGATTACAAATTCTCTCTTAATTCTCCTAATCCTCTCTCTTGACACAGCAGTTGGGTGGCAAAATTTGGTTCTGGATGATTTCTACTGTCATCGTCGTGTCAACATAACTACATTAGGTACATATTTTGTGCCATATCCTTCCTTGTGAATTCCCGGTGAATTCTAAAAGGATTCTAAAAGAGTAGCATGGTGCACTTTTTTTTTTATTAAAAATAGAGTAAAAAACAAGTCGTTCTAGATGAAATAGAAATGCCTTGGTTTCTCTAGAAGTTACATCAATAGTTGAAACTTGATTTTGGACCAAGACGTTGATCTCTAAGTAGAAAAGTAAATGGTTGTTTCCTAATTATCTCACTTAAAATATTCGTTTGTTTAGGTTAGTACCAATTTGGATCGATGCTTATCACTTTATCATAAGAGTTATCAAAAAGTGAGATTAATCACAATATGTTTAGTATATATTTCATACAAAATTCGAATTGTCATAATAATGTTTACACTAAAATAAAGAATAATTATCTCTACCTGAACAGAATTTAATAAGGGTGTAAATGAACTGAGTCGAGTCAAATATTGATTTGCTCATATTTGGTTCACAAAATTTATCTACTACAAAATAAAGTTTGATTGAAGCTCGTTTAGCTATCGAGTTAAGCATGATCTAGAATCAAGCCCGAGCAACTTGAACATTTTGAACGAATATAATCTGAGTATCAATAGAATATTACAATTTGAGTAAGTTCGAGTAGTTTATCAAACTTTAAATTTTATTCATATTTGAATCATTTATATTTCGAGTCATGCTGGAATCGAACTTTTAGCCGAGCGAGTACGAATCGAACCCGAAATATTAGCTCATTTTACAGCCTTAGAATTTAAGTTACTAATTTGAGAAAATGAAAATATTATATATAAAATTGAAAGTCTAAATTCATTTCATTTGTAACTCATTGCATCTAGTGTTGTATGATTAAAAAGTTTTATCGTCAATTAAAAGGGTGGACAAGTATGAAACAACCAAACAAGCATTGAATTTCAAGCAATCTTTGGACGAATTAAGAACAAAAATTATTATTTACTCATCTTCTATACTTCACACCTAATTTGAATGGGTTTATATTTTATTGCGATCACATATTAATAAATCTATAAAACACGAATACGACATATAAAAAAAATGAATATAACGACTATTGTCATAAATAAATAGGTTGACACATTTAATACGACCTTTAAATGGGTCCGACACGGGTCATCAATATGTAGACACGTTCAACACAAGGAAATATGTCTATTTAAATAATTAGAAAATAAATATGATATGGTGTTATAATTTACTTTAAATATGACACATCCAATTCTTTAAAAAATTATCTACATAAAGTCTTAAACTAAGATCAATCATAACCAAAAGATTGAAGGTTTTTCACATAATCACAGACAACACGATACCAGCGTTAATCAAATCTAGTCAAACAGACTAAGTGGGTGTTTGTTTACCACTTTTTACCACTGAAAGTTATCCATCTTTTTCGTTCAGAACCAATTACTTGTTTGATAAAAAATTTATCACCTCTGTAGGCCCCCTATTTTGATAAGAGACGGAATCATGTTTTGATCGAAGAGGGGAACATCTGAACTCTTTATTACAGAAGTAACCTCACAAATCTGATGAAAGCTCTGGCTAGACAACGTCTTTCTTCTTCTCTCTTCCGTTCTGATGAAAGCTCTGACCAGATCTCCTTCGTTCCGAAGAAACCTTGTTGCCTACAAACCACATAAACCTGTTGGAACAAAATCAAATCTCGCTCTTCGTTGTCCCATTTCAATTACAACTCATTCTCACCCACAGGTTCTTTCTTCATCTCTTCCTTCCCCTCTTTTTCTCTGTAAATATTTATTCATACATATTCCCAATTTCCCACCACAAATTTCAGATAATATTCTGTTCTATTAGGTCAGTTTTTAATCTGTATATAATTTCAGTCTAGTAATATTTGTTCTTTTTTTCTTCATTATGGGTAATTGGGTGAAAAATTTGAGGTCTTCAACCTGAATCTGCTTCATTTGTTGATTGTTGCTATGGATTGTAGTTTGATGGGTATTGCATAAAGTTGGGAGTTTTATTGTGGGAAGGCTGTTTGTATTTCCCTTTTGGGATTATAGAGGATAAATTGGTTGTCATACGGTTTTCCCACAAAAGATGGCTCTTTTAATATATACTCTAAATAATGTTGAATGGTCATTTTGATGCTTGAATTGTGTCCTGTTAAGAAAATTTGAAGTGGATTTCTGGATTTTCTTGCTGTTAGTGTTGAATTAGGCTTAAACTTTTAGATTTTGTGTTTCGGTTTTCAGTAATTGCTTTTAGGTGTTCTCCTAAAGTATTCAAAGTAATTTACTAGGTTAAAATCGTAAAATTGAATAATTCAGATATTTTGAAAAGTTCAGTTATCAAACAAACTTTTTCATTTGGTCTCTGGTTCAAACAGACACTCTATTTTATAAAGACCTCTAAATTATTCGGATCTTAATTATAAAATTTTATCAAACACCACCAAACTATACACTAAAATGAACTCGAACAATTTAATGAATTGATTACCCACTAGCAATGCAAGAAATTAAGCTAATGCAACACAATACTGAAGCTTTGCCACATATTTACTTGAACAAAACAAAATCCAACCAATATGTATAGCACTGCCACTAATCAATCTTTATAAATTGAATAAAACAGAAAGAAAAAGTCAGCTTGCATGACCAAAACGCAACCCCGTGTAATATCAAACCAGAAGAAGAAGAAAAATTACCTGAACATAGCATATGGTATTCACAGGATTGAGCTTGCGGACTTTCAACTGGAGGGTCTTCCTATTATCCTTATCTCTACCCTCAGCCCTTTTTCTGTTAAACCCAACGGACTCATTCTCCCCCATTGCTAACGCTTCTCTCTTGTTCTCACTCTCTCTGAAAGAATTATTGTTCCTACGGAGGGAGGGGAGTGGAAGGTTTTGAACGGTATCGTTGTTTCTTGTACGAAGTGGAGGCGAAGATTGAGAAGGGTTTATGAGCCTGCGGGGTTTTGTTGGGTCTGAATATGAGGGAGAGAGGGGAAGGAATTGCGAGAGGAGATATGTAGTGATTGGCAGTGGAGGAGGAGGTGGAGAAAAGGAGGCGAAGGTTTGGGATTTGGGGGATTGTATTGTTTCTTTAAAGCCCTGAATAAGGATTTAACCCATAACCAAAAACTAAAGCCCTAAAATTATCTTCCAGAGAAAGAATTGAGAATTGCAACAGCCAACTCAACTGCCAATGGATCGGGTTTTATTACAGTACAAAATAAGACCTTCACATTACGGTGTCGTTTTTGGAAAATTAAAATTTGACCTAGTATTGGAGAGGAATTAATTTGGTCTCCATAATTCAACTCATTTATTTACTTGTATGTTTTAAAAAGGGAAGTTTTTGTATAAAAATAAAATTAAAAGATGATTCCATATTTTAATTTGTTAGATTGATTTTTTTTTTTCAGAAGTCACCATTTTCACTTTATAATAAAATACAAATTACTCTATTATTTTTTAGATTTTAACCTTATAACGTGGGTGCAAATGATTATTTGGTTTTCGGGACCCATAACAAAAAGAAACTAGAGTAGAGGAGGACAAGTGATCAACTTGGCTTGCAACATCTAAAAAAACACCATCTAATTCTAACCAGAAGATGGCAAACCAAAATCAGAATCATCCATTTAAAAATTATTATTAATTATTGTTTTTAAAAAACAAAACAAAATAATATAATAATAATAATTTTAAAATTTTATAAATATGTCTTTATTTTTGAACAATAGAGAGTAGAGATAAATTGATGTCTCAAAAAGTGTTCGTACTTAAACTTAAGTAGAGTAGTAGGTACATTAATTTATATCCATGCCATGCACAAGTTTGGTAGTGCAAATCATATAGTAGGTGTCACTCACAAAAGCAGCAGGCGAACCAATAAATTTTTGTCAGTGGGTCAAAATTATTACTGAATTATAGTCAATTTTTTTAATATTTTATACTTTTGAATATATATATATATAATATAAAAATATAATGAGTAATAATATATGGTATATATACACTATATTGACTCGTAATAGACTTTTTTAATCACTAATTAAGTAATTCATTATTTATATTAAAAAAATAATATAAATTAGTTTAAAATATTATAGAGAAAGATACATATATTGAGAGGATAAATTTGATTGACAAAGTTATAAATTTTTAATTTGACCCCGTATAATAGAAAGTTTATAAAATTTTAGTAAGGTCAATTATATATAATACTTAAAAATTTTAAAATTTACCTTACATTATAAAATAAATTTTTTTCAGCCACTGCAGAAAAGGAAGAAGTATCCAGAAAATGATGAATGATATTGATTCCATGTGATGTGAACCGACCGATCGACATTTCTGTGTGAGAAATAAATATGGATTAATTATAACGGAATAATCCGCTATTTAAAATGATTGAAAATTGAAACGTATTATTAAAAAAATACAATTTATTTATTTAATTCACAAAAATAGTAGAATACGTTTAAACTAAACGCAAACACTGTTTATAATTCAAGAGGATTATTTGTTAGTGTAGATCCCATCCATCGAGAGTTCACCATATAAATCTTACTCACTACTCACTACTCGAGAGTTACAAACGGATTTCAATCAAATGATGATTGTACGATTTAAACTAAACAATCAATCGTGCATCTTAACCAAGTCTTTTTATTCTCTCTTCAAGGAAAAGATGATTATTTCTTAGTCGTAAAAATGGACTCAATATCTTTTATAAAGAAACCATTCCCCAACCAAAAATACACATCATTCCTTCTTTTCTAACCACCCCTTGCATTAAACAAAAATATGCACCACAAATACGTGCTAATAAAAAGACATCACCAGACCTGTAATAACTGCCATCACATCACTCACCAACCTACTGCACATTCAGTAAACCAAAAACCATGTAGAGTGATAACCAACTTAGGTGATAACACTTGTTTTGGTTCATCAATACAACACACTAGTGATGATGCGCCTACCAATATTTGACAAGATAATCCCAGATATATTATTACATTCCTACAATATGATACCATCTCTATGGGATACTGGGATATGTTTGTTGAAAATAACACAAGATTACTAAAAATTAAGATGGACTAATGATAAACCTCTTGTTTACAAGAAGAAACATACTTAATGAGTAATCAATTCTGGGGTTGATACATCACTGCCGACTACCAATGCACCCTTCAATTGCCTTAAAAGCTCAACCCGGTCTTTATCAAGTAAATGAGTCCAAAAAACTTAACACTACCTATATGGTATCAATATCCATCAGTCTTCCATCTTAGCACCATTTCTGACCCCCCCCCCAACTCATTTTCCATGGGTTTCAATGGGCCAAAAAACCTTTGGAGCTTTATGGATGAAGAAAAGAAGAGTGTAATTTTGCCAAAGAGACTCTCTTTTGGAATCCATGAGCACGATTCTCACCTCAATTCTGCAAGAACATCTTGTGCATCTGCAAGAACATCCTTTGCATCTGCAAGAACATTTCCAGTGTGGCCTATGAGCCCTGAAACACCATGGACACGATCCCCCACAAACGTATCTCCAGCCCCGTCTCTTCTTTATCATTGCTTGGCCTCACTCCACCGTCATAAGGTAACATCTTCTCTATAGCAATCTCAAAAGACTTCATCTTCACTGGCTCTGAAAGTCGTCGAATCCATGCCTGGAAGCTACCAGATTGCAACGAAATGGGATATATTAAGGCTCGAACTGGTCAAATTCGAGCCATCTTGGCATACGGGAGATTGCTTTTCACTACACGTAGCGACTACAAAATACGTGTGTGGGATGCGTCACTAACTGAAAACTTTCGACCAAAGAAGATAACCACCTTGCCTCAAAGGAGGTCCTTCTTCTTGTATCCAAGGAAGAAAATCCATCAACATAAAGATTACATCTCATGCATAGCTTACAACCATATATACAGGTTCATGGGATAAAACAGTTAAAGCTTGTAAAGTTTCAGAAAGACTGTGTGTGGATTCGTTCGTGGCTCATGATGGTCATGTGAATGCAATTGTGATCAACCAACAAGATGGTTGTCTCTTCACTTGCTCCTCCGACGGCTCAGTAAAAATATGGAGGAGAGTTTTTCGAGAAAGCTCGCATAATCTCACAATGACACTAAAATTCCAACCATCACCAGTAAATGCCTTGACCTTGAGCTCATCTTCTATTGGTTGCTTTCTCTACTCTGGCTCATCAGATGGGCTGATAAACTTCTGGGAGAAAGAAAATATGTCTGGTAGATTTAACCACCGAGGATTTTTACAAGGTCATCATTTTGCAGTTCTTTGCTTAGTATCAATTAATGACTTGGTCATTAGTGGTTCAGAGGATGCAACTATGAGGATATGGAGAAGAGAGGAAGGAAACTCCTTTCATTCATGTCTCACAGTCATGGATGGCCATCATGGGCCAGTGAAGTGCTTAGCTGCTTCTCTAGAAACAGAAGATATTATAACCGGTTTATTAATATATAGTGCGATAGTGCGAGCCTGGATCAAACTTTTAAAGTATGGCAAGTTAAAGTATATCCCACAGAGAAGACAAATTTGGGGAATTCAATGACAAGTGATCAGCAATCAGAAACTGCAGTGTGTGAAATGAATCCAGTGTTATCGCCTTCATGGGTTGAAAAGAAAATGCAGGGCATACACTTTTAGTAGTAGAGAGGAAAAATTAGCATGACAGGAATCAAAACCATCAGAGCTTTGGGGTTTAAAGTACCTATGTGGTATTTTTTTTGTACTCTAAATATTATTATGTTCTTTTTTTATTTATTTTGTTTGATCTTTTTATCTTTCTTCTTGTCTTTCTACTATTACGTTTATGGGATTCACTTTCTGCCTACCCCAACTAGTTTGGGATAGAAGGCCTTGAGTTGAGTTGAGATTGTTATTACTGCTGATACAAGATGGTATCCCCCAGCATTTTTTTACAACTCTAACTTTTCAATCAGCCCCAAAACACATCTACTTTTACTCAAATGTCACTAACAACTACGGCAAGATTTTCTATCCAACTAGGTCCACCAATCCTAGCTAGAACTTTACCTCACAGAGGCCCCTCTTCATTAACTAGCATGAGGAATGGTACATGATTCAGTAGTCTTAAAAAAAAATCCAAGAAAATGTTTAAATGTTAAATTAATACATCTACTCATGGTCATGCTAGCGTAGAATTGGTGAAATACTGGAATACTAGCTAATTGATACAACCAACACAACTTTTCAATCAGCCCCAAAACACATCGACTTTTACTGAGATGTCACTATCAACTACTGCAAGATTTTCTATCCAACTAGGTCCACCAATCCTAGCTAGAACTTTACCTTACAGAGTCCCCTCTTCATTAACTAGCATGAGGACTGGTACATGTTTCAGTAGTCTTCGGGAAAAAATCCAAGAAAATGTTTGAATGTTAAATTAATACATCACCTACTTGTGGTCATGCTAGTGTAGAATTGGTGAAATACTGAAAGCCTAGCTAATTGATGCAACCAATAATTGTTGAAGTAGAAAATCTTCTGCTTGCTTTTGTTTATGTTTTCTTTTTGAAATTTTAGAAGGGAAGTAAGCAGCTTGTTTTTTTACAGCTGCAGAGACGAAACTTTTAACTATTTCAATCAAAATACTTGATATCAACAATTTGTCATATCTTAAGTACTTGGCCAAATATAAAAAATATAAAAATCTCTATATCCTTGCCATTAGAAAGAATAACTTGGTCAGTAAAACTACGATCTTTAATTGATAAAACATAGAAGAATTCTAAATAACAATTGGAAAAACTGGAAATCTGATACCAGCCATACAGCATCAGAAAGTCCAAACCATACTACTAGCAATTTATCATGCCGAAGGGTCTCAAAAGATGCGAGATATTGAAATGACGGAATTAATCTTTTAGCATGTTTACAGGAAAAGGAATAGAAGCACAGCAATGGTAATAACCATTTTCATCAAACACAAACCTTCGTGAAAGATGAGCCTCATGGATAAGATACTCTCCCCATTCCTCAGATCCAAATTTCTTGAAAATACCTCGTGCATCAAATGAATCAACCTTTCTTGTTCTTTTCCTCCTGATAATTCCACATCCACATTTGGTCGTGCCAAATAGAAAAGGGGAACTAAAACAATTATTATAACAAATAACTGTTCATTTTCGTAAAATATTTTTTCACCTAAAAATATGGTCTAAAGGGCATTATCGTCATTTACACTACCTTCCAGGCTCCAGCGTTAAGTTAAAGAGCATTTGTTATCTATTTCCTCCACTTCTCGTATTTGCGGCTCTCATTACTCCCCCCATCAGTCATGGCCTCGTCTCTTCACTCAAACCTCGCATTCCTCTCTCCTTCCCTTTCTTCAACAACACAGCCAACCAACAACGAGAATTACAAAGCACAATTCACGGTAAGGTGCGGCCCACGGGATAACCGTGGACCACTCGTCAAAGGCCGAATACTGAGCATAGAAGCAATTCAAGCCGTCCAAGCTCTCAAAAGGGCCCACAGATCCACCGACGACGACTCTATCTCCAAAACCCTTTCCCGTCTCGTTAAATCCGACCTCATTGCCACCTTCAACGAGCTCCTACGGCAAGACCACACCGACCTAGCTCTCAGGGTATTCTCAGCCGCCCGATCAGAATATTGGTACAGAACTGAGCTGTCTTTGTACGCTAATCTGGTCTCGGCATTGGCGAGGAAGGGTTTGAAAGAGGATATTGACAGTTTGATTTGTGGTTTGGAAGGGGAGGGTGTGATTCCCTGTGATGGGAAGGGATTAGTGACTCTGATAAAGGCGTTGATTGCTGCTGGGAGGGGTTTATCGACGGTCAGAATTTATGGGATGATGAAGAGGAGTGGTTGGGGTCCCACTTGTGCTGCGGATGATTATGTGGTTAAGGTTTTGAGTGTTGGGTTGAGGAGATTGGGAGAGCGGAAAGTGGCAGAAGAGATTGATAGGGAATTTGGGAGGTCTTCGAGGGGTAATTTGGAGAATGTAATTGTTTGATTTGCTGCTAGTATTTTGTGTTTCACAGATAAAATTGTAACAGTAGAAGACATCTCTCCATCTACAAGTTGCATAGATGGAAATCGTTTTTTGGGTTAGTTTGTTAATTGGGTGATAGATAGAGTGTTAACACTTTATGTGTGTCAAGATTCTATTGGTTAATGTGTTAACACTTTATGTATATCAAGATTTTATTGGCCAATTGATCAATTTACCAAAAAATAAATTTTATGCAAACCGGATCTTAATTAATGTACTGTGACAAAAAAAATAAAAAAAATTGAATATAAAATTATATATTAAGTTTAATAGTTAGGACCAATAATGATCATCCGCATTATTTTTTGTATTCTCATTTTATATCCAATGTTATTGATAGCAAAATAATAATGTTTTGGTCTTTTTAAGTGTAAAATAATTGAGGTGTGTTTGTAGCATGAATATAAACTAAGATTTTTAATTTTAAGAAGAATAATTTGTAGCACTTTAGAAATTGCCTATTTGACTTTGGAAAAGTAAAATCATTTTCCAAAAAATTAATGAGGAAGCACCATATGAGTTATATTGTCATATTGAGGTGAACTAACTACTCATTAAGTTTAAATACATGATGATGATGTACTACTACTATTTTTTAATAGTATTGAACTACTCATTTTATAAATGTTTATAAAATAATTAATTATTTTTTTTATAAACAATCTAAACTAAGTTTTGATTCGTCTTTCACAAGCGTACGTTGCTCTTCGAAGGATCCTATATAATGTTTATAATTTATTTATACTTTTTATAAATGAAACATATATTATATTGCAATAAATATTTATTATAAATATGCAACATAACATTTTAATTCTATAAGAAAAACTGCTATGTCCTCTAATTAAACATTCTGAATGATGACATGAGCAAACACCTGAGTTTAATAAGTAGTAATAATCTTGAGATATAATTTTAGGAGTTGTTTTTAAAATATATTTTAGGAGTCCTGGATTTTATATTTCACTCTCTCAACTTTCAAGATTCAATGAGTCTAAACCACTATCACTATGAAAAAGTGCTATCAACATCACTTAATATAATTCGTTTTTAAAAAATATTTATGTCTTTTAATATTTTTCAAGTAAATATTAATTTGTTTTTAATATTATTCAAAATATTAAATATAATTTTAGTTCTCTCACTATTTTATATTCAATAAATAACATATCCAATAAACAACATTCTCTTTTTATAATACAAAAACAATGTAAGCAATTAATATTATATTTAATGCAATACAATTATTTTCTTAATAGTTGTATATAACTCTAAAACGACTTATATTAAAGAAAAAAAATAGAATAAAAACTTAGGAAGATTCAATTAAGTGATAGCAGTAATAAATTCAACAAAAAATGACATCTCTCTATTCATATTAAATGACGGTTTAGATGATTTTATTTTTTTAAAATTAGTTAACGTTTTATATAATTTATGAGAATTAGTCACGATTTGCAAATTAAAGGATTTAACAATTTTTGTAACTGTTAACGCCAAGTTTCGTCTGCGCGTCCAATCACAAAATCCACACGCTGAATCCTGCACAATAACAGATCACACAGAAGCTTGACGGCCGTACCGCCGGGGGATAGCTCCGGTGTGAGAATAAGCACAGGCCGTTCACAAGGTTTAACAATGGAGGTTTATATGTTTAGTGCTCAAAGTAGATATTACCCGTTAATTGTAACCTTGGCCTTGTATTTATAGAGCTCCCATCACCTTGGTATCCTCTTCTTTGGATTAGAGTAGGACTCCTAAATATGTTAGCTACCATATTTGGGTCCAACACAATCTCCTTGAGAAGTGCAAGTGGAATCCCTATCCACCACTACATCCAGAGTTACCTTATTGACGTAGGATTAGGGTTGACACCCTTAATCACGTAAACTCCTTGTCGCACCAACTCTGCATGTGAACTGCTCATACGCTCAGGCCCAAACCAATAGCCAAACCCAATAGGCCCGAACTCAAACCTTACGATGACCACGGGACCCAGCCTATTGGGATCGGGTAACCGACCCCGATCTTACATCTCTGAACATACGAGCCCGTCCTCCTATGACCCGACTCAAGCCTTCAGCCCAAAAGAGGGTCGGGAAAACACTCCCGAACATTGCCCCCCAGTCTCTTGTTATAAGATATTTATGACACGAGACTTGAAAGGACATGAATTCGGATAGTCACGCCATAATGATGAGTTATCTCGGGAACCCAAACGGTTTCTCCTCGGTCCGCGAGCTAGTACACGTTTTCTCATAACTGGGCCCACCTGCCATAAATAGCCGCCTTTGGAAGCCGTGCCAGACGGGCTATATAAGCCCCCCAACATTCAGCAGCGTCACTTTTTCGAGCCTTTAATATTTTGAATCTCTGTCGAACTTTTCCGGCAAGAGCGATTTCCGGCGAGACACTCATTTTTCCAGATTTCTTCAGTCCGTGCCATTTCTCCACTAAGCTCTTGTCTTGTACCTCTCTTCCCTTCTTCCCACCATAAATGGCTGATTCCAGCGATCCTCGTCCTCTACCAACCATAGCAGCCGGCACTCCCACTCTTAACTCCGGTGACCTTCTCCAAATCGAGCTGGAGGCTACTCCGGTCGAACTCTCCGTGGAGAACGCCGAAACCAGAATTCGCCAACTCTACACTTCGGAAACCGACTACGCTGTCATCAACACCAAATCTTCCATCACCCACTCTCAACTGTCGGACATCCAAACTTTATTCAACATCCCCAAAGAATACAAGCTTCGGGTTCCCGAGGCCAGCGAGAGGATGTACCACCGACCCGAGGGCGAATGGGTAGCCGTCCATCTGTATGCCCTAAGGTACGGGGTTCGGTTCCCCCTCCACGAATTCATCTCTTCTTTCCTCTGCCTGGTAGGGATCGGGTTCTCCCAGCTGGCTCCCAACTCCTATATCCAGCTGATCAGCTTCATCGCCCTCTGCCAGGAGGCTGGCATCACCCCCGGGCTGGATTTCTTCTTCGTCCTGTTCTCGGTGGGTCGGTCAAAGGAGCCCGGCCTTCGCCATCTGAACCGTGTTCCTGGACGGGACACCTTCGTGAAGACCCCATCCAGCAACAAGGGGTGGCATTCACAATGGTTCTTCATGAGGGGAACCGATCTTAACCTTCTCCCCAACTGGGCCGGTCCCGAAGATGTCCCCATGAAGGTCAACAAATTTCCGAAGAGTCGTTCGGCAGCCTTCAAGAAGTTTTACGCCCTTCTGAGGCAGACTAATTGGGGTCTAGGAATCGTGTCCAACGAATCTTGGCTCTACGAACACGGCTGTAAGTTAATCTATCCGACCTTGTTTTCTTATTCACCCGATCTTTTGCTTCGATTTTCATAATGATCCTTTTATTTTATGTTGTAGTGACCATCTTCAAGCCAAACAATACTGAAGAGACCCTGTCCCCACTGCCGATCCTTGTCGAGCCAATCCATCTCCCAGCCGCTGATGACTCTCCTTCAGACGAGGCTGTTCTAATTGCCGAAATGTCTGTCGGTTCGTCAACCGGCCCTCTTCCCGAACCTTCCAAGGCTGATGCTTCCACGAAAAGTGTGTTGCAGATGAAGGGGGCCGACAAGATGGCTTTGCTAAAGAAGTCGAAGAAAAGACCTTCTGTTCGAGCTCCCCCCAAGGCCATCGTCGCGCCCCCGCCGAAGCCTGCTCTGAAATCAACTCCTCCACCTCCGATCATAGTGACGGTGGCCGAAGATTCGGAGGGTACCGAAGATCAGCTTCTGGAGCCCGCTTCGAAGAAGCTGCGGTTGGTCGAGGGGCCCTCCCATGCCGAGGAGGTCGTTGCCCCGATCAATGCTTCTTCCCCGAAGTCCAAGGCTAGCTCTTCCGGAGGATCCCCAACCACTTGCTGGCCGAAGAGCCCAGCTGACAAATTCCCTTTCCATTTGCTTGATCAATTCAAGCTTTCCGGTGATGATGAACGGTTCAAGAACTTTTCGTCAGAGGATTTTCTGGTTACCTATCTCCGAGCCCAGACTCAGGTATTTATCCTCATTTGTATATATGTCTTCATTCATTTTTTTTTTTTGCTGTCTGACCAATTCGCCTATGTATTTAGGCCAACGCCATCCTTGCTCGAGATATCGCTCCCCTTGCCCGATCTACCAAGAGAGAGGTCCAGCTAAGAACCGACGTGGAGCTTCTCCAGGCCGAATTATCGGGTCGGGATTCGGAGCTGAAGAGGGAGCGGGATCTCCATGCGGATACCCGTAATAAAGTATCCCAGGCTAATCGCCGGATTGGCGAACTCGAAGAACAAAATTCCCTACTTCAACATGAGTTCGTCGGTCTCAACGATCATGCCAAAAAGCTGGTGCAGGATAAGGAACTTCTGGTCGAAGAGAATAGGACCTTGGTGGGAAACCTTCAGGTCATCGAAGGGAAGTTCGCGGGGGTCCACGCTCAGCTGAGTAACTTGATCCACGCGAACAACACTTTGATGGCCGAACAGGCCATCATCAAACAGGCTGCCATCAGGGAATACGAAGAATCGCCTGCCCTGACCGATAAGATTATGACCCAGTTTGCCGAGGGTGTTGAAGCTTATCGGGAGAAGGCCCGAGCGAAGCTTGTTGATGCTGGTTTGGACGCCTCGATCCTTGATTCTTCCGACGAGGAGTCCGAGGCCGAAGCCGATGCTGGTTCCCCTTAATTTTTTCTTGAATTTGTTCATACTTGTAATTTCCCTGTTTTTTTTTTAAGTTTTGTAATTCAACCTGACCAGAGAGGCTGACGGTGTATGTACCCGAAACCTATCTGATCGGGAATTGTAAAACCTTTATAATATGAATGGAGACAAAAGATTTCTAAGTAGTTATCTCGATCAGTTTAACTTTATTTTTATCGCCCAGTTAGGTCATTTCTGACCGTCTGGTCCATTTTCGTCTAAAGTGTACTGTCTCGGATAGGTAACTTTTATCGATCAGTTATACTTGTGGCGTTTTATCAACCAGTTAAGTTCTTTCGAACTGTCTGGTTGTTTTACGCTCGAAGCTTGTCTGATCGGACGTGTATCTTTGTCGATCAGTTACACTTGTGGCGTTTATCGATCAGTTAAGTTTTTTAGGACCGTCTGATCGTTTCACGCTCGAAGCTTATCTGATCGGTAAAGCAGTGCAAGATTAAAACGAAGTACAAACGTTTCTCTTGAGAGAAGTTTTCATTTCATTGATAAATCGCATAAATTTCACCGTTATCAGGAAAGAACAGGCATGTATTTACTGGTAATATCTCCTAAGTCTTCCAGCATGCCATGTATTCTTTACTTCCGATCCATCCATTGCTCGAAGCCGGTAAGTCCCTGGCTTCGGCACTTCTAATATCTCATAAGGCCCCTCCCAGTTAGGCATTAACTTTCCTGTGTTCTGGGGGGTTGACGCCTCTGCCTCCCGAAGCACCAAATCTCCTATCTCGAACCTCCTCAACTTCACCTTCTGGTTGTAATGTCGGGCTGTCTTCTGCTGATAAATGGCCAACCTCAACACCGCGGCGTCACGAGCTTCATCTAGCAGATCCAGATTCATTTTCAAACCTTCATCGTTGTATAGTTCTTTGAACTGGCTGACCCGAAGGGTGGGTGACCCAATCTCTACCGGTATGAGTGCATCGGTCCCATAGGCCAGACGGAAGGGGGAGTCTCCAGTTGTTGTCCTTGGGGTCGTCCGGTATGCCCACAAAACGCTAAGCAGTTCCTCGGGCCACCGACCCTTCAGTTCATCCAATCTTCTTTTTATGTCGTTGAGTAGGGTTCGATTTGTCACTTCCACTTGACCGTTTGACTGAGGGTGGGCAACCGAGGTCTTCCGGTGTTGAATTCCCAATTCTTTCAGGAAGCTTTCAAATTTTGACCCCACGAACTGTCTACCGTTATCCGATACTACAGCCATCGGGATGCCGAACCGATAAACTATTCCTTCTTTCACAAATTTAAGACATTCCTGTTCGGTAATCTTCTGCATTGGTTTGGCTTCGACCCACTTTGTCATGTAATCGATAGCCACTATTATAAAGCTGACTTGCCCTTTGGCCTTCGGCAGAGGTCCTAGGATGTCGATTCCCCATACTGCGAAGGGGATCGGGGATAAGACCGAGTAGAGTTCTGCGGGGGGTTGATGCGGGATGTTGCTGTTCAGTTGACACTTGGGACATTTTTTGACGAGTTCCTTGGCCTCTGTGTAAATGGTTGGCCAGTAATACCCCTGTCTTAGAATTTTATTCGCCAGTGACTTGGCGCCCATGTGATCTCCACAGATCCCTTCATGTACCTCCCGAAGTGCGTAGATTGCCTCTGACGGTGTTAAACATTTAAGTAAGGGAGAGCTGAAGGCCCTTCGATACAAATCTCCATCAATCAGTACAAAATTCGAACTTCGATGCTTGATCTTTCTTGCTAGGATGCGGTCTGATGGTAAGGTTCCGTCAGCCAGATAATAGATGTAGGGCGTAAGCCAACAGTCTAGCCGATCAACACATAATGTCTCCTCTTTTGAGACACTAGGCTGCTCCAATGTCTCTAGATATACCGAACCGTTGAAGGAGTTGGCATCGGTTGTCGCCAGTCTGGCCAGGGCATCTGCTATTGTATTGTCGGATCGGTCAATTCCCTGACAGCTGACCGTGTGGAAGTATGTCAGTTTATTCTTTGTCTCGGCTAAGTACTTCGTCATTCTCGCCCCCCGAGCCGCATACTCTCCCGATATCTGTTTGACGACCAGCTGCGAGTCACTGTAGATGACCAAGTTTTGTACTTCTAGGCTTCGGGCCAATTTTAACCCGGCTAGAATGGCCTCATATTCTGCTTCGTTGTTGGTCGCTCTGAACTTAAATCGAATAGCTTGTTGGACCTTGAATCCTTCGGGGCTCGTCAGTATGACCCCTGCACCACTGATGTCTGACGTTGACGAGCCATCGACATATAGTGTCCATGAAGTTTTTATGGGTTGTGTTTCGGCCACCGATCCCACATCTGGCTCCGAAAACGAACATTCCACGACGAAGTCTGCTAGCGCCTGCCCTTTGATTGCCGTTCGGGGATGATACTCTATCGCGAACTGTGTTAGCTCCATTACCCATGCCGCCAGTCTTCCAGAAACCTCAGGTCGGTGTAGAATTTTCTTCAACGGCTGATCGGTGTATACCACCACCACCCGACCCTGGAAATAATGCCGAAGTTTTCTGCTTGCAATGATTAAGGCATAGGCGAATTTTTCCAGGTTCGGGTATCGGAGTTCTGCGTCCCGAAGTACGTGGCTGACGTAGTACACGGGGAACTGATTTCTTCCTTGGTCCCGAACCAATGCCGCCCCCACTGCCATCGAACTCGCCGCCAGATAAAGATATAGGGGTTCTGAAGGGATTGGTTTCATCAGCAGAGGTGCCGAAGAAAGATATCGTTTGATCCCTTGGAACGCGTCCTCGCATTCTGAGGTCCACTGGAAGCTTTTCTTGTTCGTGGGTCCTTTCAAGGTGTCAAAAAATGGAAGGCACCTCTCAGCTGATTTAGAGACGAACCTTCGTAGGGCCGCTATCCGACCCGTTAGTCTCTGCACATCCTTGTATGACTTTGGTGATTTCATATCCAGGACTGCTTGGATTTTCTCTGGGTTTGCTTCGATTCCCCTTTTGCTGACCAAGTATCCTAGAAATTTACCCGATCCCAGCCCAAAAGTGCATTTGGTCGGGTTTAGCCTTAGCTTGCGTTTTCGGACCGTCTCGAAACAGTCCTCCAGATCTTCAAGATGTTTGCGGACTGACATGCTTTTAACGATCATGTCGTCTACGTAGACCTCCATGCTCCTCCCTAATTGTTTCGTGAACACCAGGTTCATCATTCGTTGATAAGTTGCCCCGGCATTTAATAGCCCGAAGGTCATTTTCCTGTATGCGTATATCGCCCGATGTGTGATAAAACTTGTCTTCGGGATGTCTTCCTTGTTCATCGAAATCTGGTGGTACCCAGAGAATGCATCCATAAAACTCAACATACCGTATCCCGACGTGGCGTCGATCAGTTGATCTATGTTGGGCAAAGGGTAGAAATCCTTCGGACACGCCCTGTTTAGATCCGTGTAATCAATACACAACCTCCATTTCCCATTTTGCTTCTGGACCAATACCACGTTGGCCAACCACTCCGGGTAATCAATCTCGAAGATGAATTCGGCCTCCAGGAGCTTGGCGATCTCTTCGTCGATGATTTTTTGCCTTTCTGGGGCGAAAATCCTCCGCTTCTGTATGACTGGTTTCTTGTCCGGGTCCACGTGCAGCCGGTGTAGAGCCACTGATTCACTTACCCCCGGCATGTCGCTGGGTTCCCATGCAAAGATATCGGCATAGACTCGGAGTAATTCTATCAGCCCGGTCCGGAAGGGTTCTGATAACCCCGACCCGATCTTAATTATTTTGTCTTC
Source organism: Panax notoginseng (assembly GCA_016801055.1). Taxonomy (NCBI): domain Eukaryota; kingdom Viridiplantae; phylum Streptophyta; class Magnoliopsida; order Apiales; family Araliaceae; genus Panax; species Panax notoginseng. The sequence goes on along the minus strand of CM029020.1, from coordinate 24,495,363 downwards.
CTGCCCAGGTACCAACTCTACATCATCAGTTTCTTCGGCCGGAAGAGCAAGTGGCTCTGTGCTTCCCTCCGTGAATGGTTCGATCTCAATGGCCATTGTCTGTTTTTGTTTGCAGACCCCGACCCCTGAAGAAATCAAGCTGTTTCGGTAACACCTTCGGGCTATATTTAGGTCACCTTTTACCTCCCCGATCCCGTTCGGTGTTGGAAACTTGATTTTAAAATGGGGTATCGATGTTACTGCTTGCAGGGCTGCCAAGGTAGGCCTTCCGAGGATCGCGTTGTATGCCGAGTCTATTTGGACGACAAAAAATTTCACCACTATTTCGACTTGATTAGGTGCCGTACCAAATTTGACTGGCATCTCGATGGTGCCCAACACAAGCACCGGATCTCCACTAAATCCATACAAGGGGCCTTCCCCTCCCAAATCCATCTTCTTTCCTTGCAGGTCTAACCTCTGATAGGCGTGGGAATACAGGATGTCGACCGAAGACCCGTTATCTATCATCATTCTTTTCATATCCACTATCCCGACCTGAGCCGTTATTACCAAAGCACCATCGTGGGGCTCAATGAGATCTGTCGGGTAATCTTCATCCGTAAATGAGATAGACGTTCCCGGATATGCCCGATCCTTTCTAGGGGTTGACCCCGAAACAGATAGCACTGCTTCCAGAGTCCCGCTTCTTTTTCTTCCCGATACCCGTCTAACGGAACCCCCCGAAATGACATCAACTACACCTCGGGCTGGGGGGTTCTGCGGCGTCTGGGTATCCGGGATCTGATCTGCGGTCTCCTCTCTGGGCACCTCGGCATTTCCCCGGCCTGCCACGTATTGTAACAGTTGTCCGTTTTGGACATTTTTCTCGATCATATCCATCAGATTAACGCATGCTTCGGTCGAGTGTCCGGTACTCTGATGGTATTCACAATACTTATCCCGACCACGCTTTCCGGGCTTAGTTCGCCTGGGGCATGGCTCGTAGAATGGTTGGTTTTTCATTTCCTGCAGGATTTTCGACCGATCCGCGGTGAGGGGAGTATAGACCTTGCTGACGTTACGGTTGGGTAGTGGAGGCCGGTTGCTACCTGACCCTCCCCCGTTGAAGTTTTTCTTTTCCGTTCGGTCTGATTTCCACTGGTTATTGTCCGAACGTTGGTAGGTCGGTTTTTCCCGATCTTTCGATTTCTCGTAAGGTTGTTGGTGTGGTTTGAAATTTCCCAAAGCTTCCTCTATAGCGATGAACCCTTCTGCCCGATGAAAGGCCTCGGTCAAGTCTGCCGGAGGGTTAATCACCAAATCCTTTACCAGCTTCTTAGATCTCCCGATGTCTAAGCCGGTCGTAAAAAATCCCAGTGCTTGTGGGGAATTCAGCTCCGCTACAGATCCCACTGCCTCTCTAAATCGTTTGACGAACTGACTTAGGGTCTCGTCTGATTTCTGCCGTACCTGCATGAGGGACGCCGTGATCTTCCCTCGTCTTCGGTTGCTGCCGAACCGAGCATGGAATTTTTCACGAAGATCGTTCCATGACCCGATTGATCCTGGTGCCAGGGTCCCCAACCACTCCCTGGCACTCTTCTTAAGTGTTGTAGCGAACATGTGGCATTTGGCTGCATCCGAATGCCCATAGTACGACATCAGGCGATCATATCCATCCGAATGGTCGTAGGGATCTCCCAATCCGTCATATGTCTCCATCGGGGGCATCTTCTTCTTTGGATCGGATATCACCCGGTTGATTTCGGGCGAAAAGGGAGATCCTAAACCTGCCGAAGATGTCCCCGTCGAGTTTTTTGTCCCTAGCAACCTTTCTAATTCAGACACTCTCCGGGTAAGGGGGTCGGATCCTTCCTTATGAGGGGACGATCGAGATTTGTCCCTCCCATAATCAGGAGACGCTTCCCTTTCTATCTGCCCCGTCCTGCCTCGGTGTTCCGATCGGCGCCCGGCCGAAGGACTCCTCCTTCTGCTCCTTCCATCTCTAGAGCGACTCCGGTGCCTGCTCTGTTCTCTTCTTGCCTCTCCCCGCCGAGGCGATCGGGACCGGCTTCGATTCCTACGCCTTCTGGAACTCACTTCTTGATCCCCGACCATGTTGGCCATCTGTCTCTCCAACTCCAATTGTTGTAGCTGGAGCGCCAACATGGCGTCTTTATTCTGGTCCAGTCTCTTCTGCAAGAGAAACTCTCGTTGGTCTCGGCTTCCTGCTCCCCGGTCTTGCATCACGAGGGCTTGAGAGTGCCTCTTGTCGGCCTGACTCGCCTGATGAGGCGTGTGTTGACTCTCGGGGAAGAGCTTCCGCCGAAGATCATGGACCGGTAACTCTTCTACCTCCTGTATTTTAGACCCCAGTCGGTCCTTCACTGACCCCCTCGCCTGAGTTGTTTGGTGGGACTGTTGGGTCTTGGCCCTTTCTGAGACAGCGATATTATCTCTACTCGTCATGATTGCTGCCGAAGAAAAGTATTTGTGGTTGCAAAGAAGCACGCCCTCCTTCTAGCGCCAATGTTAACGCCAAGTTTCGTCTGCGCGTCCAATCACAAAATTCACGCGCTGAATCCTGCACAATAACAGATCACACAGAAGCTTGACGGCCGTACCGCCGGGGGATAGCTCCGGTGTGAGAATAAGCACAGGCCGTTCACAAGGTTTAACAATGGAGGTTTATATGTTTAGTGCTCAAAGTAGATATTACCCGTTAATTGTAACCTTGGCCTTGTATTTATAGAGCTCCCATCACCTTGGTATCCTCTTCTTTGGATTAGAGTAGGACTCCTAAATATGTTAGCTACCATATTTGGGTCCAACACAATCTCCTTGAGAAGTGCAAGTGGAATCCCTATCCACCACTACATCCAGAGTTACCTTATTGACGTAGGATTAGGGTTGACACCCTTAATCACGTAAACTCCTTGTCGCACCAACTCTGCATGTGAACTGCTCATACGCTCAGGCCCAAACCAATAGCCAAACCCAATAGGCCCGAACTCAAACCTTACGATGACCACGGGCCCCAGCCTATTGGGATCGGGTAACCGACCCCGATCTTACATCTCTGAACATACGAGCCCGTCCTCCTATGACCCGACTCAAGCCTTCAGCCCAAAAGAGGGTCGGGAAAACACTCCCGAACAGTAACGGTTTCTAAAAAAATTAAAATTTAATGAGTTAACGGTAAGAAAAAATAAAATTAGTAATTCATTTGTAAGTTAGTGTCAGCAAAAAACATTTATCCCTTAAGGTATCAGTGTTGTACAGTAAGGTTCAAGAATATCCACCTTAAACAGCAATCAGACCTTAAATAACATCTACTTGTCAAAACGACGTAGTTTTGGAGGGACGCGGTAATATTTTTATAAATATGCGGTGATATTATACTTATAAAAATATCACTGCGTCCCTCATATATTTATAAAAATACCACCGCGTCCTTTCAAAACTATTTCGTTTTGAGGTGGATGCTCTTGATCCTTACCGCAACTTTGTATACTTGTATAGATAACCATTCCACTTTACCTCCGTCAAATTAGTACGGTACATTTTGTAACTGTTACACAGTCTATCTATCAACCGCAGTGCGTTGGCACATATATAGAGAGAGAGAGTTGCAGCCTGCAGGGCATCGGGCATACAAATTGCTCCTCCTTCTGTGGCTCTCTCTGAAGAGCCAATATTTATTAAGGAAAATAAAGATCAGATGGTGGGAGATGCCCTAGCTTGCTCAGCACCGTCAAGTAGTAACAACAATCCCTTACCATCAGTATCACCAACAGAAGATGCTTGGGTTAATTCATACCAAAGATTACTCCCTCAATGGCAACAATCTTCCTCCTCACTCCCTTACCAGGTATGTTCTTTTTTCTTTTCTTTTCTTGTTTGTAATTTTTAATTTTCTGTTATCACTTCAATCCCTAACTTCATGGTATTCTCTTCCATTTGCCTTCGGGCATAAACATGTATTTATTGTAGATGCTAATAAACTTTTGAGAGGGGTGATCAGTTATTTTGAAATATTTCGAGCCCTAGAGGAAAATTAAATCAACTATTCTGTGAAGATCTTTCCCCATAAACTTTTTAGTCTGAATATATGATAAATATTCTAACTTTGAACTTGTAAAATGATTTTGCTTTCCTAGTTTCACAAAAATTTATTCTGTTGTGCTGAGAAGACATGTTGATATGCAGATATGAGACTTAAGTTTAGGGCAAAAGTTTTAGGTGTCACATATGTATCAGAAGAATTCACGTACAGGGTTTGACTGGTTTATACATCCAAGAATCCTATTTGCTTAGTTATGTAACTTAAGTCTTTTTTATATACAGAGGGAGTAAAAGTGATATACTTTTAGCATTTCCCCGCAACTAAATTGTTTTTCTTGGTGGTTTCTTTACAGCCAGTCATCCCAATTGCTATCTCAAGAGTTAATCAGGTTGACGCTGGGAGGCTGGACATTGAAATGTCTGCCATGTTGAAAGAACAGTTGGTTAAGGTTTTTTCTTTAATGAAGGTACATCATTAAACCTAATTTGGTTGTCAGCCAAGTTTTTTTTTTGGTGGATGGCATTTGATTTGTTTCCCCTTGTTTTCTTTGGAATTAGCCAGGAATGTTATTCCAATACGAACCAGAACTTGATGCTTTCCTCGAGTTTCTCATTTGGAGATTTTCTATATGGGTTGATAAGCCTACTCCAGGAAATGCTCTCATGAATTTAAGATATAGAGATGAGCGGGCCGTGGAAAATAGAGGAAAAGGTAAGAAGTTTTGACACAACCTAATTCTGATAGTTAGCTGATAGTCATAAGGCATGACTTACTTGGCTTTCCTAACCGCTTGTTTGTCACTTTATGAGAATAATTACTATGATAATTTGATCAAAGTTCTATTCGAAAAGACTTGAATGGGTGAACAGGGTACTTCCTTGGATAGATTGTTATTAACAAATCCTCCTTACATGTTACCAACTTCCTAACAAGTTAATTGGATTGGTGGTTCATATTTAAAAGTGTCTATGAAATTTGCAAAGTATACTACATGAAGAAATAAGTCTATTTTCAAAACATTTTCTCAGATTCACAAGTCTTAGATTTTTTTTGCAAAAGTAGAATTATGTGCTTACAAATGATGACACCTGGTAGTTTCTCTCTGTTATATTACTTTCATACATGAATATTGCCTAATTTTGTGTGCAAACCAAAAGGTCCCAAAAGTGGTTTATCAAATTTTTTTTGCGCTGTTAAAAACTGTAAATAATATTGAAGTCCTATACCGATACATATTCTGTGTTAATAACATTGCAGTCCTATACCAATACATGTTCTGAGTTGTAGACTTTCAATAATTTGCATTACATCCACTAGTCAGAACGGGTTTGGAGGGACCTGGACTCACTTTTGCTCAAAAGATATGGTATTGTGTTGCCACTGTTGGGGGTCGGTATATCTGGGCCCGTCTGCAATCATTTTCTGCTTTCCGCCGATGGGGCGATTCTGAACAGGTATGTCTTTTATATTAAGTTCAAGCCCGATCAGATCTCTCTTTTTTTCTATGGTCTCCCCATTTAGCATGGATGTGCAAATGTAATGAACATCAAGGAGGACAAATTGATTGCTTTATTTTGTTGGATTATATTTCAGAGGTCAATAGCACGTCGAGCATGGTATTTAATACAACGTATTGAAGGATTCTACAAAGCTGCATCTTTTAGCAACCTACTCATATTTCTTTACACAGGAAGGTATGCTTATTAGCACCAGGGATTTCATTTGGATGGTTCTTAACTTCCTATAATTCAAAACCATAATAATATTGTTAACAAAATGAAGGTATGTAACAAGGCTAAGTAAAAGAAAAATGCCGGAACTGAAGTGGCTCATCGGTTGAATCAATTACATTATCTACATTGCTTTTATATATTAACCAACTACTGGAGGCTTAGTTGGCCATTAGCATGCTGTGATGATAATTACGTGTCTGTTCTGTATGCTCAGATGTTATAAGCTGACATAGTTGATTTGGTGAAATACTTTGAGCTGGAACAAATGTGAGATGCTATATTAGTGGAGAGTAGGCTTTTTAAGACTGGGCCGAGTTGTATACTTCTAATGACCTTGTAGTATTTGACAGTATTTCATTTGTCCCTTTCATATTTATGCAGGTATAGAAGTCTTATTGAGAGAGCTCTACAAGCAAGACTTGTCTATGGGAGCCCTCACATGAATAGAGCAGTTAGTTTTGAGTACATGAATCGGCAGTTGGTGTGGAATGAATTCTCTGTAAGTTATATTTCTTATTCTCATTTGTAGCAGAAAATTGTTGGAAATGTTGATGAGCTCGAGTTGCAATTATTTCATTACTGAAGTAGTTAAGCATAATAAAAAGTTGGCCTATTCTGTATAACCTGAACTTTGTTTTCGATGATCGATCCAAAGAGCACTGTCGAATTTGCATGTTGTTCCAATTTCTGCTTCAGAGCCTATTTATCCTTTCTCCACTAGAGTCTTAGTAGTGTAATTAATGTCAGATACTTCATCTTCTACAAGGTGAGAGAATTTCCTTTTCCCAATATTATTGACATTGTATATCAATGTTTTTAGAACATTGTAGTAAACAATATTTTCATGTCGACACATTCAGTGTTCCACATAACTTTGTTCATCAAGTGCAAACCCTAAGAGGGAGTCACGTTTTACGTTTTCCTCCTTTCTTCATAAACTGTATCCTTAACTGTTGTTCATGTGCAGGAAATGTTATTGTTGCTTCTTCCTCTTCTGAATTCAGCATCCATTAAGAATTTTCTTCTTCCATTCGCCAAGGATAAATCTTCAACATCTGCAGAGGATGAAACTTTATGCCCCATCCGTCAGGCGAATCCAACCATACCCTTTTTAGCCCTTCCTTGTCAGCACAGGTACACGACTCTTTTGACTTGGCTTTATGGTGTGTACTCTCTAAGCTTGAAGGCCAATAGGCTTGAAACTAGCAGTATCATGAATCCCACATATTGCCTACTCCATATTTTAAGGGGCCGTCCCATGTAAACATTTCAACACTAAACAATCTGGACGTCATTTACATTTTGAAGTTACTTGATAGGAAAATCTGGAATTTTTTGTATTGCATATTTACTTGACGAAGGCCAAAAGAATAGTTAGAATTTGAACTAATGTTTATTTCTTTGTATAATTGTTCACATGACCCAATATGTTTTCAATATTTTTTTGGGGCCACAGTAGTTCACATGAGTTTGCAGGCAGGCACTCGAACCAATTTGTTTGCAATAGTTTCCAAAAAACTTGCTTGTTTGTGGATTATGTCTAAAGTTGATGTGATTTCTAATGTTGGCAGGTACTGTTATTACTGTCTTGGAACACGCTGCTCTGCGGCTCCATCATTCCGGTGCTCCAGATGTAATGAACCAGTTATTGCTTTGCAACGGAATGGCGGTTCAATTGACAGTGTTACCAAAAAACAATGACATTATTGAAAGCCAAAGAAAAAACAAAAGGAAGTACAATCACAAAGACTTGTAAAAAGTGCCTGAAGGTGGCATTACTATTTGATAAAGGAATTCAAATTCATTGCAGAAGCATTTGCTCTGCTCTGCTCATCTTTACTAAATGCATGCATTCCTTGCAATTTATATATGTATGTCAAGTGTGGTTATAATTTCATTTGTTTTTTATTTCAAGTTTTGTTTACACTAGTGGAGTGGCGATTTTTCTTTTTCTGCCTATCCAGCTAGTTTGGGACAAAAGGCATTGCAAGGGGCAAAGACTCTTATATTTAAAAACAAACCATTTGGGATTCACATTTTCCTAAGGTCACAAATAGGAGCTTTCTTTAACTAAAATTTTGGAAGACATTGCAGTGGATGATGTTATTCAACATATGCCAAATTTTTGTTTTTTCCCCTTCAAAATACGCCAAACGGCTGAATCAATTTACATCCGCGTAAGAATAGTTATGTTTTTTTTGTTGAAATGATTGCGATTTGAGGTATGGACGGTTGTGTCGTAGATAATTATTAATAATAAAATTTTAAATTAAATATATAATTAATAATTAATCTTATAATCATATCTAAACACATGAATACGTCCAAAAAAATTTATGCGTGTTAAATTAATCAAATTCAATTTGGTGATCTAACAAGTTCACGCGTAGTGTTTAATGAGAGTTAATCAACAAGCCCACTTTCTATTTACTTCTTGGAATCGATAAGATCAAAGGCCTTTCCTTTTTTGGAAGCGAAGATAGAAATCATTAAGGAAAAAATGGATACTCGTCAAAAATGGAAAAACACTGCCCTTCTGGTCATCGACATGCAGGTATTTCTCTCTCTCCTCTTTGATAGTATGTACATGTTCAAGAAGCTAATTCATCTCTCTTCATCACCATGATTGTGAATTAAGCATAGAAAGATTTCATTGTAGCAGAGAGTTCGATGCGGGTTGATGGTGGTTTAGCTATTGCCCCTAACGTTATCAAGGCGGTTGAGGTTGCTAGACGCCGGGGAATTCTCGTAATATGGGTAATTTCACTATTTCCTTTTCATTATTCAATTACTGTCTAATTTCCTATTCTCTTGCTACCACGACTACATTAGTATTTTCAAGTTACTAGCATTCTCTTATGTCCAATTCAATTACATTTGGGAATTTTTTTTTAGTACTCCATATACTTCTCTTATCTTTTTATTTTGCATTTGTTAGGACATCAACTTGGAAGTCCTTTTGCATTTTGCATTGCTAGGAATTGTTTGGCATGTTGAGTACAAGGCTGGGTTGTTTTGTTGAGTGAGTTTGTTGAAATTTACACGCTAAATAATCCAGAAACTGTATGTTTCCGGATCATTTCCTTGTTTGTTTTTATGTCAACAGATAGCAATACCTTGCCTAAACCAATTTTAGGAATCACAAACATTCCTAGTAACACCCCGTTTCCGAAATGAAATAGAAGAGACTAGAGAGGTTACACAAAACTCAACAAAACTGATGAAATTATAACAAGGCTCTAAGTCACAAAAGAATAGTCTCATAACGGTTAAATATCACAAGAAAAACTATAATAAATGCCACACTAGCTCAAATCACAATCTAAGATAATTTTTACAACTCTAAACAACTAATGTATCACAACCTAAACAGAATATATTTAAATCATGTGGATAAAAGGGAGCTTTCGTCACACTTGCCCTTGATCCCCTGATTATCTGTCAGAAGAAAAACACAGCATGAGCCAAATGCCCAGTACGAATATAGAATACAAGAATAATAAAACGAAATAGTTAACTCAATTAAATAAACTGAACTGAAACATATAAAACTAACATAACGAAATAATAGGTTGTATCAAATGGTTGTGTTATTTCATACCGAGCTCAAAAATATACCCGTCACACAGACAAGTCAAATAATGCCACATAGGCAATCAAAATAATGTCACACAAGCAATCACACATCGGACTGCGCAATTCAGATGTATGGAAATCGGAAGGTGTGTTTGGCACAAACATCACCAATCCGCAAAACAGAACAGAACAGAAAACTAGGGTCAATCCATACGCCTCCTACAACAAATCATCAAATGGCTAACTCCCGCCGGAGCACAAAACGGAGACTTTGTGGACTGATCACATCGCCACGTAAGGTGTCATGTCTCAGTGCCAAGAGGACATGTCTGTGGTACTTCCACAGGTGGTTATAGCTCAGGTATACCCTACGGTATATTCTAACAAAAATACCATGTCACAACACACACGACACAATATCAACACAAATGAGTTATAATATGTACATGTCAAATCAAAGCGAATCAACAACACAGGTCTCCAAACTATATTGACATGAACTTTACTACAAATATCAAAATAAATACTATACATGATAAATTAATTCAAAGAGTACAAATACGAGTTCTAAGTATTAATGTCAAAACGAAATAGTTACACGAATTCGAAAAGGAACAACCAGGTGAAACAATAACTAACTTCGAAACGGAAAACAAAATGAACAAATAAAAAATAAAAAGATAATCATTGAAGGAGTACGGAATCCGTACATGGAGTAAGTAATGTAATATCCAAATTATAATTCCAAATATTACTCGTTTAGACTCCCTCCGTTCGATCTAATTAAACAAAATAATAATTAATATAAGTACGTTTGCAAAATTATTTTTTCCATCTTTAAACCTTTAATTAACTCATTTTATTATTATTATTATTATTATTATTATTATTATTATTATTATTATTCTTTGCTCTCATAAACTTTATATTTTAAATTTTTAAATAGTTCTGCATAGTAACTTAATTTATAAAGTGAATTTCATACATACAGTGAAAATCATACCTTACGGATTTTAAAAGAATTATAAAGTGAATTTCATACATTAAATATGCTAACTTAATTTAAAAGTGAAAATCAATTTAATTCCTACATACATGACAATACATATGAACCTATTGTTTATATACTGACACAATATAAAAGAAATAAGATGGCTAATCAGATTCTATATAGCAGCTAGGTTCATTCCTTTTATATTATATATATATATATATATATATATATATATATATATATATAATAAGTTCAGTAACTTCCGTCCAGATAAAGATTTAATTCATTCATACAAGAAATCTGTCATATCATCATTTGTTTCTTCCTAACTTCTAATGATCACATCAATTGAGAAAAGCTTTAACATATTCATTTAATTTATTATCATCCATACTCACATACCTTAAGAAATATAGCACACGATTTCTTCCTTATGTTTTCAAGCTACCACCTCCCTTCTTTCCCTTCAATCAGCTCGTATCAGATAGAATGAAGTAGTTAGGTTTTGCTTATTATTTATATATTTTATTGTTTCTCCTAATTTTAATAGGATTTATTATTACTCAAATATAAATTAAACTCAATTAATTTTAAAGCCCAAATTTTACTAAATTAATTTATCTATCACTTATTAATATTTATTAGCTCACATAAATTAAATGACTACTTTGACCCAAATCAAAACAAAGTTCAATTAATATGTTTTAAAATGTAAATATTTTAAAATTTAATTACATATATTTTTTATTATTATTTTATCTTACCGGGTATTACATTCCTAGTAAATTAAATTTGCTTCTAGTCCTAGTACAAGATAAATGCTCTTATTTATGAGTTGTGCTTGTCTTCTTATTGAATATAAACATTTTTACGATTGGTTTACATAGGTTGTACGTGAGCATGACCCACTGGGAAGGGACGTTGAACTATTTCGCAGGCACCTGTACTCCGATGGGAAGCCAAAACCAACTTCTAAGGATAGTGTGGGCTCAGAACTGGTTGATGGGCTTGTTATAAAGGAGGAGGATTATAAGTTGGTGAAGACACGTTTCAGTGCCTTTTTTGCTACACACCTCCATTCGCTTCTTCAGGGTGCTGAGATTAATAGTTTAGTTGTCACTGGTAATGCAACCTTTCCACTGATTATTAATTTTAAGTTTGGAATCCATAATGTTAGGTCTTTGACTCCTTTTAAAGACAGACAGAAGCAGATCTTCCTTCATCAAGATATATGTTAATAGCAACCGGCAAAAAGCAAGAATATAGATAAACAGGACCCCAACAAAAAGCTAAGTGGCTCTGAAGGTCATAGCCAGCTAGCTACAGGAGATTTAGCCGGGCGGCTCTCCGCTGTAACTTCAGAAACTCCCAAATAGCTTTTGGCATAGGCCCAAAAGAATTCAGCCGTATGGTGTTCAGCCAAAGCTGGACAGCTACCAGTGGCCAGCCACCAGCTAACACTTGTAGCCTCAAATTTGTTCTCATATTCTAACATGTTATATATTGTTCTGTTGTATTTGTTCCATGGTTTGTAATCTTTTACATTTCTGTCTAGGTGTTCAAACTCCAAATTGCATCAGGCAGACTGTATTTGATGCTGTAGCACTTGATTACCAGTCTGTTAGTGTTATTGTTGATGCCACAGCTGCTGCCACGCCTGATATACATGTTGGTATGCATTTTTACTCCCTTGACACTACTATCTAAGATTTATAGGTCCAATTCATATGTTGCTTTTCTGCATGAAGTTACTGTTCTTAGGGAACTAACTACCTATAAAGAAAGCCTCAAATATGACTAGTTATCAGGAAATATTATTGAATTAGGAGCTGAAGTCATTCGAAACCTGTTTTGGTATCTACCATTTATAATAAAACTCTCACTAGGAGCACTTGCCAATGATGAAATTTTTACATGTCCTTTTCGTCTCCTATCAAAAATTGTCATTGTTTAGTACCATTTATTTGAAGTCAAAAAGGTTCATGTTTTAATAAGAAAAAAGGTCATTGTTTAAAGTCAATCTTATGGATGATGGATTTTGCCTTTGTATGCTTAGAATTGATAGGATCAGATTATTAGAATAGTGGCATTTAATCATTGCAGAGCTCCTTCAATCTATTGGTCAATGTCTAAATTTGTCCAATGAAAATCTCATTTTGCAATTGAAAACATTGAGCAGGGGCATTCAGTTAGTGACGTCTGGAGGTAAACCCATTCTTGGTCTCTAACTATATGTATGTTTGAGTCATTGGGATTGCTTAATATCAGTTTCAAACTATGGATCTGTTGCAGATAATACACTCATCTCATCCAAACCTCTAATAATTAAGTGGAGATGGCTAAATGAATCCCGAAAAGAACAAATGCACTATCACTGAAACAATGCATAAAGTGTGTTGTGGTGAGATAGAAAAGAAACAGTTTTACATGTTGTGTTAAAACAATACATAAAGTGCTTCGTTTTGGTGATAACTGAATATGCTTGTCCAAGTAGAGACCATGTATCTATTTTAAGGTCTATAGTGACTCATTTGGATTTTTTTTAAAGAAATATATTGTTGTAGTTTATTAGCAGCAGTGAAAATGCATTCTGTGACAGGGTTTTAAAAGGAAGCTAGGAAAGTATATCACTAATAGTATGACATTTAGGCTGTCAGAGTAGTAAATAAATTGAAAAAGTATTGTATATTTGTATGCAAAAACAAAATTAGTTAGTTTATTCTAGATGCTGTTGAAGGAAAAGGCACATTAGAGAACTGTGAAGGTTGAACTATTTTCAGTTATATCTGATCGTACTAGGCCATTAAAAATAGAGGAACCTGGTATGCACCAAATGTCAATACATTTTTTGGATAAACTTGCTTAGAGTAAAATGTTAGAACAGTTTTTTACATGTTCTCGTTGTTTTCCATTTTGTATGTTCCATTCTGAATACTCAGACCCTTCCCGGTGAAAAGAACCGACAGCAACAGTTACTGCACATTTGTTTATTTTCCTTATGTATTTGCTTTGAAATATAAGCTAAATGGAAATCAATTTATATGCCCATTACTCTATTGTTCACATGCCTCCCAAGTTCTGATTTTTTTTTTATGCATCAAGGTAAATAAGTACCCCAATGAACTCAACCACAAGTTTTCAGGTTCTAGTGATTGAGAATCCTATTTTTGGTAGGCTCAGATATTTCTCTATTTACTATTTGTAGTTTACTTCAGTTAAAGATTCTGTCTATTTTGTTGGTCTTTACTGTTGCCAAGAGTTAATTGCTTCAAAATCCAGTTTGCCAAGTGTTTTAGCCTCTGTTAAGCCTTGGAGGCCTTACTATCTTGAATCAGCCAATATATTGGACATGAAAAATGTTGGAGTTGCAACCCCAACACTAGAAGAATGGAGTAAATCTGAGGATTGATACATTGCATGACTCGACCAGTTATAAGATCCTTCCTGTTGTCTATTAGCTTGAACTGAGCAGCATGCTTTCTACGTACTGTAAGTGGTGGGCATGCTTTACGGGAACTGTTATGGTACCTGTATTGGTAATAAAAAACTGAATGAATGTGTCTGTCCAACACACTTTGGTTGCTTGCAAGTTGCAATGTAATTTATGGTATCTGCTTGTTTCAAAATTCAGTAGATGTCTTTTTTTCTTATCAGTCAATCTAAATGACAATAAATAACAAAATTTAGGTGTATTGATAACTCAAGACCTGCCACATTTTCATTTTATTTAATGAGCATTGCACAAACTTCAAATTCATGGTGTTTCAGCCTCTACTCTATTGGTTCTTCTGCCAATTTGTTTTGCAAATTAATATTATGTTGCTCAATTTGTTGATACTTGTACTTTATTCATGTATGTATGTATCTATCAGTGTTGTGCACAGTTTTGATCACTTTAGAAAGACTCGGATGGCTTAATCTGCTTTTGCAAAAAGCTCTCGACTAACATCAACTAATCTATCTAATCTAATAAAATACAAATGATTTTGAATTTTTCGTTCACTCAATAAATCACACAGTGCCGGAGGCACGGGACATAGCTAGTATGTTTACATGTAGGCTGCAGCAAATAAATCAACAGCAAGGAACCCAACGATCCTAATTCTGGAAGGACTAGGATACGGGGAGTCTCCAGATTTAAAAATAAGTTGAAATGTGACATTATTACGATGGGAGTGTCAAATATAAATACGGTAGTACTACACATAAACATAATTTAGTTAATACTAATATGTAATAATTTGTTCAATGTCTGATTGCAATTCAATGTATTATGAATAAAATTAAATGTATTGTGGTTATTTTTTTGGGCAAAGGGTCAAAAAAGCACCTGATGTTTACCCCGATATCCCACTTACACCCTAAATTAATTTTTTTTTTCAAAAGTACCCTTAACGTTACATTTTTGGGCCGCCCGTGCCCCTACCGTTAACACAAGACAAACGGAGTTAAAATGTGATGACGCGACAGACTTAAATATAAAATATATTCTAAATAAAACAATATATATCATTTAATCAAAATAAAAAATACTAAAATTCAAAATAAAAAAAAGCATAATATATTTACATCATTTAATCAAAATAATAAAATTCAAATTATTTTGTTAACTAATCAAAACAACTAATTAAATAAAATAAATTGTATAACATATTTACATCATATAATCAAAATACTAAAATTCAAAACATAACATGTTTACATCAAATAGTAATTTAAAATACTACTATAAACCAAGCTATGAAGTCTGTTTTACTGAGGGTGATGGATGATATATTTATCATGATTACTCATCTATCAACCGGGGTCTTGCAGGCCGTGTACATATACATGAATGTGGATGTAACATATTGACTGTATGAAACACATCTTAATTTATTTATCTAACGAATTATTGTATATATATATTCTGATTATACTTTGTTTTCAGTTGTTCAAGTTTCTGAAATATCTACACATTATTATTATTTGAAATGATACGAGTTTCAATGAACACTTAACAAAACTAAACTCCCTTCTTGCAATTCCGAGGGACCTATAGCTATAGGCCTCTATGGCTATATTTGGAACCTGAAAAGGGCAAGAAGACTGAAAGGAAATATGCCAATATTAAAGTTTTTTGGAGATTCATTAACAGATTTCAGTATTAATTAATATTATACAAGATATTAGAAAATTTAAATAAAAAAGCTTATAATTTTCCCTGAATATTATTAATCATCTAAAATGTACTCTAAAAATAATTATTAGGTTGATTCAATTCGCAAAATCCTTAATTTAAAAATTAATATGATTCATAAAAGTTTTGAATCCAATAAATGTTATAATTAGTAAAACTTTTAACATAGTTTAGAATAACTATGATTAAACGCATATAAATTTTTGAATGTTAAATTTTGAAGATTGACTTTAAAAAGTTACTTTGTGGAATGGAGGCAGTAAAAGTAAATCCTATTTAGCTGTAGCGAAGCCACAACAACACATCTTTACCTCCTCTCATGTAATTGGTCTCACAGAAATCTCTTTGCAATTATTTGAAAAATATATAAACAGATACATAATATAGGTAACCTTACAACTTGAATTGAAAAGAAAATTCAAATATGTAGCAACAGAACATTATCCCTTCCTTCTCAACTTACCCTCTAATTTCAAGCCTGCTCACAGAGTGTTTAGCCAATATTAAGCACTCTATCAATCATTATACTTTTGACCTAATTAAATGGATTATATGCTAAATATAACATTTTTTGTAATTTAATCACACAAACACTTGAACAACAAAAAAGAGGCAAAAAGCAATAGAATCGCGAAACCAGTACCCAAATAATAAAGCTATGAAACTGCATTCAACAATAAGAAGTTGAGAACTATAATCAAAAGCCAGTGAGTATGTCATGTCATGAAAACCATCAAAAAACTACCTGCCTTTGTTACTTTCCTGATGCCATATCTTCTTTAGCCTTTCACTGAACTAGTATGGATCCTTTGAATGAAACAAGGCTCTCACTGAACTTGTATGGATCCTTTGTTACTTTCCTGATGCCATATTCCCAGGCTTGCTGCTACAAACTGTCTAGCCCTCAACACTCATATACATCATATACACCCAAATCAATCACATAAGTGAACTTTTTAGTCCAAGATACCTTGCCACATCCGTAATCCATTGTCCACAGACTAATCCCCCTATGCATTGATCCTTCATCATCAGAATACAAAATCATAGCAACAGAATCTTTGAAGTCCACAACTTCCACAAAACTTCTTGCCTGCTGCACACAGCTGGGTAAAGGAATTAGCCCAAACACCTCATCATGCAAATCAAATGATACTAGACCTAGTCCATCCATAGATAGCCAATACAAAACTTCATTTACAATAGCTTCACAGCTTTTGCGTTGTACAAGGCTCAACTTCTGAACCTGAATCTCTCTCCAAGAGTCAGCATTTGCGGAATACAGCTCCACTTGAACCTGAGAAGTGTGTCGGGTTACAATTCTAACAACCTTGTAGTCACCGGACGGAGAATCAAAACAAAATCCTAGAGAAAGAAAAACTTCAGTGGTGGGGTCCTCCTCATGATATGCTTGAATACTGTACAGAGGTACAGGGAGGCACTTGTACAGTTTGGTGGATGAGTTCCAGAGTGAGATGACATCGTCAGGGACACCGCCTAGACAAACAATGCCGTTACGGGAATTAATAATATGAAATCCAGAAAAAGGTGGCGGCAGGTGGGGATTGACGGCATTTTCTAGACAATGGAGGTGGATGGGAGAGACCAAGACCGTATTAGAGGTATAGCTGGAAAAGATGATCGAGGGGTTTTTATTGGTGGTGGTACGATCTAGGTGAAATTTAATGAATTTAGGGTTTGAGAAAAGGGATTGCCAAGACTTGCAAACAGTCCTGAATTGGAGCAGAGATTTCACTGGGAGCCATGAGAGTATTTCGATTACTATTTCTTAAGGTAGATTGGGCATAGAGGAGATCGAGCTTGCCATTGAGCTAGAGCAGAAGGTGGAGCTGGAGTCGAATCCTGTTCTGTTTTTTCATAAAGTTTAAAGACATTTGAGGGGTATTGAATGAATTAGAGGGTGAGAAAATAGAATTGATGTCATCTTTTCGGAAAGTTCTGGAATAGTAATTATACATGCATATTTTGGAAAGTTAGTAGTATATATATGTTATTTTTCACTTATTGCAAACCCTCAATATCAATAAAATCAGGACCCCAATATTGGTACACTGAGGACACAGTTTCGAAATACCAGACTGGAGGCTAGGTATCCAATAAATGCATTAGCTAGATGATAAGAGATCCATTAGTATTTTATTTACAATATAATGTCATCAAATAGGATGGTAAAAAACGAGTTTCTAAAGATGACAAGATTGCTAAACCCGCGGCCCAAACATCATCATCTATTACATGCTCTTCAGGGCAGTGACTAATCCCTCCACGACAATGGACAAACACCTGATCACATTCCAGTATATCTTTGTTAAAACAGGATAAACTTCCCATGAAAGACTATGCAATATGAAGCCATTTTGGGAAAACTTAATTCGAGCTAACACGTGACTTATTTGTAATAAAGTCAGAGTCAGATCAATCTACCAACTATTATATCAAATTGTCACTTTATATCAGTTACTTGTTAAGATGGAAAAGCTGCTAAAAGGGTCTTAGACTGAATAACCAACCTTGGTCAAATGACATGGCCATTGCATCTGTCCAGCTCCACTCATCAGTACAGGCACATCACCTATATCTTCACCTGCCATTCTCCATACAGCAGTGTACGCTGTAGATTTTAGCTGTGAACGCAATCCAGTATCACAAATTACCGCGTGGCATCATGCTGAAATTATCAATACTACAATGAGTATAAACTTAATTTAGCAGCAGAAGACAAAATGAGATGGAAATCTCACACCTTTCGTTCAACAATAATAGAAACAGAATGTTGGTCGCAGATTTGATGCATCCCGTTTGACAATTCATAAATGATAGCTGCCCTTCCAGTGTCAATTATTGCCTTTCCTGGAATGACATTACTTGCTCTTGGCCAGCTAGATATTTCTACAACAGTACAAACAATAGAACCTTCAAGAGATTTCACTGTGGAAGCATTGCACTGGTCATCATAAGATATAAAAATTTCAGGATGCTTAAATAGACTCTCTAACAATACAAGTAATTCAGTGCATAGTCATGGGGACCGTACCAATATGTTCTTGGGAACCTCCCTTCAAAGTGAGACAATTTAAGTCTGACTATAAAAAGGCCTGAATTGGTCCTCCTAAAAACATGGGGACCTCTTCAACATTTCCTGAGTCCCTTTTAATTCAAAGGACCACAGTGACTTGGAATTTAGCAGATATTAATCTAAATAAGCAACTCAGTTAAAAAAATTCTTGTGCTTAAAAAGGTCTGAAAAGGCAAGTAATATACAGATTCTTCAAGCTCGGATATCAACTCCTCAGAAGGAGAAAATATTTCAAATCAGATAAAAGGATAATGTAATTTTGCCATGGTAACAGCTTCAAAAATGCCTAAGTTGGTATTTAGATGTTTCAATAGAGAGATGATATGTAAACAATGGCCAAGTAAAATATAATGCTAAAATCTAGGGAAAAGGTCCTTCAATGTATTTTAATTTGGTTTTTTAGGCAAAGCAGAAACCTTTTCTCATAGGCTCAATGGTATTTAGTAACAAGGATAAAATATATCAGAGGGAACTTTAACTAAGAAAGCCAAAAAAGGAATATATGTGACAGATTTGTGTTTGTGATGAGTTTTTTTGTAGATTTTTCTGTTCTTATTTCTTTTCTGCTTTCAATATCCTTATATCAATTGGGTTAAGGCCAATCAACAAATGGAATATAAGGAAAATGTCTAGACAGGGCTTTTTGATTCTTTTACACATGACAATGGATTTCTGGATGTGACAAACTCATGCAAAGAGTACATCAGGGAGGATAACCCTTTATTCAGAGGCGAGGTATCCGACGACTAGAACTTTGATGTTATACGAAAGAGATCTCTCTTGGATTGAACAGCCAACAAAAAGAGAAAATCGTAAAGAAATGTGAAAAGATGTAAAAAGAGGAAGATAATATATTAATATGAAAAGAAAAAAAAATTTAAAATATGCATTAAAGAAATTTTTAAGGCCAAGAAACAGATATAAATGGCACAAGTAATAACATACCATCGTTGCCACAAATTAAAAGAGTTAAAAAGTAAAATGCATTGCCACATGCTCCAAGCTAACCTAAAAGGTAAGAGGCATCCTCAAAATATTTGAAAGAAAATGAATGTCAAGGACTTTTGATATTGGCTATAGGACTCGAGGCACAGGATATATTGTAAATAATTGCAAAAAAACAAGATAAAGAGGGATACACATACACGAGAAAACAACCAAAGATTATTGTAAGAAAATTGAAAAGGGGAGCATGCTTAAAAGTTAGTTGGACACTAGGATTCTCAAGTTTAACACACAAAGCTCCAAGGGAAGCCTTGATATTATATAGCCAACATGATAAGATAATCATATTATTATTTTCACTTGTTGCATAAATAATATAATTACCCAAGTTATTCTGAAATGGGCTGAAAGAGCATGAAAAATACATCTTCAATATAATAGTGCAAACAAAATTAGTACTACCTCCATCCCATAATAATCGTCGTTTTAGAAGGAATTTTTTTTCCCAATTTATTTGTCGTTTACAACTTTCTAGGAGAAACAATTATCTACTTTCCTATATCACCCCCTACCTTCTCTCATTGTCCCAAGAAATTTTTCCCTTGTATTAATAGTTTTCAACTTCCCATAAAGGGGTAGTGATGAAATTTCACACCAATTTTAATTAATAAATGATAGCACTAAATGACTTTCTTAATCCATGTGCATCAAGCTAAAGCGACAGTTATTATGGGATGGAGGGAGTATATTACAACGACATCAATAATAATAATTACATCCCAGAACCTTGAGTTCGACCAATGTAATCATTTTGATTTTTTTTAGCTAATGATATATGTAATCATTTCGATTTTTTTTGGCTAATGATATATGTAATCATTTCATCACCAAAATAATAGAAAGGAAATAAGAAAGACCCTTTTTATTTTCAGGAACAAATTGATCCTCATTTTCGTACAAGTTTCAAACACGAGATGGCCAATTTGCATGCAATGCCATTTTTCCTAGAATAGTCATTCTTATTCTTCCATTGTTAATAAAGACAAATTAAAAAAAAATTAAACTTCATAAAAACTAGCAGAAGCACAAAGAAATTTAAAAGAAATTAAAAATTAAAAAACCACCTCTTTTGGAATGCAAATAAAATCTCAGAATGTGGAAGGCGTAAACAGTATAATGTCAGGTAATAAATTATTCAAAACTTCTGAGAATTCTGTAATAATTCCACTCAGCAATATGTATGAAAAATTCATCTCAAACCAGAAGACAGTATGCAACTATCAAAAAATGATTATAACAATACTAACAATAAAATTTAGAGCCCCTTATAATTCATGAACAGAATTAACAAGAACAGGGTACATATTACATAAGTGGGTTGCAAAAAATTTCTAATAGGGAATCTATTAAGCCTAATAAAGCAGCTAGTTCAGCTCAGGCACTAAATGTAGCAAATGTACCAACTCAACAACACCCAACGGTTCAAGCATCAGTGGTGGCAGTGTACTAAACTGATAGCATTATGGAAATGAGCACGTGCATTATGGAAATACATGAGTTGTCACTTCATGTTGTAGGTTGTTAGAACCATAGTTAGTATATAACTAGAGTTAACTAGTGTAGTTAGGTTAGCCATATATATAGTATAAATACATATCAATAGCTTTAGGATTAATCGAGTGTGTTTTGTAAGATTTGCTGAATATTCATCCCTGTATTCAACTTCTTCCTTTCTATATCACTTTGATTGTCAATTATATCTTCTGATTTATCAAATTTACTAAACAAGATTTTTTCAAACCCAATAACAAGCTAAATTAAAGATGTAAAATAATACCAAATTGGGTGTCTGGGAGAAATAATGACCGATGACTGTATTATGAGCTATGAAAACTCTTCTGCCAGTAAATAATGAATGGAGAAAAACCATGGCTGCTAAGCTCCCAAGGAAACAATGGCCCTGAACCAGAGATTGCCTTCTGGGTTTTGGAGTCCCTTCCCATTTGTCCTTCTTACTGTTTGGGTTTGTGGGTCGGAGTGTTTTCACCCGGATCCATCTAGTACTCGGGGCTACTAGATATGCTTGGTGGACTGCAGTTTATGGCTCAACACCCTGAATCCATAAATCTCTCTGCTCGATATCAATATCAATGGGGTGAATATTAAAGGATTTGGTAAAAAAGTGTATATTCATTTGTATCGCAGAATGTTTTTATAGAGAGTACAAAGAGAATAAGCAACAGAATATCCTAAGATTAAGGTAACAAATATCCTAAGTATAAGGAAAGTTATAGCAGTGATAGATTGTACAGCTGGTGGATTTTATTTGGTACAGGTTGATGAATCATGGACTCTTATAAGCCCCCGCAAGATGGTGCTTCCATCGGAGACACCAATCTTGGCCCGAAGAAGGGTAAACCGCTGCCGAGAGAGTGGTTTGGTGAGAGCATCTGCCAGCTGATCAGTAGTAGAAACATGAGAGACTCGAAGCTGATCCTTGTTGACAAGATCACGCACAAAGTGAAAATCAATAGCTATATGTTTCATGCGAGAGTGGAAGACTGGATTGACGCAGAGGTAAGTAGCGCCCACATTATCACAATAAATCATCGGTGAAGTGGGAGGAAGTGCACCTAACTCACCCAACAGATGTTGAACCCACGATAACTCAGCAGCAGTGGCAGCAACTGCCCGATACTCTGACTCAGTAGAAGAGCGAGCAACTAATCGCTGCTTCCGAGAGGCCCAAGAGATAGCATTACCACCCAAAAATAAAATGTAGGCCGTGGTGGACGTGCAATCATCAGGATTGCCAGCCCAATCTGAATCAGAGAAGGCAAATAATGAAGTAGAAGGATTACATGTGAGTGATAGGTCATGATGAATTGTTCCCTTGAGGTACCGTAAGAGACGCTTAACAGCTTGCCAATGGAGCTGAGTCGGTTTATGCATGAATTGTGAAAGTTTATTCACTGCAAAAGCAATGTCTGGCCTGGTTAGCGAGAGGTATTGAAGGGACCCGACAACACTTCGAAATTCATTAGCATCCATGGAGGCAGACCCATCAGTGAGAGTAAATCTGGTAGTGGTGGAGAGTGGTGTAGTGGCCTCCTTTGCACCTGTCACGGTGGTGCGGACAAGTAAAGTCTGAATATATTTGTGTTGGGACAAGAAAAGACAAGTGGAGGTGGGTATTACTTCAACACCAAGGAAGTAGTTTTGCCACAAGTTATCATATGAGGGCCCATTTAAAAAAGGCCCAGCCCGAGGAGGGTATTGAGAATGCCCAACCAGAGGAAGATATTGAGAATGATATAGGGCATGTCCATGTTCATACGCAATCGACCCATGGTCATGCTCATGGGTCTTCTGATTTAATGGGCCCAAATTCAACTGACCTCTTGCGTAACAGGGTTATATCACAGGTATGATTAGATTCTTTCAAAAATTATAAACGGATGAAGTATTTTTTTTTATTAAATCTGAACAATTATGCTCAATGATCTTTCTTCTAATAAATTTGTTGGTCACCTAAGGAACTGTGCTGTCTAATTTAGTTTAATTAAATGTAGTAATTTAATGATATGCATGCATGCAGGTGTTGGAGTTGGGGATTTTAGTGCACTCTGTCATTATTGGAGTTTCTTTGGGTGCTTCATTGAGTCCCAAAACAATAAAGCCTCTTGTGGTAGCATTGACTTTTCATCAGCTGTTTGAAGGAATGGGTCTTGGGGGCTGCATTTCTCAGGTACATATATAGTAGTAATTTTTTTTTTATTTATTTATGATAAAAAGGAGTTTTTCGGTCTTGTTATGTCACTCTGAATAATGTCGGTTCCAAGTTCTTTGAGTCAAGCAGCGAGAAGCATGTATTATTTGCTTTTCCCCATGAATTAATATCTTTATAAACAAGTTTAAATGATCCTCTTATCAATAAAAAAAATTAAAGGTATGTTCTTTTGAAACTAAATATATATTATTTTTTTTTTGGTATTTGCAGGCTAATTTCAAGCCTGGAACAATTGCAACAATGGCAATTTTCTTCTCCCTCACCACTCCAATTGGAATATTGATTGGTTTAGGAATATCAAATATATACAATGAGAATAGTCCAACAGCTTTAATTGTGGAGGGCATATTTAACTCTGCTTCAGCAGGAATACTGATTTATATGGCACTTGTTGACCTCCTAGCACCAGATTTCATGAACCCTAGAGTACAAAGTAAGTTGAAGCTTCAAGCTGGTGCCAATTTTTCACTTCTTCTAGTCCCTTAATTGGCCATATGGGCTTGATGTTAGCTAGATCAGCAGATTGAGTATGAACATGGACATGTCATATATCATTCTCAATATCTTACTCTGGTTGGGCCTTCTCAACACCATCCTCGGGCTGGGCCTTTTTTAAATGGGCCCTCATATGATAACTTGTGGCAAAAGTATCCACCATCAAAGTGCATGGCAACCAAACCTCCCCAAGGGTTTTCTTTAAGGCAAGGGTTTGTCAGACTCTCGGAAGCGTCCGGCAACACGTGTATGAATCCGGTGGCGAGTATAACTCCGACAGCGAATGCTTTGATCAAGAAATATGTGTTGCCTTTCGGACAAAAAGCCGGGATAAATTTACCTAAAATTGGAAGTGAAACACCGATTGCACCGAATACTAAAATTGAAGCTATAGCCACTAATTTTAATTTTAGTGACTCGGTTTTGTTCCGGTTCCTGTTCGAGGTTTCGGATTGTTCACACGTGCAATCTGCATATACTGAGAAAGGGATCGTGAGAAGGAGAAGAACATTGAGTAGAAAAAGCTTATTCATGACTTTATTTTTAGAGAGAGAAAATTAAGATTTAGAGAGTACTGAGTAACAAAAGTTTGATATATATATATATATATATATATATATATATATATAGAGAGAGAGAGAGAGAGAGAGAGAATTATCGAGGATGAGTGCCAAATTACCCCTAAACCAATCAGTATTCCAATTGGAGTGGTGAGTGCAAAATTACCCCTCATTACTCAGCCTATTTTTTGATACTTTTAACTCTTTCTCCATTCTTATCCCAACAAAACTCTGGTTATCACAACAAAACTCTTATGTATATTATGAGGGAGAGAGAGTGTAGATAATTTCTAAGGAATTGGATACTTTTTTATGGGGATGGATGGAGAGAGACCAATGAATAAATTAGGCATGAGAGTTTTTAGGAGATAATTATAGAAAAATGTGTGAGAGAGAGTATGAATAACTATGCTAAATGATGATTTAAGGGTATTATAGAGAATTGAGTACTATATTTAATGATTTCCAATCATTATCTTAATTCTTGTGTCCATCTTTAAAACGTCAAATAATTAGGGACGAAGGGAATATTTCCTAAAAGATTGTCGTTTAAGATTTTTTCATATGGATTAAGAAAGTCATTTAATACTATCATTTAACAATTAAAATTTGTTTGGAATACCCCTTTATGGGAAGTTAAAAACTATTAATACAAGGGAGATAATTTCTTGGGATAATGAGAGAACGTAGGGGTCATATAGGAAAATAAATAATTTATTCTCTTAAAAAGTTGTAAATGATAAATAAGTTAGAACAAATTTTTTCTTTTAAAACGATAATTTTTTAAGAACGAAGACCTTACTTACGTATAGTCGTATTTCACTTGATTGAGAGATATCACGCTCACGACTCATGAGTGAGCATCACTCCTATTGCCTTATATATATATATATATATATATATATATATATATATATATATATATATATATAGTCCGGATCTTAACCTCACTCCTTATCCAACTCACCCGAGCTCAGCCCCCTTTAGCGACGGACTCGGCGACGGTTCGATCATACAACCGTCGTCTATACTTTTAGCGACGGACAACATATAGCGTCGCTAAAAGTATAAACGACGGTTGTATGACCGAACCGTTACCGGGTCCGTCGCTAAAGGGGGGTGAGCTCGAGTGAGTTGAATAAGTGGTGATGTAATACCCGAGATTTTTATAAATTAGAAATAAAAGTGTTTGAATATTTATTTTGAACACATATATATTTTGGTGGGTCATGAAAGGTGAAAATGAAAATTTAATTGAATCATGTTTGAAAGGATTAAGAAATTTATTGATAATATCGATAAGCTTGGTTACGATTGATTAAGCTTAAGTGTAAAGTCTTTTGTGGTGTAATTAAATTCTTAATGAGATTAATTGATGGATAACTTAATGAAGTGTTGGATCTAGGATAAATCCAAGCCCAACATTATTATTGTAACATACTTGCATAGTTGGGAGTTTAGCCCAAGAATTTGAATTGGTAGACTAATGTTTAACCCAATGTGTATAAGTGTTTGTACCTAGCCCAATTCAAATATTAATTTGGACAAACCCAATGTACATGGATTATATAAATACATATATAAGATAAGTATACTTATATATATAGGAATATATATATATATATAGGTGTAGAGATGTATGTGTAAAGGTAGCAATAAGCTAGCACATGGTACAAATGATGGAATGAAAGTGCAACATATGGAATGTTACCCCTCATGGCCAAAATTTTGGCCCTATTAAGCCTAAGTGATTATTTTTGTTGCACAAAAATTCTTACAAGCAATCCCATGTGGGCTCATGATGAAGAAGGACATAGTTGGTGAAGGAGTTGGTAATTCTTTTTACCTAATCACCTTTTAACCATGGTTAATACCTAGTTGGGTGTACATATACAAGTATTATACCAAGTATTAGTACATTTATTGTATACATAGAACTTGCCTATAAATATAACCCATCCTAGTTCATTGCTTCATTTACTTGAAATTTCATAAGTGTTAGTAGTATAATAAGAGCTAGAGAGAAATTGAGGGAAGTAGAAGGATTCTAGAGGAACTCTTGCACTTTGGTGGTTCAAGAGGAGTTCAAGAAGGAGAAGCAAAGGTGGAGAACTACTTAAGGTTCCTAGCCAAGAGGAAGAAAGCCTACAAGAAGTAAGATTCATAATCTAGCTTTATTTTTGGCAAGCTAAGATAGTATGTGTAGATATTAGTAAGAATGCATGCTTGATTGTGGGAAGTTTATGTGTTGTGTGATCATGATGATTATAAAAGTATAATGATGAGTATTGGAAGGAGAATATGTGATTTATATGGCTTGGTATGTGATCTAAGTTAAAATGAATCATGTAAAAGCATGTGAGCATGAAACCTAGCTTAGTATGCTTGAACGTTTGATAATCGTGATTAACATATGTAAGAGATATGTGTAATTCTAAAATGTTATATTAAGCATATATGAAATACGACCATAACACAAGTTGAATCATCAAATTCGGTCATAAAACGAACTCGTAGCAAAATAATTGGTAAGACAAGCTAGCATGAGAACCTTTGCTTGGAAAAGTAAATAATTTGATTAAATAAATATTTTGAAAAATTGTTCAAGATATCGCATATTGAAGATATGTAAGTTTATGAGATAATGGAAGTGGTTTGAACTCATTTGGATATGAAATGAGCAAGTTATGAAAGATTGAATCAAAAAGGGTCAAAACTGAAAATGTTGAAAAAATCGGATTTTTGCTTCTGCAGGGGAGCGCCTAGGCGCTCAACCCAGGCTTATTTCAAGCGCCTAGGCGCTAGGCCATTTTCAGTGTTGAGTCAGTTTGGTTCGGGTCGGGTCAAACGGGTCAAGACTTATTTTTTTTGGATATAATAAGATAAAATAAGATTAATAACAAGATAAAAATATAATATTAATACTAAGTAAGGTAAGAATACTTTATTTATGTAATGAGACATGGATAAATAAAACCAAGTGAACAATTGATTAAACAAGTAAAATGATAGAAGGTGTCTTCGGGTTCGGAGATGAAGTCTTCGACTTCGTAAGATGTCTTCGGGTTCGAATGTGGCGGGATGTCTTCGGATTTGGAAACAACATTGTGACATTGGGAAAGGTGGGATTAATTGATAAATATTATCAAATTGATATATGTTACCCACGCATGAACTAAACTAAAATTTTAAGTAGAGGGTTATACTAGCTGTGTCCGAATAAACTTAATTTAAAAGTTTCTTGGCACGTATGTGTGAACGACGTAATATAGAATGCGTAACTCAAGTAATGTTTCACGTATACAAACATGAAATGAGTATATGAGACTTAAATTTGCTAAAATGTTGTTAAGGTTTTTAAAAGTAAGAACAATCTGAATTATACATCTATGAGTTCTAAGGTGTATGGATAGATATATGTGTAATAATTGCATGTTGAGATTTATGTCAGGATGTGTGGCTAATGAGTACCTATACATACATAAATAGGATAATATAGTTCATTGAGGTGATTTTATGCTATAAGTGGTAATCAACGCTTAAGGCAAGTTCCCTAACTTACTCTCTTTTATATTGAGCAAGTATCCGAACCCTACTCTTATTGTGCAAGTATAATTGCATTCTTTATTCGACGAATACCGTAAACTTATTTCTTTGAATACAAGTTATATTACTTTCTCGTGCAAATGAGTTAATATGCTTAAACCCTTGTGAGAACTATTATTCATGATAAACTTAGTATTGATCTTGAATATTGTGAAAAAGTCGATGCCATTTGATTCGGCTAGACTATATGCATGTTTATAATAAAACTGTTCAAACCAATTGATTGGTGCGGAAATCTTGAAAACTGAGTTGAACAACCCTTTTGGTAAGGGGAGTGTATGTTGTTGGAAACCCCAACACATGAATAAATATTATTGTGGTGTTATGCATAACGTGAAGTATTGTAGACTGATCATCTATAGTACTTGATATCTTTGGTTATCAATTTAATATTGGTAACTCTAGTGAAAGTTCAATGGTCTTTAGTGACTGCTCAGTATAAAGTGATTATCCAGTTGGATACATTGTTAGCCGTTGAATTCATATACATCTGTTGAATTATATTGAATTGTCATATCTCTTATTCATGATGTTATCCTGACACTTTGAACTATCTTAGAAATAACCCTTCGATATTTCAAATCTTGTGATATTATATCCTACACCCTTGTTGTATATTACTTGCTGGGCAATTTGTGCTCATCCTTGCTTATTTAAAACTTTTCAGCTAAGGCGGAACAGGGAGGTGTCTCTGGGAAAGACAAGGGCAAGGGCAAGGCTACTGACTAGCTTGTCCCTTTTATGTTTAAATCTATCATGTTGTAATAAGACTATTTGCAAACTATGTTTAAACTTAAGTAGGATTATGTAATAAGTCTTTATTCGATATTATTATGTAATCTATTTAGTAATGTAGGTTGCGAGACTTGGGGGAATAATTATAATAAATCATTGTATATTATTCTAAATTAGATCTTTCGCTGTGAATGAGTGATTTTAGTTATTATGGTAATATCTTGAGAACGTGACGAACCGAATTCGGGTGACCAAGTGGAGGTCAGAATTTGGGGGCATCACAGGTGAGCTTAAGATCCGGACCGTATATATATATATATATATATATATATATATATATATATATATATATATATATATATATATATATATATATATATAAAGCATTCGTGGCACATGTAATGTGTATAATTAAATTATGTAAGATAAAATGAAAATTTTATAAAAATTTTAGGATTAAATAGAAAGATGAAAAAAATTAATATAAAAAGAATAAAATAATATTAATTTTGGTCAATTGACCAATACAATGTCGACACATAGGTCGGGAGGTAATATCTCTCTCTGCGTGTCAGCACTGTCTTGGTCAATTAATCAACTTACCATAAAATTAACTTTATGATAACCGGATCCATTTCATTTCATGATATGCTACACATTTGGCCCATAAAGCCCTTATTAGATTATTATAGAAGAAGATTAAAAAAAACTACAACTGACTGGAGAAGTTATATTACTTAGATGGGCTTGGGATTTTGGGCTAAGTTCCAGTCACTTTTTATAAGTGTTGTTTATCTAATCACTTCTAAGTTGTAAGTAATCTTTTTGAATTTCAAAATTAAAGTATAGGCCCTTGTCATACTTTCTTTACGCAAGTATTAAAAATTGAATCAAAAAAGAAAAAAGGGAAGCATAGTAGTGTATCACATCTTTAAAACAGAATTCTTGTAAACACATGACTTGCTTCTTCCAATAATTAGCTTCACAAGATTGGTTTCATTTTGGGTGCATAACAAGCTAAGAGTCTTGTTAGCCGAGTAAACACAATGACATAATTCATAAATAGTTAGTAATTTAAATGTGTACACACACACACACACACACACACACACACACACACATATATATATATATATATATTGGAAAAAGGGAGTATATATATATTTTAAACACACAAAAGTTTGCGTGTCTAATTATTTTAAGAGTTTTTATTAATGGAATTTTGACACTACTATTTTTATGAATAGTTATTTTGACACTTCACTATTTTATTATTCAAAACTACGTCGTATTAAGTGCAGGACACACAAACTTGTGTGTTTTGTGTCTAAAACACATACTCCCTTTTCACACACACACACACACACACACACATATATATATATAGAGGATCTCCGACGGATCAATCCGTTAACGGACTAGTCTCTGGTCTATTCCTGAACCAGCCTCTCTCTCTCTCTATATATATATATATATATAATCGACTGAAAAGTAGATTTTATAAATCGAAGAATATATCATTTTCATCAACTTCAACCCCAAAATGTACCAACTTAATTAATTCCAGCCCATAATGTGGTGACCTAAATTTGCAAAAGAATTAATTAAGTCGTTAAAACATCAATGGCTAAAGAATCCCTAAAAAATGTTAGACAGTTAGTTATATTAGGAAACTATTTGGTGACTCAATGAAATTGGTTGGAGAAGCAACCATGCAAAAGTTAAAAAAGATGTTCTTTATTTATTGGTAGTAGTTGAAGCAAACCAACAACATTAATAATACATGTTCCCACAAGTATAAATTCTTTTCCTTTTATATCTCTCTCATACAAGAATAAATTGCCCCCTACTCCATGATCACTTCAACATGAATCAATATATATATTTTAGCTTTTGAAACTTGTCAAGCATAACTTCTACAACACACAAGGCATGGCTGGCTTAGCTATTTGGTGAAACAAAGATAAAATTACATTTATGTCCTCTTGTGGACCAAATTGTTAATGATTCACGTCGAGGAGAGTTTTTTCGGAGGTAGGCTGTATATCCTTAGTGGGGGAGGCAACCACTTTCACCGTATTATATTTTATATGGCACAATCTTTTTCTTTTATTAATTGTTCAACAACTACGTATCACTCTGTCGCCTGAAAGTGGGCCATCTTGCCTTTTAATCAGATAAAACTTGTAAAAATAACAAATTTTCAATGACTTTATTCAATATAAGTCTTGAAGATTTCAGTCACAAAAATGAAGTATGACAAAGAGTTTTGTTCGGTTTCTAACGTTTGCTCAGCGTTTGAACTTCTAAACGTATAAAGTCGTTTTGGATGCGTTGGGTCTCAAACATTGAGTTTTGTGAGTTAAATAAATTGTGTTTAAAATAAATTATTATTATATTAGACGAACAAGATTTTTAAGTGCATTTAGACTTTCAAACGCTGCAAACGATTGTAACTAAGGGGGAGTAAAAAGGCTTATATATATAGTTCAACTTAAACTTAGAATCTTTCTTGATTAGAGATTGAAATTAAGGGAGGGGGGGAGGGGGTGAGGGAATCACATTCTGTGGTGTAGTAAAATTGAAGTAGCAGGTAGCCGAAAAGAAGAAATGGAAAATAAAGATGTATGTATATATAGTTGAGTAACAAGTGGAAGAAGAAGAGTAAATAGGGTGATGTAATTGGATAGTTAGGACATCAGTAATTACCTAATACTTACACATGCAACATTTGGATTTTGGTGATGTCAATGATTCATTCTATGGTGTAAAAAAGTTCCAACAGCTGGTGGTCCAGTTTTTGGATGATATGATATCAATTCATCTGCAAGTAAACAACTGGCGAGGCCAAGGGTAACATATTATTTTTTTAAAGTCACAGCAGTTATATATTGTAGTTAATCGACTCCTCGTTCGATCAACTAGCCTGTGGAGAGCCCAAATTTTGATATGTTGGTAGAAGATTGTGGGATAAATATCTTTTGTATTCTCTCAGTTTAGTATAGTGGATTTTTCAAAATTTGTCCCGAAATTTTTATTTCTTAATTTTAGAGAATTTTTCATGTAAAATCTCGATGTCTTGTGTTTTGTTATTCTTTCCATTTAATTTAACAAAACAACAAGTGGGAAGTGATTTTAATTTGTCGGCGAATCGGTAACTCAGTTTCTCATGGTAATATGGACTTTTAATTTCCCTACTTTTTGGTTGGAGGATATTCATTCGAGTCGTATTTTTCCTTTACTTGTAAAAGAAGCTCTTCATTAATATTATATATTTTCAGTCGTTTTGGATTGTTATAAAAAAAAGTCCCGATTTGAGAATACAATACAAGTACAATAAATTCTCATAATAATAAGTACTTAATTACAATTGTAATATATATTAATATAATCGCGATATGAGAAGTTGTAGCCTCATCACATAATGAAAAAAAATACACTTTAAATAAAATGATACTCCCTCCGTCCATGATAAAAGTCCTTATTACTATTTTGGATAGTTCTATGTTAAATGTCCATTTCTCTTTAATAACCAAACTTTTACACATATTTTCTTATTATACCCGTAACATTAAATATCTCATACTTTTCTTATTCTAATTATCTCTCCATATTTAATGACATTATTATGGACAATTTTGTCATTTCATTCATCTTCTTAATATGTGTGAAAAGTCCACCAGAACTTTTATCCTGGGACGGAGGGAGTATAAAAGTGATATCTAAAAGTCACATGATTCGATCTTAATTGGCAAGATATCCTTATTATTGACTAGTGGGGTTAAGAATTAATTAAGTTTATATTGATTTTATCTATAAATGAACTCGAGTTTATCAGTATGGTAATCTCAAGATCTCGAAAAATGATACTATGTCTAAGTAAGACTTAAAAAGTACTCTTAAAGTCTTATAGACATTAAGAATATGGTAATCTCAAGATCTCGAAAAATGACATGCCTAAGTATGGCTATTAAAAAGGAGTATAATTGTCTTAAAGTCTTATAGAAGTTAAGAAGATGTAGAGGAAAATTCAAATTATGGCTATACACTCTAAATTAACACACAATGTCAAAGTTCAATAGAACGTGCCAATTGCTCATACTAGGCAAAATGTAGAAAGTTATTCATTTAGTCTGGGAGGAGGAAGAAATGAGGGGATGTACACAAATATAGGAGGGAAACTACACCATCCTATAGTTGAAGTAGGCTAAAAATGAATTTTGTAAGTAATTGTAAACGTAAAAAAACACGAATAATAAGAAATGTCTCTGCAAAATAAAAATGTTAGACTAATCTGTTGAAAGTGGTAAGTGGTTAGTGGGTGGGTGGGTGGGTGGGTGGAATTTAGATTAAAGTTTCATAAATGAGTGACAAAATTAACTCGATCCAATGTAACTTTTTTTTTTCTTTTGATAATCAGGAGATTTCCAACCGCAATCGAACATGTGTCTACCTTGATAAATTGTTGGTGGTGGTATTTGATCCCAAGGCGTCCGAATCTATCGCTCATTTCAGAGCGTCATTTGAACCATTGCGCCAACTGCTAGGATTTTGTAGCTTTCATTTTCCTTTTTGGGTATTCATTGTACCTAATTTTGCAGCAATCCACCAAACAATTGCTTATATCTCAATATCACATGCATTTGTTACTCCTGTCCAATTACATTTCCTTCTGATATCACCAAGCCCTAAACATTGTACTTACCGAAACTTCTTCCATTTAGGGTGAACAAGTCAAAAGAGAATTCATCAAACTTACCATCAATTACCCCACGTATCCCTTAAGGACTTTTACCATGGATTTTTCTCACCATAACCATTCAAAACTACTCCTATAATGGGTCCCTCCCCTCTACATAGAACCCTTAATCTAAATTAATTGCAACATTTGAACTACTCCCAAAAGCTAACAAATCAACTTAAACCACTCGTTAATCTAAATAATCCCCCCCCACCACCCCACCACCCCACCACCCCACCACCCCACCCTAATTAATAAAAGTGATATCACTAACCTACCAATTAACCAAACCAAAATTTCATTTTCGTACAACCATACACTACTTAAGATACAGATACAGAACTGCACTGGAAAATTCGGATATTTATTTTTGCCTATTTCAAAATCTCAAATTTTATTTTCTTGTGAAGAATATATTTTGCATAAGTTGTATGTAATCATTTATTTGTGAGTTAAGAATTCCTTATACTCATTAATGTCAAACCTGTTAGGATCCTTAAAGTAAGAAGTTGGTCACTGCTTACTTTTCTGTGCATGAGAAAGAACATTTCAAAAGCTAAGTTCTTTATAAAACTATACAAACATCAAACCAGAGCTTAGACAAAAAACATTTGGCATAACAAACAGACAAACAAAAAAAGAGTCCCTCAAAAAATTTAATTTTTCAATGTTCTTTGCATGACCCAATTTAATTTGCAAAAAAAATCATTTTATTTTCGCCTCGTAGTTCGGCCTCTCCCTTTCCATGTCTATATATATATATATATATATATATATATATATATATATATATATATATATACATAATTACAGTGTCACCATTTATATTAAATTCTAAGCTAAGCCATTCTCTTCCCATGACCTAATCTCTCTCTAAGATATCAAACTACTAGAGAGAGATTTAGAGATAGAAAATGGAAAGGAGGAGGATTCTTGTAGTAATATTATTGCCCATGATATTAATAGGGTTGGTTTTTGTGAATATAATTCATGCATACAATGATAACTCATCACCGGAAGATCAATTTTCCGGCGGCCATTATCGGGCAAAAATGCGAAAAATGCAAGCTTTTAAGGCCTCTTTTGCTCAACGTGATTCCACCTCTCTTCCACCCACCCCCAATATCTCTCCATCGCCAAGCCTTTCTGCACCAGCTCCCTCACCAAGTTTTCTGGCACCAGCTCCATCACCAACAGTAAGTACTAAATACCTTTTTTTTTTCTTTTCTAAATTACTGTGGACCCATAGTCACTATCTTTCGGCTAAAACAGAGAGAGAAAAAGATCGAAATGTAGAAGAAAATTCTAATAAAAATAATTCTCATTATCTAAACTTCCAAAATATCAGTTTTTGAATGATTAAAAAGGTATTAGCAAATTTTTAGATTTTATTTATTTATTTTCAGTTTTTTTTTTATCAAATTTTCCAATTTCCAAGTGCAGTACCCCGCACTGTTTTGATGAATTTAAATCTTCTGTCTCATTTTTTTGTCTCATTTACGGTTCCATTTCATGTATTTTTTAAATTTTTTTAGTCGCAAAATTATTTGTGAATAACTAAATAAGGATCAAATGACAGAATTATATAAAATTCAAACAACAGATAGGACAGTAAAATTAGATTGTATTGTGATTATTTTTTTCTTTAATGTTTGAAAATCTTGAAGTAGAAGTGATCATCGTTAAGGTTATGATTAATTGATTGTGCTGTAGGTTAGTGGTACACCAAGCCCACGTGAGTATCACGTGACATCATATGGTGCAGACCCAAGTGGGGAAATTGATAGCACAGAAGCAATTCTTAGAGCAACTTCAGATGCAGTACAAGGTCCAGGTAATGGGTTCTTAATGAAGGGAATTGTGAACCTTGGTGGTGTAAAGATCAACCTTGATGGTGGAATTTACAAAATTAGCCGCCCCTTACGGCTGCCGGCCGCCGGCCTAGGTAACCTCGTGGTATATTTGCATCCCAATATTTTGCAACTTTTAAAATCTAACTACATTCAAATCTCAAGACTTTTGTGATCAATGTCCGGTCCTTTTGCGTTATGGGTGTATATATATTTTTTTCTTTACATTTTTCTTCATTTTCTAATAGGTTGGTAAACAACTATAAATCACAACAAATGAAATGTAAACATAATCATCCCATTGCCTACATGTTGAATTAGGCTGTGTTTAATAAAAATGAGTAATTAAGATTTGAATATATCTGTCTAGATGAGAATCTGAACGATAAAATATTAAGTTTGATAAATGTGCAAAACATCTTAATGATAACATTTTACAATTTTAGCTATTTGAAGAGAGAGAAAAGTGAAACTAGAGCTAAAATAGCACCAAGGACAAAAAAGGAGCAATGTAATTATTATGTTTGAAAAAAATGAAAATTTCGCTCAAACATTGGTCTGAAAGATTTGGAGAAATTTTTCTCCCTTTGCGATCGATCAAGTGTAATCTCTTAGAGCGAATCAGAAATGTTAGCATTAAGAGTTAATCAAACATTATCTTAAGGTGGTGTTTGATTGCATCTTAATGCATTTGAATAGTATATCTCTTAATGCATTTTAACAGCCCACATATTTGTATTAAGAGGTCATCTGAATAGTATAGACTCATATTTGTATCTTAACTATTCAGTGTACTTCTTAATACAAAGATGTGGGCAGTGGGATGTTAAGATGCATTAAGAGGTAGGCTGCTAAGATACATTAAGATGTATTAGTTTCAAAGAAAGTTACCAATTGTAATTGCATGACATAAATTTTTTCACTCTATTTTGTTTATTTTTATATAATTGTTCTAAAGTTGATATATTTTCAATGAAAACGTACAGATACACGGAGGAACGTTAAAAGCTTCTGATGATTTTCCAACAGACGGATATCTTATTGATTTATCAGATTCATCTAACCAAGACCTTGATTACAATTATGAATTTGTAACACTTAGGGACCTTATGTTAGACTCAAATTTCAGGGGTGGAGGAGTAAAAGTTGAAGACTCACTTAGAACTAGCATTGATAATTGTTACATTGCACATTTCACTACCTTTGGCATCTCGGTCCAAGGTGGACACGAAACCTACATTAGAAATTCCTTCCTAGGCCAACATATCACAGCCGGTGGCGATCCCGGAGAGAGAAACTTCTCCGGAACTGCAATAAGCTTAAGTGGGAATGATAATGCTGTTACAGATGTGGTAATTTTCTCGGCTGCCACTGGAATTATCATATCGGGCCAAGCTAATACACTCTCGGGGGTACATTGTTACAATAAAGCCACAGGTTTTGGTGGCACAGGGATTTATTTAAAATTGCCTGGTTTGACACAAACTCGAATTGTAAATTCTTATTTGGATTACACCGGTATTGTCGCAGAGGATCCGGTTCAACTTCACATTGCCGGTAGTTTTTTCCTCGGAGACGCATTTATCCTCTTAAAATCGATCAATGGAGTTGCGAACGGAGTTAATATTGTCGATAATATGTTCTCGGGTTCAAATAATGGGATTGACATTGTACAATTAGATCAAAGTAATGGTGAGTTCAAGGAGGTTGAACAAGTTGTTGTTGATAGGAATAATGCGAGGGGAATGAATGTCAAGGCTACTATTGCTAGAGGAACTGCCGAGGGAAATGATAGCTCGTGGACCGTCGACCTTAATCGGATGCTACTTTTTCCTAATCTTATAAAATCTGTACAGTACTCATTAACGGCGAGTGGTAACGCATTTCCAAATCATGCTTTGCGTAATGTGTCGGATAATAAGGTTGTCATCGTGTCGGATGTGGTGGTTCCTGCAAGTGTTACTGTCATGGTGGATCAATGAGTGGCAAGGTGGGTCAAACCTAGTACTCAAAAGGATTTGTGAAAATAGGTGGGAAAAGAGTATACTTATGGATCAATTCCATTACATTTCTTTTTTTCTTATACGAGTACAACATATCAAATTTCTTGAATGTGTACTCCGATTGGTGGAAAAACAAGTACTTTTAGTGGAATTTCAAAAGATTTGATATCTAGTTTGGTTTCTGAAACTAGACTATTGTTGAACAAAGAATGGGAAATTGAAAATTTTGAACCATAATTTCACAAAGGGAGTTTCTGTCTCTAGAAACAGCAAAGAACTTGCTGCTAAGAGAAGCGAAGTTGTGTACTTAATCACTGATATGTGGAAATTTTACACGTGCTTTTATTCTTTTGACTGCATTCATTATATATACTAGTACACGCGTTGTGTATATAAATAATAAATAGTATAATAGAGATTATATAAAATTTGAAAGACTTAAAAAATATATAAAAAAGATAAAATTGGGGGTGGGTTTTCTTATGGTAGTCCCGTTGTGGCCTCAGACCGTCTATCCCGTCTCATCTTGATTTGGCTATACTTGTATGTAAGTCAGTCATACGGCGCGCTCCACTCTGGAATCAAGACCTCTCCTTTCCTTTAACCAACGGCTACTTAAACCAACTTGTCCATCCTTTCTATTTCTCAATAAATGGTTACGCAGACATGAGAGATGCTCTAAGTCATAACGGGAAAGGTCGGAGACTTCGCTCAAATGGGGGCCGTTTTCTACTCAATAAAATGAAAGACTACTTCTTGGATATTCTTTTTAAAAAATGATAACTCAATAAGAGATTATATCATGAAATTAGGTTAGCAAAGAAGAATATCACGAATGAAATCTTGAGCTTCTTGTTGACTCTCATTTATCTCCGAGGTAAGAATGACCTCATAAACTCTTTTGTCTAAGGTGAATGCTCGAGCCAACTAGTTAATTATTTCAGTGATTTCTTCAAACGCCGTTTAGCCGGGCGAAAGGAGAAGAAAGTGGTAATACGGTCTCGATGGGAGAATTCCCATGAGATAAAGGCAACTATAAAATGAGTGGGTTTACTTGGCAGAGATGATCCTCTTTTCTGGCACTTATTATTCGGTGAGTGGGTTTTCTTACTCTCACTTGATAAGCTAGCTTTGCCTAAGACTCTTGTGGTCGCTGCTACTAATCTTAAAAGTCGAAAGTCGAAGGGCATTTTCGAAAAAGGCAAAAAACTTCAAAAAATGTGTTTACACCAAGTGGTCCTCCCGCTTTATATATATATATATATATATAGGTAGAGATCCTTTATTTTCTTAAAATGAGCGACATTTTTTTTTAAAACAACTAAAAAAAAGTTTAATATTTTATGGAACTGAAATTTTTTCATAATACAGTATACGTATAACAAAACAGGTATGTACAGTCTGGGCAGACTGTACCACCACTTTTTGGTATAGGTATTCAAAACACGTCCAAAACATTGTATTATGGAAAAATTTCAGTTACATAAAAAATTAAACTTTTTTTTAGTTGTTTTAAAAAAAAAGCAAAAAAAAAACAAAAAAAAAGTCCCTCATTTTAAGAAAGTAAGGGATCCCTTACTTGATCATTTCTGTATATATATATATATATATATATATATATATATATATATATATATATATATATATATATATATATATAAAAGAATGATTCATTACGTCCATTACTAATAATACCGGACGTAATCCGTCGTCTGCTACTAATAGTAGTGGATGCGATTTTTTCAGTTATAATCTATATTGGTTCTTGTATTAGACGTGAATAATGGTGTCTGCCCATAATAAGTACTCATTTTGTTCCATAATAAACATCTTAATTTGACGTTTATAGTCAAATTTACTATTTTTAAAATTAATATATCTTTAGAAAAATTTAAGATATATGCCTAAAGATTATGATCATAATAACTTACGAAGAATGTACAATTAATTTCAAGTTTCGTTATTTAAAAATTATATATATACATTTTTAATTATTTACTTTTAAAATAGTCAATTTGACCACTAAAGTCAAACTAGTATATTTATTATAGAACGGAGGAAGTACTTATTAAAGATCGTGTGTGTATATATATGTGTCTTCATCCATGGCAACTGATTGTTACAGATACTATTGCAACAATAACATCTTACATCATCCATCATGATATCCAAAAGCTAGAATTAAATTGGACTTGATCCCCTACCGCTAGAAGGAATAGCGGCAAATATACTCTTTATAGTTGCCCGAGAAATTACCTAAATACCCTCTCCTTAATCTTATCATTGCTACTAAGAGGAGTAGCGACGGGTTGATTAATTACATCATTACAATATTTGCAATCATAGAAGAATCTCTTATAATACGCACTGAAAGTCATTACTTGTGTCACCTCACAAAATCTGGTAATAATAGAATTGTGGGTCCTGTTTACTATTCATGAGAGGGAACCTTGTGGAAATATCAATTCCCTATAAAAATATTTCTTACCTACAATACCAGTAAAAAACACTTCGGTCCACTTTTATATGCTTCACAAGTAGTACAATATTAGCTCAACAGTTAACACCAGGATCAAAGCTAAGGAAAACTCCATGGTGCTACTACTTCATGAACCTGTAGAATGTGGACGATCATCAATAGAACAAAACTTACACACACAAAATACATTATTAAAAGACTTCTATCCATTCAAAAACACATTATAGATGGAGACCTTAAGCCATAAAGACCTTTAATCCTTAACTTCAACGCAAAGAATTCTCTTTTCTAGTTAAGTCAATAGTGAACACACGCAATGTCATGTCACACTATATTATGTCCAGGTGAAAATTATCTTTCTATTAGTAACAAGATAATAGTAATAAATAAATCACAACTTAATTATGCTTCAGGCTTCAGCTAGAAAAGATGTTAGTATTTTCCTTATTACGTTGAAATTGAAAATTAAATTAGTACATTTATCAGCCTTTCTCAGGATCATACGCAACATAATCTCCAAAGTACATAGCTATAAGATGAAAAAAATATAGTTAAAAAAATAAAATTAACATTAAAAAAATAATAAAATAATAGATAATTTAATAGGATATCTAGGTAACAATGGAGAAATGAACGGTAAATTGTGTCAAAGATTTGGAATTAAGATTTTCACAATACACACACTTTGAGAATTATAAAAATTCATAAGAATTTTGAATTTTAAAATGTTTCAAGTACAAAAGTTAATAATAATCTTATATTTTGAAATGAATGAAGTGATTAATAATGCTAAGAATTAATCATATACAAATATATATATATATATATATATATATATATATATATATATATATATATATATATATATATATATATAAATGGAAGTGTGTTGGTATAAATTGGGGTATTCAAACTGAAATATTAGACTAACCTTTGTTGTGCTGGGGTTAATAATGTGGTTGCGCATTTTAGTCATTTTTCATGCCGTCTGTTAGAGTAGTTCCAGCTAAACCAATTCTAAAGCTAACAACATATACTGAAAAGACAGTAAACAATGATGGCTCACGGGTGGTTGTTATTAACACTAACAGAGTGTAAA
The DNA here is from genome assembly GCA_016801055.1 of Panax notoginseng. Classification (NCBI taxonomy): domain Eukaryota; kingdom Viridiplantae; phylum Streptophyta; class Magnoliopsida; order Apiales; family Araliaceae; genus Panax; species Panax notoginseng. The sequence goes on along the minus strand of CM029020.1, from coordinate 24,454,433 downwards.
TATATAGAGTCGAATCGAATATTGAGTTATTTAAATTTAATTTATAAAATTTATCGAGTTTGATTGATGTTCGTTTAGTTATGGAGTCGAACGCGATCTCGAATTGAGCCAGAAGAGTTTGAACTATTCGAGCGAATATGATCTGAGTATCAATAGAAAATTATAATTTAAAAATATTCGAATAATTTATCGAACCTTAAAATTTGCACATATTTGAATTGTTTATATTTTGATTCGAGCTCGACTAAAATTTCGGTTCGAGCTCGAATCAAATTTGTGTGTGTGAGCAATAATTTATGTACCTCAATAATTTATCCTTGTTATTGAGTGAGCAATAAAAGGTCGGGACGTTGTCCTGTAAACACTGTGTTGGCTTGTGTGCGTGGCTTGATTATATAGACTGTGCTTGTGTGATTGACATGTTGCTAATTGGTTGGGCGAACCAGTGCATCACAAGGATGACATAGACGCGAAAAAAATAGTGTCAAATTGTGCACCCTGTGACACTTATCCAGCTGATTTTAGAGGCTATGAAAGATAGCAGCCACGTAAGTGCAATGTTTGTTTAAGTATAGATAGATAGAATAAGATAGATTGGTCTTTTTAAATAAAGTTAAAGGTTAATTTTGTCAACAAATTTTTAGTCCAAAATGGTAGGGATTATAATACCTAGTTGAACATGGTATTAAATAGTCTCCCTTTCAAGTCATTTTATTATCCCGGGATTAATAATATCAAGTCTATTTTTAAAAAATAAACAAGTGACTTGGGATTAATAGTCAAATCTCAAGTATAATTCTTGCAAACAAACATAGTCAAAATGCATAAAAACAAAATATGAGATGGGGGCTCTCAATTGTGACAGGTGGGCTATAAATGTTTTTTTGATTTTATTTTAACATGAGTAACACAATTAAGGCTGTAAAATGAGCAAATAGTTCGGGCTCAATTCGTACTTGCTTGACTAAAAGTTCAACTCGACATATAAATGAGTCAAATATGAGCAAATTTTATAATTCAATAAATTACTTGAACCTTCTCAAGTTGTAATCTTCTATTGATACTCGGATCATATTCGTTCGAAAAATTCAAACTGCTCGGGCTCGATTCGAGATCGTGCTCGACTCATTAGCTAAATAAGTCTCAATCAAATCTTATTTTATGCTCGATAAATTTTGTGAACCAGATATGAACAACTTAATACTCAACTCGATTTAATTACACCCTTAAACAAAATTAATTAAGGACAATTAATTAAGGCAGTTTGGGGCTTTGGTGGTTTGGTTATTTCTCAGCAGTGCTAGTTGTGTGCTTCGGCCTTTTTGTTGGACTTATTTGTGAATTTGGTCAGCTTGAAATCTTTGAAATGTCAGGTGTGATTGAAAAACTTCGCTTCATCATATTCTTATTATTATATATTTATCAATGTAATCAAATTATTAATAATTAAATAAATAAATAAACGTTTGAGTAACAATAATACACACTTGTTAATATTGGAAGAACAAAAATGACACTGCTAAAAAATAATTATATATTTAACTATACTTTTATAATTATTCTAGTGACGCTTAACTGACATTTATTATTTTAACAATATATTTTTTAAGAGAAAGTTTAAAAAATAACCACCTTGAGGATGTGTCACAAATTTTTTCCCCAAAACATTTGTCCCTATAAGTTTGGTCTTGTTACAATTTTATCCTTCTTAATTATTTTTTTTATATTTTATCCCAAAATTAATTTAAAAAATTATTATATTTTTATAATAATTACACACACAATACTTATCTCACTAGCACTAGTACTAACACATAGTAATCCGAGGTACCAACATAAATAGTATATGATATAAAAAAGAAGGAATAAAAACTGTATTAGATTAAGGCTATAAACCACATGCAAAGGATGGATCAATTTAGTGGCTGGTGGTCAAGTCAAGTAACCCCCTTTAAACAGTTGAATTTTATAGAAAATTTTGAGATTTAGGGAAAGTATAGGACATTGACCACTCTGTCTTAAGAAAGAAAGAAAGAAATACCATTACGTATCTCCTATTGTCTCCAAGTTGATGATAAAGTATAAATATTTTACAATATTTAGAAATTAATTGTAACACTCCAGTTTCACATAGAAAAATATGAAAAAAATTTGTTTGTACATAAGGAATTAAGTAACTACCAATAGTATCTTGATCAAGTCATGACCTTTTGGGTGAGCATGTGGTGGGTTAAAATGACCCAAGAAGATACTATTGGGTCAGTAGTTTAAGATTTTATTTGAATGAATTTGATTCGATTCGGACTTGAGATTTGACCCGAGATTTGTTCTGGACTCGGGATTTGACTCTGTTTAAAGGGGATATATGGCATGGTCCTTAAAATTTATTTAAATTTACAAAATAATCATTTTGTATTCAACAATTTTTTTTAACTAATTTACAACATTAATCCAAATTTAATAAGTTTACACTAAGTTTAAAATTTAAAACACTACAAGAAAATTAAGTATGACACTTTCGCAGAACGAAGGGGTTTTTTTTTTCTTTGTAAAGATGGGGGCACCAGATGTCTACCAGGACAAAAAAAAAAACTCGTGTAAATTTTTATGCAATATCTCATGTGAACTTTTTTCTAGAGGGGATAGTATAAAAAAGTTACACCCCGGTACCCATAATTTTTTATCCATTATTTTTATACAAAGTATATATATTTATATATATATATATATATATATATATATATATATATATATATATATATATGGCTAGAGTCCTGATCTTAAGCTTACCCATATTCAACTCATCCGAGCTCACCCCCTTTAGCAACGGACCCGGCGACGGTTCGATCATACAACTGTCGTCTATACTTTTAGCGACGGACAACATATAGCGTCGCTAAAAGTATAAACGACGGTTGTATGACCGAACCGTCGTCGGGTTCGTCGCTAAAAGGGGAGTGAGCTCGGGTGAGTTGGATAATGGGTGAACTTAAGATCCGAATCATATATGGCTATACGTATATACACAGCTGTTACACAGTCGAGCTATGGCAACGAGTATTTTGAACTATGGCGACGATTCATCCTTGGTCGTCGTCATAGCCCAAAAAATCGTCGCCAAAACCGATTGTGTATTACATCTCTGTGTACATATATTTTTTCCACACACACATATATATATATATATGACGACAATCTGTACCGTCGCCATAGTACTATGACTATGTTTTTTGACTATTACCACAGTATAAATTGTAATCATAATCTATATTCATTTGTTCGCGTTGGTTAGAGAATTAAATTATATATATATATATATATATATATATATATATATATATATATATATATATATATAATGAGAGTTGTCTCTTAACCGAGCGGTAAACTCCGGCGGACTCATAAAGCTTTTACGGCGGGCAGGCAGCCAACCGTAAAGTTTGACGAGCTAGGTTAATTAATCAATATAATTTATTTAATTATTATCTCCACCTCCCTTCTCAGAAACTACGTACTACGTACTACTATCTCCAAGGCTATATATATAGCCATTCACTCCAAGCATTCAACCAACAATTAACATATATATATATAGAGAGAGAGATATCCCACACAAATATATATTGTCTCTGTTTCTGATCTATAGATATATTGAGCTCTTTGATCTTTGATTCACTACTTGATAAATTATTAACACTACAAATTTAAACAATGAGGAGGCCATTTTCATCAGCAATAATCTTCTTCTTCTTCTTCTTCTTCATCATATTTTTATTTGTACAAGAAACAACATGTTCCTTTAGACACCAGAAATTATACGATTTCCAAACTAAGCTTCAGAAAAAAATTGTCTCTCCTACTCGTAATGTTGTTGCCTCCTTAGCAACCGCAGCAGCTCCATTGCCATCCCAGGAAACACCACTTCCGGTGCCTTCAAAAACCCCCAAGGTAAATCTATATATTATGCATATATATATATAGAGTAATAATTCATAACCAGATATTGTCTGTCACACATGTAGTTTGTCAGATATTTTGTATGTGGTGTGTGCGGGTATAATTTAGTGCGTCAAACTATTTGATAGACATGTATGTATATCAACACTCTCGTTGGTCAAACTGTTTAACAGATAATTTAGTGTAAAATGATCGCCTATCAAACAGTTTAATGGACATTGGCCCAGCAGTAGATATGAATGATCTTTGCGATATCATCATATATATATATATATATATATATATATGTGTGTGTGTGTGTGTGTGTGTGTGTGTGTGTGTGTGTGTGGGTTTGAAAATCATGCATGCATGTCTTAATTAGTTTGTGTTTGGTATTTTGTATTTAATGGAGTGGAAATAATTTGTTGCTTGTGCATGGTGAATTAAAACAGAGTATTGGAAGAGTATTTTATCCGATTGGGTATGGAGCAGACCCGACAGGGGCTCAAGATAGCAGTGATGCAATACTGAAGGCAGTGACTGATGCTCTGCAAGTGGAAAATGGGGGGCTTGAACTCATGCCTGGAGTCACTGATTTGGGAGGTGTAGTTATTGATTTGCAAGGTGTGAGTTTCAAGATCAACAAACCCATTAGGCTCCCTCCTTCTTCCGGCAACATAGTGGTACGTACATTTATATTTCTCTCCTCTACAATTACACACAAGGCGCACGCTAGCACTATATATGTTCTTCATGCTTTTTTGTTGTTTCTACCCTGTCTGTCATCTCAACTTTACAACTTCATGTGGCACATGGCGCACATTAGCAACATATATACTAGTTAAATTCGAGTAGATTTGAAACAAAAACAAAAATATGAATGTGGGTTTGGGTTTGGGCCACGTGTCCACGTTCTAACATGCGCTTCGACTTTCATGCATGGGAATGGCGAAATGCATTTACCATATTATTCCTAACTCATGTTTGATCTTTTCTATCAGCGCCACTCCCTTCTTCTCATAATAAAAAATTTAATTTAATTTTAATGATCAAATTAATTGTTTTTAAAATAAGTAATTATATAAAAAAATTTAAATCACGAAACTTGACATTCTTCGTAGTTTATTATAATCATAATCTCCAATAAACGTGTTTTCTGATTTTTTGAAGAAAAAAAATATTAATTTTAAAAATAATCAAATTAACTATAAAAATTAAATTAGTACGTTTATTATGAGACTTATTAATTATTTAGTAGCATTAAATAAAGACATACTTAATAAATCTTTTACAAACCTTTATTACTACTTTCCAACTTCCTACGAAATAGTGCAACATATTTTATTATTGTTTGGTCAGTTTAATTAATTTTCTATTAAATACATACATACATATTACTCCAAAGTACAATCTCTCACCTTTTAGGCCTGCTTTTGTTGTGTGGGTTATTGGTTTTGAAGCTGGCACTTCTAAAGAAGCAATAAAAAAATAACAAAAAAATGCATTTGTGATCCTTCTGTTCATTTTTAGTTGAGGAAACAGATAGATTAATAAATGTAATTCATATTTTATTTAATTAATTAAATTGAGTATAACATCTCAATATTTCTCTGTTAAAATTTATTAAATACATGAAATTAAAGAGATATAAATTAGTATTTAATATATATTTAGAAATAGTATGAGAAATTAAGTCATTTATTCTTCAAATAAAATCTACAATAGATAAAAATAAATAAATTTTTATCTCTAAAAAGACTGATAAAAAAAATAGTATAATGCTAGTTGCTAGAACTAGTGCTGTATTTATTACGGTATTTGACAATCTCTCATATCATATGCATGAAAATTTTATCGGTAAAATTATTAAAATTTTGCGTAAAATTCTAATAGTATTTTGTATATTGGTCTCATAGCATTCATATAGAATGTCCAAAAATATTATGGACATCTAGTTTTAATAAAAAGTAATTTTGGCCAGGCCTAGTTAGGAAGACGTAGTTAAGATTTATATTCATTAGTGTTTGTGGCACGTGCAATTAACATTAGGATATAATAGTAATTTTTTTTTATTAAATTTAGGAAATTTAATAAAAACATATTTTAAAAAAAATTAAAAAGGACAAAAGTGTTAGATTACCAAAAAATTTAGGACAAAAGACAAAAAAAAAAAAATCATGCCTCCCTTTATAATATAATATAGATATGATTTAGATTTCTCACAGAAATTATGAACAAGCAAATTTATTAAAAGAGTTGTGTAATAAAAGGAGGATGAATAATTTGGAAGAAAAAAAAGAAGACTACTAGTACGGAATTTGTAAACTTTAATTATATAAAAACAAAAGTGACAGATAATTGAAGTTAGGCAACCTCAATTGGGTAATTACCTTTAGCTTTCTTCTGAAAAGAAAAGTCCACAAAAAGTAGGGTGCATGTCTATTCTAGTGGCAGTTGCTAAAAATGCTTCTTTATAGAGTGGGGTTAAAATATTCTCAACAAGGTACAAACTTTTTTCAAGATAAATTACAACTATTTTGTATTTCTTTAGGAAATATTCTTTTAATATATATATATATATATATATATATATAGAGAGAGAGAGAGAGAGAGAGAGAGAGGATCTCTAATAGAATGGTAGTTAACAGACCAACTATAACAAATTTTTTAGCTACGGTGACGGCTGTCAACGAACTGATTCGTTGGAGAACTGGCATATATATATAGCCCGGCTCTCTCCAGCGAGTTGGAAGGAGCAAACTAAGAGCGAATCGACTATAACGACGACGATTTTTTCCGTCGCTATAGCATAAAAATCCGGCTTTCTATGCTATAGTGACGGAAAAAACCGTCACTATAGCCGGTTGGTTCTTAATTCGCTCCTTCCAGTTCGCTAGAGAAACGAAATATATATATATATATATATACACAACCAGGATCCTATCAGGATCCCGAATTATCTTAAACGACGGACCTTTTTTTTTTTGCTTTTTTTTAAAAAAACAACTAAAAAAATAAAATAATATTTTATGGAACATGAATTTTTACATAATACAGTGTTTTTGGTGTGATTTGGATACCTATACCAAAAAATGTATGTACAATCTGCACAGACTGTACAGACATATTTTGTTATATGTATCCAAATCACACCTAAAACACTGTATTATGTAAAAATTCAAGTTCCATAAAATATTTTTTTTTAGTTGTTTAAAAAAAAGAAAATGTCCGGACGGTACTAAAATGCGGGCGTCCGGACCAGAACCGGACTATATATATATATATATATATATATATATATATATATATATATATATATATATATATATATACATGTTCACTCCACTTTTATACTTCCCCTCATCCTAAAAATAGTCCTGTTGAATTCTGAGTTATGCTGAAAGGTGAACTGGAATATTTGGTGTTTGCTGAATTTTGAATTCTATTGAAGTGTGATAGTAATATTTTCCGCTACACTCTCACTTTTGAAATACAGTACCTTAATAAATCTCATTTGACTTTTCGACGACCATATATTTTGCATGTTATTTGTACTCTATTCTTATTGAAATCTAACAAACTAACTAATATTAATCGAAATATTAGATCCAAGGAGGAACTTTCCGTGCGTCAGATACATTTCCAGCCGATCGCCATCTAGTTGAACTATGGTCTCCAAATTCTCAGAAACTTAATAAACTAGATACTAGTACTGCTACTACCCAAGATGTATTCAATGAGAATAAAGGCCAAAGTAATGGAATCTACTATGAAGCCATTACCTTCAGGGACATCCTCTTCGATTCGAGTTATCGAGGAGGAGGAATTTTGGTGGTGGATTCGGCTAGAATCCGCATAGTCGACTGCTTCTTTCTCCACTTCATAACACAAGGAATTCTAGTCCAGAAAGGCCACGAGACGTTCATATCAACCTGTTTTCTGGGAGAACACCCCACAGTGGGTGGCGATAAAGGGGAAAAGGATTTCTTAGGCACTGCCATCGATCTTGCTAGCAACGATAATGCAGTTACTGATGTTGCCATTTTTTCAGCAGCTACTGGGATTACTTTGAGGGGTCAGGCTAATATCATAACGGGGGTACATTGTTACAATAAAGCAACATATTTTGGTGGTGTTGGGATTTTAGTAAAAGCAGGAAAGACTCGAATAGATAATTCTTACTTGGATTATAATTCCATAATCATTGAAGATCCTTCTCAAGTTCATGTTACTAATGGCTTTTTCCTGGGAGGAGGGAATATTGTTCTGAAATCCATCAAGGGTCATATTTCTGGTTTGACTGTTGTTGACAACATGTTTTCTGGCGACGCCAAGAATTGGGTGCCAACAATAAGTTTAGATGGGAAATTCACGAGTATTGATCAAGTGGTGATTGATCATAACAATGTTAATGGAATGAGATTGAAGTCGACGGTGGGGAAGTTGGTGGTACCTGGAAATGGGACGCGTTGGGAGGCAGATTTTTCATCCCTTCTGGTGTTTCCTGATCAAATAAATCATGTTCAGTACTCATTTTATGCTCAGGGAGCTTCGGGGGTTTTTCCAGGACATGCATTGACAAAGGTTTCCAATAATGTTGTGGTTGTTGAGAGTGAAAGAGCCGTTAAAGGGGTGGTTTCGGTTGTTGTTGATCAGTATAATATGGTTGGGGAGAGAAATTTGTTCATGTAAGTTGCAGGAATTTGTTCATTCTTAATCTTCAAGAATGAATGTCTTAGGAAAGATTGATGTCTTGTATTGTATTATTTGATGATTTATTTTTAAATGGTAATTTTAGTTTTTTTGACCTTTTGTGTTTAAGGTATTTGTTTAAAATTCCAGAAGTCCATTCAAAGATTTGACAAATTATGAACTTATTGAATTTGGGAGAAACACTAAGAAGATTAAAGAGATGAATAATTTAGATTGAGAAATAAATTAAGAATCAATAAAGTTTCTCAAGTAATGAAAACTTGAAAAGAAATGTTGAGGCACTCTTTTAAGACTAATATGCTCGCTCATATTTATGGATTTAGGATCCCTCCATTACACTTTTCAGTTTTCACCCAATTTTTTCTCAGTACACGTTTATGGACGCAATAAAAATCGTCGCAAATTATTGTGTCGCTAAATATATATTAAAAAAAAATTGGCTAAAAAGTGTAATAGAGGGGATCTTAATCCGAAATTTACCAAGTGAAACTATCTCTAGTAAATTAAGTCACTTCTATCAAACACAACAAACACTAGTGAGTTTAATTTTGTTCGTGTGAGAGAGAGAGAGAGATGCTTTTTCTCTTTCGTTTGGGCGCACAAACAAAAGGGAAGACAGTGGATTATCAAGTAAGCATATCCAGTGCCACATTTTCCCATCATTTTATCCATTACCCTCCATTGAGATAGCTTGTTTTTCTTATCCTGTCCCTTTCATTTTGTACTATGTGTTCTTTCCTCCTATTCAAATTTCCATCTTTATCTTCCCACTTACAGTTATTCTCCCCATCTCTCTCATTTCCCTCTCCCAATGGCAGAACCTCTATCACCCACTCTGAGTCCCAGCTCAAACACGCCTTGTCTTAACCCTGCACTCGACTTCAATGTTGCAGTCATCATTGCAGCCCTCTTGTGCGCCTTACTTTGTGCTCTAGGTCTAAACTCCATGCTTCATTGCGTATTCCAATGCACGCATCGCTCACTCACTGAGCCAGCTCAATGGGTTGCTTCACGACGAATAAACTCGGGCCTTAAGCAGAAAGATATAGTAACATTACCAACTTCAACATATGCAAATTCTGGCTCACCGCCATCAGTTTCAGGCTGTGCCATTTGCTTGTTGGATTTCTCCGAGGGGGAGAAGATTAGGATTTTACCCAAATGCAACCATCGATTCCATGCTACTTGTATCGACAAGTGGCTGCTTTCTCACTCATCCTGCCCTAATTGCCGTATTCGCCTCAAGACCAACAGTTCTATATCCTGCAGTTTAGAGATTTTGGTGGCAGCTTCTTGAGCTAATAGATTTGTAACCGCTGCGCTCTTTCTTTCCCGCTTATTTAGTTGAGTTATAAATCTTGCAACTGAGTTTCATTTCGCAAGTTATAGTTTTTTATTCTTTTATTATGGAGTCCAAAAGAGATTCTTCGTAGCCTTAACAGGGCTGTAAAGCAATCTCATGTGGTTTGTTGCAAAACCTTTAACAGGGCAGTTTTTAATGAATTCTATGCCTTGACCATGAACAATTTGAGCCAAGTTGATTCAATAATTCACAAGTTTCTTCTCTTTCAACTTGTTTGTCCGAGAGTATCACCCATCACAAAAACCTTATTTCCGCCTAAAAAAATTACCAAATTTCTCCAAGATCTTTAAGCAACATACAAGTAATCTGTCCTATATATCATAAAAAGTAGAAACAACAATGTGCTAGTATAACTCAACACCTAACATTTCAGTCTAAAACTTCTTCATAGATTAACACACGATCTCGTAGAATTCACTGGTAAAACTTCTGTTAAAGACTGAACAAACAGGCAAGCAGTATATACATTTCAAATCTAAGCATAAATTCCCAATCAGACCACAGGTTATGATGTTTTCACAGTAAGGTAATGCACCATAAACTTGCGGGTCAAGAAAAATGACCCGGTCATGCACATATCAAATTCTTCAACAAACCATATATACCAAATCATGAGCACATCTTACTGCTCGTGATCGTCGTCCTCATCATAATATTCTTCATCAGTTCTGGCATCATAATAATACTCTTCATCATCATCATAAGTTGCATTTGCCTTTGCCATCAGTTCTTGAATTTGGTCTCTGATGGCAGTTCCCTGATGAAAAACAATTTTATTATCAGAACTATAAATAGAATCACCTGATTAACTACAAGTGCAAGCATTCTTTCTGCATCAAGTCCCTCGAGTCTCCATTCAACTGAAAACTGTTATCTTTTGTGCGTGTGCGTGTGCGTGCGTGAGAGGGAGGGAGAGTGAGAGAGAGCTCACCATTTTATGGCAGCCTTCTTCAAACATCTCAAGAAAACCGGCAACCATACGATCAGCATTCTCCACCCACAGATTACGGTTTTTTGCGACTGTTTGCACCTGCAACACAGTCCACATGCATACCATTTAATTATTCTTACCCAGCTACCATCTAATAACAAATCTTCAAAGAGAACATAGAATTGCACAATCAGAAATTAACACTATAAGGAGAGAAGCCACTTATAAATGCAGAAAGTTGATCATCTGATGCATTTCATCAGAAAGCAAGTATAGAGAATCATAGATTGGCATAATGCATACCCAATAAAATTTGTAAAAGACACATATGAAAAGATTTAAAGCAATCTGTGTTACTTAGAGATGGTGATAGCATATACATAAATCTTTCTCTAGCTGTTTCTTCACCTTTTCTCGCTACTTCTTTAACCCCATGTTCACTCTCCACCTCTTTTCCTGATAGAAAGTTGCAAAAGTGATGAATTTACTTGCTGAAGAAGATTATTAGATATCAAATGAAGGAAAATTTAAAGCAAAAGATGGTGGTTATTCAAAGAAAAGGACATGCCTTCACCCAGCTAACGCCTAGTTCCTTCCTTGAGTATCATCGATCCAAATTGCGCATCACATACTCATTGTAGTCTTTGACAATCCTCATTATTACATCTGATGTAGAGATCCCTTCGGTCCGTTTGGTCTCCTTAAACCGTCCAATGGACTTCACCTACAAGAGAAAATTATGTAATGTCAATAATTGTACAATTCCATTTATGAATCATAATGGATATTAATGAAGAAAATACCTATGTCCCAAAATAATGTAGTAAACTAAAAAAGTAAAAAACCCAAGGCCAAAAGCAAGAGAGCTCAAAAACTAGAAAAGCTTCTGACAAGCAGGCAAGAGAACATGAAACAAAGAAAGTTCCAGAAGGATCAAGAAGAAACCACATTATAGAGGCTGAAGAATAGGAAAGTACAAAGAAAGAAGACACCAAATATTAAGCATGCAGGAAATCACAATACAATATAACTACACTATGACTTGAACTTACAAATTCATACACATCATTGCCAGCCCCGCTCGCATCAGCATACCAGGAAATTAAGGCAAAAGAAAAACGGTTAACGCATACAAAGACATAATCAACTTAAAACTGCATTGATTATATTAAATTTTTATTGTCCAAAATATACAGTCAGGTAACTGGAAACCATATAGGGAAATATATTCAATTTCCACGTTATCAAATTGGAAAAGTTTTTCGTAAGCACATCGCCTGGCCTGATTGAAACCAAACTGGGCCCTTTGTTCCAATGAATCATCGATAAGATGATTTTTTGCTAGGTACTCGTATTTCCACATTAAGTTTGACTCTGTAGCATGTATCTACTACCTTTTCTAACTCCTTGTTCTGTTATATTATATAGAGACTTGCTTTAGATAAGGGCTGGGTGGGATTGATTGAGTTGTATAGGTGTTTCAGTTATACCTATGTGTTTCTTTTGTATATCTCGCGCGTACACGACATGATTCCTATTGACATTTCTAATGGAAGACAGTGCTTACTTATCTGAGAAAGAAAGAAAACCCCACATTCTTAGATAAACTTTTTTTTAAATTAGCATAGTTTACTTCAGATTGACTGTTTTTATATCATTATATCTTCTTTATTCACTTAAAAATCAATCTAGCTAACGTTAAGCTTTTTGAAGACTCATGCTACCACTACAAGTGAAGGATGCATTGACATCCTTCCAACCAAACCTTTTCCTAAAGTGTCAAAAAGAGTAACGGGAGGTTAGGTAACAACCCAAAAGTGGTGTTGGGCTGGTTAATCTTACTGAAGAGAGTCGTGTGCCACAAAATCAATCTGATGTTTGTCAAGGAACTCTAGTGTAACCACCCATGGGGCATCAGGGATAACTTCATCTACCCACCTACAATAAAAGGTGAACAAAGCAAAACTTCATACACTCGATCGGGAATATCAAAATAGCTTACTTTTAGTTGATATATAAGTGCAAATCAAATTATCTTACTAAACTTTCAAGCAGCAGCATTGAAATGTAACCGTGCGATCAACAACAAATTCATACTCAACACACATATCAGTGTAATGTGAAATTACGTGTATGCACACCTAGAAGGGGGGTTGAATAGGGGTGTGTGTGTGTGCGCTCTCTTGTGTCGCTCAACAATGACAACTTTGAAATTTTTCTGTTTTAGAAGAAACCCAGACATGTAAAATTTAGTTGTCTATTTTAGAACTTGTCTGATTTGAGCTGTCTATGTTGAGTTGTTTCTACAAACCTTCTCAGTATTACTTCAGTTTTAAATATGCAGTGTATGCAGATGTATTTTTAGAATTTTCTAATGTAGAATTAAGCTAAACATACAGAACAATAATCAAAGCACAAACACACCAAGAATTATACTTGGTTCAGCCCCTTATACCTCTACTCTATGGATAGGCCAAATATCAATTCATACCTAGCAGGTTTTCATTAATTAATCTTTAATTAATTACAAATACTCCCTGTACAAATCAGCTCTGAATCCTCTTGGACACCACTACCACCTTTAAACAACTGCAACCTTTTGAACCACTGCAACTTTGAGCCTTCTTTGTACTGACCTATCCACTACTGGATCAATCACAACCCAACTTGGCTTGTATACAAGTTTAAAGATGAAAGAATATAATTACAACTGATAACTAATAATTGGTGGAAGAAGAATTTAAGAACAAGGCAAGCTAGAAAGTTTTCTGTGTAATTTAGTGGTTCATAAATGAGAGTTGTGTTTTTTCAAGCTTCAGTCGTGAGGTATATATATATAAGAAGTCCAACGGCTAAGTTTATTTTAAAGTTGAATACTTTAACATTAAAGATTTACCAAATCCCAGTTGGTTAAAGAAAATTTGTTGCAGCGTATATACAAACCAATGGCTACCATTGTAAAGCCCAATCCCAAAGCTGTGAAGGAAAGATCTGTTTTTGAAAGGATATAACTATAAAACTCTACAAATAAAATATTTCAAACAATTTGAAATAGAATAGAACTAATAGAGTAAATCTTTGAAAAATTCCCAGCTGATAAGATTTCTTAACTGATTTTGTTTCCCAAGTAGATAGAAATTTTAGCCCAGGACAATTTTATAAAAAACCAGGTTTTAAAAGAATTTTCTACCAATTATAAAAGCTTCCTTGTAATTAAAAACTCAAGATAAAAACTCTTACATGATTTCCTATGTGATCTCCAGTAATGCTTCAATGTTTCCTTCTGTTGAGCCTCCAGAATTCCAGCACATTTTTGGTAGCATCAAATTATATCCAGCCCAACCACTTGTCCAAACCTGTTAATCAAAAATACTTCCATACAAAATATGTTGTCATCATTAAAACATTAAACATAAACCAACACAATGTTCCATTATTAGAATAAGGGAAATACTGCAACAAGCTAAAATCATGTTTAGAAAGTCTCAACTAGATGTCAGGACCTATTCTAAGTAATCCGTTTACTTGAAATTTTTTGACATGGACTAGCTATAAAAAAAATTCAAAAAGCATAACATGAGAATAGATTGTCTCAACTCAAACAGGTTAACTAGATATTGAGCATCCTCTAAGACACTGGTCAAAAATTTAGCCATCAAGAGTAAAACTAACTTGCAGTGGAGGAGAGACTCATAGCGCTCCTGGTCATTCATGACAGTTTTACCCTTTAATTTGTGGGTAACTTCATCATTTCAGCATCCGACAAGCAGATAAGTATTCGGAAACCTATATTTTAGACATTGAAAATATAGTTGTGTTAAATAATTAACCACCACTACATGGTTGCAATCTTGATTTACATTACTGACTCTATGGCATTGTTTGTTTGCAAAAAGCATACTTGGAATTGGACAATCTGTCTTAATACACTACTTTGGACTATCCCTTAATGTGGGAGTCATTTGATAGTAAAAAATGGGGAGACTATTAATCCCACATTCATCATGGGATTAGAAATGACAAAAAATAATCCGTACTATTTAAAAGACTATTAATCCCCCATCATGGGATAAAATAGTTCGAATTAATGTTAAATTAAGACAAATAATCCAATCTCAAACATATTTTTTGCAAACAAGCATAGCCTATGGTCAAAAAATTCCAATCTTATACAACTCTTAGTTGTTTTAGGGTATCTATATTCGAAAAATATTTCTCAAACAAATTCCAACCAAGAAACCCTAAGCAAACCAAAAGCCTGGTCACCCTTCAGAAGTATTTATCTTAAATTGTGAAGAGAAAGCTAGCATACCATGTGAAATTTAAAACAAAAAAAAGTGTGCACTTCGAAGCAAAATAATTTACTTTTAATAGCTAACCAAATACACAGCTGAGCTAAGTTATGTAACTATTGCCTATTAAGTCACCAACTTATCTAAAAGTTTAAAGCTTTAAGCTATTAGGTGGAGTGACCCAACAGGGATTAGTGCGCCAATGTTGCCAAGCAAAAATCAGCTAAAAACAAAAACTTTTACAAATGTATACAATTTTTATGAGGAAATCAATTGAGCAACCAAAGAATAACACATAACTAACCTTTAAATACAAGCCCTAATAAACCCATAACAAATAAATCATAAAAACAAAGAATCACCCAAAAAAGAGAAAGAAACTGTATAACAAATGGATCGAATAAACATATCATTCATGAATATTAATTAGAAAAATACCCAAAGTAAACTGAAATGGGCGCGAGAAAAAAGGGAAATTAAATATTTCTTAGCTTGCTCGAGGGAACGAGCATGGCCGAAGTGGAAAATATCGTATATGCCGTCTGCATATACCCGAACCGGTCGGTCTTTTGGCGGTTCATTCGCTGAATTGCCGCTCTTACTCCTCTCCCTTCCTCTTCTTCACCCTCCATTTTCTCTATTTATTTTATTTTTTTGTCTACAGTACAGTATTTGTTAAGATTTCAAATGAACTCTGCTCCCATTATTGCAGTCTCAAAGCTCTTTGTTTTCCCTCTCCCTAAAATATGATTAATTATTAAAAGAGAGTTTTTGTAGTCATAATTTTGTTATTTATTCTAGTATTTTCATCTGATTAAAATTTATCAAAAATAATATTATTAAAATAATAAGTGTTGTTTAAAATATTAAATATTATTTAAAAATTTAAATGTATATTTGTTATTATTTTTGTTCTTGCAATACCAATAGTTTTTTATAATCGTTAATATTACCATAATAAAAATAAAATAAATAATAAATATCATTTAAAATATTTAAATGTCGTTAAAATAATGATAAGAGTATTGTTAAATGTGTATTTATATTAATATTATTTTTAGTGTAACAATATCAACAATAATTTTTAGTGTGTAAAAGCTTGTTCGGAAATGACTTATAAGTTAATATATAAGTTATTTTAAGTGTGACTTATAAATAAAAGCGTTAGACATTAATTTTACTTGTAAGTCAAAAATTTAGTTAAAACTAGTTATAAAGGTATTCGGTTCATAATGTGACGCCCCCAAAATTAGGTATACATCACCCATCTTGGGTCGTCAGATACAAAGTACAGAATACAAATACAACTTACTAATACAACTGTCGTGTACAATACGACAAAACATAAACTGCGAGTTGGAATACAAATATTATCTTCTAGAGAGTATTCATACTCAAAAGGAGTCCTCATTACATTTATTAACACACTATTACATAGAATAGTGAGGACTACTAACTAATACTATCATTCGCACCATTACTCCGTTCCCCGACTTGCCCCAGCTACGTTCTCATTTTCTGAAGAGAACAGTGAAAGAAATGGTGAGCTCAACTAGCCCAGTAAGAAATATTATGACTAAGATAATGCAGAATAAATTATCATTAGCCTTCAACAATGTTAAACTGATAAAATATAATAGACATCAAGTTTAACTGCAGCGAAACAATCAATCCATTAAAAGAGTCAAGTAGAAAATAAACTCTACTATCTTTTATGATTTAAAAGGTTTTTCAACACTGTTATCGCTGGGACTCAGCTTAATAAAATAATCCACATCATCGAATCACCCCTGCACTATGGTCAACGATATTCGTGTATTCATTAATGGTCATGATCATGCCAACAACTGTCCATCAACGCACTACGGGCCAATGAGGACTTTTACCACATCATTTGTAACATTACGGTCATGATTATACCGAATAATCCCTGGTCATAATCATACCAAGTCCATCTATGCACTACAGGCCACAGATGACTTTCAACATTTTATAAACATGAAGATGATGACAATGATATAAGAATTCAATAAAACAAGTTCAAGAATTAATTTATCCAAGAATTAACAACGTCCAAATTGTCAACATGATACTGTTTTGTGGAGTAAAATTCAAGAATGCTTAGAAGAATATTTTCATGAAAAGATACTGGATGAACCGCAATTATCAAGGATATTCCACTAATTTCATGGAGTATAGAAGTCAAAACTTAACCAACTGAGTATAATAAAGAATGGAATAACAAAAGAAATCACCATGCATGCGATAGACCGCACAGACAGGTTATTCCAACAGAATAATAAATAATGGAACCAGGTCCGGCGTAAACGCACAGATAGGATATTCCGATAGAATAATAAATAATGGAACCAGGTCCGGTGTAAAACACACAGACAGGATGTTCCAACAGAATAATAACAAGACGGAACCAGGTCCGGTGTAAAACACACAGACAGGATGTTCCAACAGAATAATAATAAAAACGGAACCAGGTCCGGTGTAAAACACACAGACAAGATGTTCCAACAGAATAATAGAAGAATGTCACCAAGTATAGGGTAGACCGCGTATACAGGTTATTTCAACAGAATAATAAGAAATGGAATAACAACAGTTCTCTTCATGAATAAGAAAGAATAACACCCCTTACCGTTTTAAAGAAGAGCTGAAATAAGAAAGTAGTTAAGTAGCAGAATACTCTTCTTCTCTCTCTCTATAGTTTCTCCCTCTAAAGTTCAGTGAATTCGTAAGAAATAATAAAGGAATAAGCTGCTATTTATAGAAAAATAGAATGCATAGTAACTAATCCATGAACGGTCCAGATTGATTACTTTAATCTGACGGTCCATATTTAAAGAAAAATCTTTTAAATAAAATATAATATATTCTATTTATAGAATAACTTTAATAAAGTATTCTGTTTTATATAAAAAGATGTTTCTGTTTTATTACGTTAATAATACGAATAAAACAAAACGTCATTATCGCTAAATAATTCATATTATTAACTGACAATAATTGAATCAAACTGAGTGACTTCTCACATAAGCATTAATAATCAATATCGTGTGCTACTATGCAACCACACGTATTACTGTACTTTTACTACCGAGTAGTTCAACAGTAACAATGGTAAAACTTCCGCCGTTATTTTTAATAAAATATTTTTATCGCTTTCTCAATCCGACAATAATTCCGTTGTGGGGTCCACCAATGATTGTGTCGTTGTACGAATATTCCCTGTTAAAACGAATATTTCCCGACCAATCGAATATTATATAACAACTTGCGTACTTTGCAAAATTTATAAATATTACCCACAACTATAACATTATATCAAATTAACTCCATAATATTCAAAAATGATATTTATAGAAAATTCATCTTTATTTATAAAAGTTGGGGTCTTACAACCTCCCCTTCTTATGAAATTTCGCCCTCGAAATTAGGGTACGTATCTGGTATGTCGAAGAGGTAAGGATACCTTGATTTCATTTCAGATTCTAACTCCCAAGTTATTTCCTCAACATTGTGGTTTCTCCACAAAACTTTGACTTGAGGTATAACCTTGGAGTGTAGAATATGTTCCTTCTTATCCAAGATTTGAACAGGAACTTCTTCATACGTCAAATCCTCCGCTATTTCGTCCGGTTCTAACTCAATAATGTGGTTCGGGTCTTTCACATATTTGCGTAACATGGATATGTGAAAAACGTTGTGAACACGAGACATACTTGGCGGTAAATCGAGTCTATAAGCCACAGTTCCTACTCGATGAGGATTAAAAATGGACCGATGAATCGAGGATTGAGCTTTCCTCTCTTTCCAAATCTCGTAACTCCTTTCCATGGAGCAACACGTAAGAACACATGATCTCCTACATCAAATTTCACGTCCTTTTGATGAAGATCAGCATAACTCTTTTCTCGATCTTGTGAGGTTTTTATACGTTGTCGGATCGTTTGAATCTTTTCTGTAGTCATACGTATCAACTCCGATCCCAACAACGTTGCTTCACCCACCTCATCCCAGCATACTGGAGAACGACATTTTCTTCCATACAATGCTTCGAATGGAGCCATGCCAATACTTGTTTGATAACTGTTGTTGTAGGAAAACTCCACCAATGGTAAGAACTTGTCCCAACTTCCCTTGAAGTCAAAGACACAGAGTCTTAATAGATCTTCAAGAGTTTGAATAGTCCTCTCTGATTGTCCGTCCGTCTGAGGATGATATGCTGAACTAAATCGTAAATCCGTGCCCATAGCTTTTTGTAAACTAACCCAAAATCGTGAAGTGAATCTTGGGTCTCGGTCAGAAACTATGGATACTGTCATACCATGCAGTCTTACAATCTCGTTTATGTACATACGAGTAAGACGTTCAAGTGTATAAGTTTCTCGTATCGGTAAGAAATGAGCAGACTTGGTCAATCTATCAACAATGACCCAAATCGCATCAATACCTTGAGAAACCCTAGGAAGACCGGTAACGAAATCCATGGTAATGTTCTACCACTTCCATTCTGGAATTTCAAGTGGTTGCAATGGACCTTTTGGTACTTGATGCTCTGCTTTGACTCGTTGACAAGTTAGGCACTTTGAGATAAACAACGCTATCTCTCTCTTCATATTGCTCCACCAAAATGTATGACGAAGATCATGATACATTTTGGTACTTCCATGATGGATTGCAAACGGTGTGTTGTGCACCTCCATCATGATTTTATACTTTAAATCAGGGTTGTTAGGAACACAAAGTCTGGAGTTGACTCGAAGTATTCCTTCTTCATCGATTCTTGCTTCCGGCATAGCACCTTCTTGCACTTTCTTCCTCATACGCATCAGCTCCAGGTCTGTAGCTTGAGCAGCTTTAACTTTATCGATTAAAGTCGGTTCTACTCGTATATTCGCCATCATCACATGGGTCCCTGGAGTCTTTAACTCTATCTCCATCCTTTGCAAATCACACAAAAATGGACCTTTGTGTTGACAATATCGCACTCGTACTTGCATATGATCTTCTACTCAATGCGTCAGTTACCACGTTCGCTTTTCCAGGATGGTATTGAATGGTATGATCATAATCTTTCAACAGTTCAAGCCAACGTCGTTGTCGCATGTTGAGTTCCTTTTGAGTGAAGAAATATTTAAGGCTTTTATGATCCGTAAAAATCTCCACCTTCTCCCCATACAAGTAATGCCTCTAAATTTTAAGTGCAAAGACAACAGCTGCCAACTCTAGATCATGAGTAGGATAATTCCTCTCATATTCCTTGAGTTGTCTTGATGTATAGGCTATGACTTTTTCATGTTGCATGAGAACGCATCCCAACCCTTTGCTCGAAGCATCACTGTAGATGACAAATCCCTCCGAGCCAGATGGTATTGTTAGAACAGGTGCTGAAATGAGTCTCCTCTTGAGTTCTTAAAAACTCTTCTCACATTCTTTGCTCCAACCGAACTTTGTATCTTTCCGAGTCAGCTGAGTTAATGGAGTAGCGATTCGAGAAAATCCTTCCACGAATCTCCGATAATAACCAGCTAAACCAAGAAAGCTACGTACTTCGGTCACTGATTTAGGTTGCTCCCAGCTTTGAATAGCTTCAATCTTTGCCGGGTCAACCGATATTCCACGACTTGATACTACGTGCCCAAGGAATGCTACCTCCTCCGGCCAGAACTCGCATTTCTTCAACTTGGCATAAAGCTTGTATTCACGAAGCTTTTGGAGTACCAGCCTCAAGTGTTGCTCATGATCTTCACGACTTTTGGAATAAATAAGGATGTCATCAATAAAGACGACCACAAAGTGATCCAAATATTCTTTGAATACCCGGTTCATCATATCCATGAAGGCAGCAGGAGCATTAGTCAATCCAAAGGACATGACTAGGAATTCATAATGCCCGTACCGAGTTCTAAAAGCTGTCTTTGGAATATTCTCAGTTCTAACCTTCAGCTGATGATATCCAGAACGAAGATCGATCTTTGAAAAGAATTGTGCTCCTTGCAACTGGTCAAACAGATCATCAATACGTGGCAATGGGTACCTATTTTTGATGGTGACATGATTCAACTCCCGATAATCAATACAAAGTCGCATACATCCATCTTTCTTCTTCACGAATAGAACAGGAGCACCCCAAGGAGAAGTACTAGGACGAATAAAGCCAATGTCTAACAATTCCTGCAGTTGGATCTTTAACTCCTGAAGTTCAATAGGAGCCATTTGATATGGGGCTTTAGAAATGGGTTTTGTACCGGGTTCAAGGTCGATTCAAAATTCAATTTCACGCTCTGGGGGTAGGCCAGGAAGTTCTTCAGGGAATACGTCAGGGAATTTATTAACAATAGAAATATCATTCAAAACTGACGTATTTTTGTTTAGATCCGTGACATGAGCTAAGAAAGCTTGACATCCGTTTTTCAATAAACGAATAGCTTTATGGCTTGAGATGACAGCGATTGATTTTAATGGTTTGGTTGCTTGAATTCGCATAATAGGTCGATTAGGAATATGAAAGCTAACAACATTACGAAAACAATCAATTTTTGCATGATAAGTAGTTAACCAATCAATCCCTAGAATCACGTCAAATGCAAGTATTTTTAATGAAATAAGATCGACAGTTAATGTGTGGGTACCAACTTGAACCAAACAAGACTTATAAACCGTAGATGTAATGAAGATTTCTCCCAATGGAGTTTCAACAGATAAGTCAAAGTCTAATTTCTCCGGAATCAAATTTAATCGATGAGCGCAAGTAGGAGAAATAAAAGAATGGGTAGAACCGGTATCAAATAAAGTATAGACTTCGTTAGAGTTTATGATAAGCTTACCCGTGATGACCTCATTCGGGTTCCTTACTTTCTGGGAGGTCACAACAAACGCTCTCCCTTGCACTAGCGGTTTTGACTTTTCTGGGACGGCCTTTGGTGTCTCCATCTTGGCTGAACTTATTTTTGGTAAACGACAAAATCGAGCTAAATGACCTTCTCTTCCACAATTATAACATGCTTTAGACGGCATCGCGCAGTTTGGACTGATGTGCCCCTCCCCTCCGCATTTGAAACATATGATAGGTGGTTGTTCTCCTTCCTTAACAACGGGTGCTGGTGCTGACGTCTTTCCATCATTGTTGAATCTCCTCTTCTTAAAATGACCATTCTTATTGTTTTGCCCCTGATTACCACCGAAGTGGTTACCATTTCTGGCCTATTGATTCCCTCCACACTTGTTGTCACCGCTTCGATGACTGCTCTCACTGGTATTATCATTTTGTCGACTGCTCTCTTTTGGTTGCGTTGACTCGTTATCGCGCTCCACTAACTGAGCCCTATTCACAACATCTGAATACAAACACAGTTTATGAGAAATAAGATGTTGACGTATCTCAGGTTTCAAACCTCGCAAAAATATTCGTGTCATTCGCTCTTCATTATCCACCAAGTGGGACGCAAACCGGGACAACTCAGCCAATTTAGCCTCATACTGCGACACGGTCATATTATTCTGCTCCAATTTGATGAAATCCACCTCCTTCATGTGACGAACACTTTCGAGAAAGTATTTGTCATTGAACAGCTCTTGGAACTTCTCCAAAGACATCTTCAGTGCGGCAGGTTGAGTACGCTTAATCGATTCCCACCAGTAATCTGTCTCTCCTCGCAACATAAAGGCGGCAAAGGGAACCTTTTGCTCCTCGGAGCATCTCAAGACATCAAATATCTTGGTAATCTGCTTTATCCATGTTTCCGCTATAAGTGGTTTTGGCTCTCCCTTAAACTCTGGTGGTCCCAGCTCCTTGAACTGTTTAGCGGTGACCGTCCGAGAGTTTTCAGTGTTTTCACCTATATTTTGGACAGGAGCCGCTCTCGCCTGCTGTTGCATGAACTGCATAAAGTTTCTGAACATTCCATCATTCATCATCTGGTCAGTGTTGTTGTTTGCATGAGGATTGTCACCTTCCTGATGCACATTATCCTGATTATTGATATGTGGTGAATCAACAGTCGCCTGTGCTCCATTGCTATTCTCAACATTCTCAGATGCCATTTTCAGATACTGCCACAAAATAAAAGTTAATTGATATGTCATATATTATCCTTATATTATGACCGACCAATTAAATACCATACAAATAAACTTAGGTAGGTCATACTAGCGAAGGAATTCCCCGTCTCTCCCCTCCTAGTTCTATTCTCACATCTTAGCCAGGGATCATATCCCTAAGCTCTGATACCAACTGTGACGCCCCCAAAATTAGGTATACATCACCCATCTTGGGTCGTCAGATACAAAGTACAGAATACAAATACAACTTACTAATACAACTGTCGTGTACAATACGACAAAACATAAACTACGAGTTGGAATACAAATATTATCTTCTAGAGAGTATTCATACTCAAAAGGAGTCCTCATTACATTTATTAACACACTATTACATAGAATAGTGAGGACTACTAACTAATACTATCATTCGCACCATCACTCCGTTCCCCGACTTGCCCCAGCTACGTTCTCATTTCCTGAAGAGGACAGTGAAAGAAAGGGTGAGCTCAACTAGCCCAGTAAGAAATATTATGACTAAGATAATGCAGAATAAATTATCATTAGCCTTCAACAATGTTAAACTGATAAAATATAATAGACATCAAGTTTAACTGCAGCGAAACAATCAATCCATTAAAAGAGTCAAGTAGAAAATAAACTCTACTATCTTTTATGATTTAAAAGGTTTTTCAACACTGTTATCGCTGGGACTCAGCTTAATAAAATAATCCACATCATCGAATCACCCCTGCACTATGGTCAACGATATTCGTGTATTCATTAATGGTCATGATCATGCCAACAACTGTCCATCAACGCACTACGGGCCAATGAGGACTTTTACCACATCATTTGTAACATTACGGTCATGATTATACCGAATAATCCCTGGTCATAATCATACCAAGTCCATCTATGCACTACAGGCCACAGATGACTTTCAACATTTTATAAACATGAAGATGATGACAATGATATAAGAATTCAATAAAACAAGTTCAAGAATTAATTTATCCAAGAATTAACAACGTCCAAATTGTCAACATGATACTGTTTTGTGGAGTAAAATTCAAGAATGCTTAGAAGAATATTTTCATGAAAAGATACTGGATGAACCGCAATTATCAAGGATATTCCACTAATTTCATGGAGTATAGAAGTCAAAACTTAACCAACTGAGTATAATAAAGAATGGAATAACAAAAGAAATCACCATGCATGCGATAGACCGCACAGACAGGTTATTCCAACAGAATAATAAATAATGGAACCAGGTCCGGCGTAAACGCACAGATAGGATATTCCGATAGAATAATAAATAATGGAACCAGGTCCGGTGTAAAACACACAGACAGGATGTTCCAACAGAATAATAACAAGACGGAACCAGGTCCGGTGTAAAACACACAGACAGGATGTTCCAACAGAATAATAATAAAAACGGAACCAGGTCCGGTGTAAAACACACAGACAAGATGTTCCAACAGAATAATAGAAGAATGTCACCAAGTATAGGGTAGACCGCGTATACAGGTTATTTCAACAGAATAATAAGAAATGGAATAACAACAGTTCTCTTCATGAATAAGAAAGAATAACACCCCTTACCGTTTTAAAGAAGAGCTGAAATAAGAAAGTAGTTAAGTAGCAGAATACTCTTCTTCTCTCTCTCTATAGTTTCTCCCTCTAAAGTTCAGTGAATTCGTAAGAAATAATAAAGGAATAAGCTGCTATTTATAGAAAAATAGAATGCATAGTAACTAATCCATGAACGGTCCAGATTGATTACTTTAATCTGACGGTCCATATTTAAAGAAAAATCTTTTAAATAAAATATAATATATTCTATTTATAGAATAACTTTAATAAAGTATTCTGTTTTATATAAAAAGATGTTTCTGTTTTATTACGTTAATAATACGAATAAAACAAAACGTCATTATCGCTAAATAATTCATATTATTAACTGACAATAATTGAATCAAACTGAGTGACTTCTCACATAAGCATTAATAATCAATACCGTGTGCTACTATGCAACCACACGTATTACTGTACTTTTACTACCGAGTAGTTCAACAGTAACAATGGTAAAACTTCCGCCGTTATTTTTAATAAAATATTTTTGTCGTTTTCTCAATCCGACAATAATTCCGTTGTGGGGTCCACCAATGATTGTGCCGTTGTACGAATATTCCCTGTTAAAACGAATATTTCCCGACCAATCGAATATTATATAACAACTTGCGTACTTTGCAAAATTTATAAATATTACCCACAACTATAACATTATATCAAATTAACTCCATAATATTCAAAAATGATATTTATAGAAAATTCATCTTTATTTATAAAAGTTGGGGTCTTACAAGATATACATATAGACATGCATAGATTCTATTTTTCTTACTTTATTGTAGTGCTTTATGAAAGCCACTCATAAAATGGAAACTATAATAGAAAACATCAAGCAAATATGTTCAAATTTGAAAACAAATTGTGATGCAACATCCATATAGAGAAACTTATAAAAAACAATATATATTTAGAGAGAATTCCTTTTATATTAAGCATATTATCAAATGGGTAATTTGCAACTGTATAATGGAAGTAAAGAGACCTAAACAATTATACTTGGATAAATTATTAACTACGCATGCTATCAAACATATATTTTCAAGAACAACAATTAATTAAAAATCAATTTCCAAATTAAGTTAACTAAAACAACCGAAAAAATATTAGTTATGTATAGATCTAACCTATTTTTCCTCTCATTCAAGTGTGATGCCAAAACCTTACTTAATTAATAATTCCAACATAGCGGAAGCCATTTTTGAACTTGAAGATTAAATTAGTTATTGGGACATTCAACCGTGAATTGGGACTAATAAACAGTTCAAGAAGTTGGAATCATCTTTTAATTAAAATCAATTGATTTACCGAGTCACCTTCTAATTTACTTCTAAATTTCAATTTGCATTCTGTCATATGTTTCAATACAGACTAAGATTATGATTTATTAGATTGTTTCAATTTATACCAAAAACGGTATGTTGGCCTAGAGCCAAGATGAAAGTGATGAGGCCACAGCGGCGTCGATAAAGGACCACGGAAGTGTAACCCACATACATTGGAACCGAAGTGTAATCATGGGTAAGTGTTATTCTTCAACTGTTAGCCTACTTTAAAAACTCACATCCCAAATCCATAACCACTTCAATCAATTGATGGCACTCCAAATGCTCATTAATTTTACGCCGCGTCTGTTCCGATAACAACGATAACATTTGTCCCAATTCGACATCAAAATCTTGGCTAACAGAAATTGAAGGGGTCAAATTTGAACATAAAGGACCAAACAAATTTCTTGGAGACCCATATAGTTTGATGCTCAAATTGGGGTGAGTTGAAGGGTATTGTGAGAATTTGATGGATTGAATTGGGGTTTGGGGTATTGAATTGAAAACTACGATTGGGTGTTGGAATTGATGTTTTTGTGGTGGAGAGGGAGAGAACAGAAGTAAACAATCTAACATATCCACTACAAACAACACCTCCCTCTCTGATGTGACGCCCCCAAAATAGGTATACAGCACCCATTCTGAATCGCCAAATATATGGTACAAAAAGCAAACTATAACTTCAATAATACAATTGTCGTGCAAAATACGACAACACATACTGTGAGTTTAAATACAAATATTTTCTTCTAGACAATATCCACACTCAAATAAGTCCTCATTACAATTATTCAAATACTATTTTACAGAAATAGTGAAGACAGCTAAAACATCTTTCTAGAACCATCACTCCATACCCCGACTAGATCCTGCTATGTTCTCACCTCCTCAGAAGAAAAATAGAACAAAAAGAAAAAGGGTGAGCTCAACTAGCCCAGTAAAGAATATTATGACTAAGATAATATACAACAAATTATCATTAGTATTCAACAGGGAAAAATCTGATAGAATATAATCGACAACAAGTTTTAGATTAACAACTGCAGCGAAAATATCAAACCATTAGAAGAGTCAAGTAGAGAATGAATTCTACTATCTTCTAAGATTTAAAAGTCCATCATCAATATTTTATCCCTGTAACATCAATTAATAATCATCTTTAACCAAATATTCATCTTTGCACTACAGGCCAAAGATATTCATTTGTATCACCAGTCGGTCATGTTCATCTCAACACCTGTTCATCTTTGCACTACAGGCCAAAGATATTCATCAGATAATCATACATCTTTGCACTACAGGCCAAAGATATTCAGTAATATCATTATTTAGGACTGAGGATGATGAAAAATATCTTAAAAAATGAATCCAGTGAGACAGAAGGACAAATAGTAGGGATTCGTATAACAGTTTATCCAAGATCAATAATACTTCATAATAATCAATTGTGAAACAGAATTCAAATATAAAGATCAAAACATGGATACAATCAAAGATAGTAACCATAATAGATATCTTGGACAAAAAGGGAAAATTTTATTTTTCGGTGAATAGTGCCGTATTCGTGAATAGTGCCGTATACGTGAATAGTGCTATATACGTGAATAGTAACCCCGACACAAAAAATTCTAAATTTGATAAAAAAAACTCATATCAATATTTCAGTATAATGATATTGAAGAAAATAATATCATTTAAGAAGAAAATAATATCCCTTACCTCAAAATAACCGTACTTCTGACTGAATATCGGATATGAGGCTGAATGAAACTTGTGCTGAATAGCAACTCTCAAAGTATCTAAATACTCACAAAATACACTCAATAATCTAGAGAGAGAAAGAGAGAAAACTTATGAATTCTGGTGTGATTTTCAATTCTAACTTAGCTCTCTATTTATAGGAAAATGTTAGCACGTCGAAGCAGACTTAACCTGCAACCTGATGGCTTTACCTGCTACTATTCCCACCCACCACATTTGAATAAAAATCTCAGCACATTTCTTCACCAACCAAGAGTGGGGCCCACCAATTCTAGAATTTTCACCAAAATGATAAACTCCGAAAATTCAACAATTTCTGAACCAGTCATCTCGTAAAATTCATAATAAATCATGCGTTCATTTTTAACGGTTCAAAATTTGTGGACATATACTCAACTTATATATGTATAACATATCCAAAAATTACCACGATCCAACGGTCGGATTAAAAATTATAACCCCCGCAAAATTTCCCAGCTCTACTAGTACTATATACTCCCTCCGTTCCTTAATATAGGTCGTTTTAGAGTTGTGCACAAGTATTAAGGAAATGATTGTATAGCATTAACTATAATATCAATTGTTTATTTTGCCCTTGTATTGGAAGAAGAGAATGTTATTTATTGGACATAAAATAGTGAGAGAACCAAAGTTACATTTAATACTTGGAGTAATATTGGAAACTAAACAATTAATGATTACTTAAAATTTTAAAACGACTTATATTAAGGAATAAAAAAATTTCTCTAAAACAATTTATATTAAGGAATGGAGGGAGTAAGAACCAATCAAGTAAAAACTTCTTTTGGACTCCCTTGAATCACATCAATTATAATGTTTACAAAACTTTTTCATGGCTGTTTTCATATTAATTCCTTCTCAGAAAACTTAGAAATTAATGGAAATTAACAAACTGTACAATTCCATTGGAAATGGCTCAAAATAACTACTCCCTCCGTTTCTTAATATAAGTCTTTTTAGAGGAATGTTTTTGTTCTTTAATATAAGTCGTTTTAGAATTTCAAGTAAACATTAATTGTTTAGTTTCTAATATTACCCCAAGTATTAAATATAACTTTGGTTCTCTCACTATTTTTTGTCCAATAAATAACAATCTCTTCTTCAAATACAAGGGCAAAATAGACAATTTATATAATAGTTAATGCTATACAATCATTTTCTTAATACTTGTGCACAACTCTAAAACGACCTATATTAAGGAACGGAGGGAGTACATAAAAAGTTGTATAACTGCATGCATGTATAGATCAAAGAACTCAAATTAAACACATTACTCAAGGGGGAAATGATTAAAATGCATAAAATTTATTATATAATTAAACACATGCAGAATATATAATATATTTATATATATATATCAACCTAAATGAAGGAAATATTTGCATTAGTTACTAATTAATTACTAAATCCATAAAAATTCAACAATCTAGCTAAGAAATTTTTCATATACCCTCAAAAGTAGTAACCATCTTTCCTGCTCCCATTAAACGAAGATTCATCCACAAGTTCATGTAACGAAATATCGTCTATAACAAAATCATCCAAAGTACAACTCTTCATGTTCTCATGCTGTTTAGGGTACAACATTTCTTGATGCTGCAGCAGAGCCGGATTTGTAGGCTGTTGATTATAATAACCAAACCCGAATGGCACGACCCGAGAACTTGTACCAAGATCTACATTTTGGCTCCTTGACGTACCAAAAGTCAAGTTGACTGGACCATTTTGAAAATTTAAAGATGTTTTTGTATTATGGCAACCGGTAAACTGTTGCACTAGGGATCGGAAATTGGCGGTGCTTGCGTTGAGTAGGGTTGTCGGTGTCCTCCGTGAATTCCTAGACCGCCTTCTGAGTGGCTTAGCAAGTGTGGTTTGAGGGTTCAGACGATGGGTGTCTATTGAAGTTGTTGAGTTGTTTGGAGTTGAAATATTATTATTGTTAGTACTGGTGAAACTTGTGGTATTGGAGTGGCTGCCGGCCGCTATCGCCGGAGTTGCGGTGGCGGTGGTTTGTTGGTAGTATTGAAACCAATCAGTGGGAAGAGGGGTAGTGTCATTCATAGTTGTTGGGGTGGGTAAGTTTGCACATATATTTTCCTCTCTTTCTAGTCTTCACTTGTCTTGAAAGGAGGTAGCAATCTTAGTTTGAATGGATGGTTTAATATAGTAGTAAATTCTGGTCAAAGTTTAAAAGCATACTGTTGAAACTTAGTGATATATATATATATATATATATATATATATATATATATATATGCATTAATCCTTTAAAATTAATTTTAAATTTAAGAACATCTCCATATATAGTAGTTTGTATCTTCAGCCATAGTTGTTTAGTACTTCATTAAAAGTAAAATAAATATTTAATAACTACTACTCTTTCCATTCCTAAATAAATGACGTTTTGGAATAAAAAATTTGTTCCAAATTATCTGTCGTTTACAACTTTCAAGGAGAATAAATTATTTACTTTTCTATATCACCCTTACCTTCTCTCATTGTCCTAAGAAATTCTCACCCTTAGTATTAATAGTTTTCAACTTCCCGTAAAGGGGTAGTGATGGAATTTCACACAGATTTTAATTATTAAATGATAGTATTAAATGACTTTTTTAATCCATGTGCAAAAACTTTAAACGATACTTATTTAGGAACAGAGAGAGTATATGTTAAGACAAAATAAAGACAGCTTATCAAAGATTTTTAGGATAATGTAACCCCTATTTTCTTTATATATATATACACTATTTATTTTATTAAAAAAAATATGTGTGTGTCTGTGTTTGTGAGGAGTGTGGACCAAGCTTTAGGCCAAAGAGGGAAGTGATGCTTCGAGTATATATATACTATATCTGAATGAGGTAAACGCATACATACTGGCTTACATCACTTTAAAGACTGAATCCCCTATATATGTTATTTTGGAGATTTTCAGGATGCTTCTTCTTGCTAGCTAAGAATCATGTGGTAGCATTGGCTTTGACCCACTGATCCTCTCCTTAATTCCCCTTTCTAATAGAATAGGGCTGACTAGTATCATAAATAAGCAAAAGATGATTTTTACTTTCTATATATGTCAAGAAAAATTGAAAAGGAAATTTCCAAAACATTGGTTTAATGTTAATTAAGTATGGTGTTTTACTAGTTCTTCAATTTTTTGCTTCTTAATCAAGTAAATGCACTGTATACATGAACGAGCTGATTAATGGCAGATAGATCTTTTGGGAGTTATATATGTATGTTCACTTTTGAAGCATCGTGTTTAGACTCCAAACGCAACGTTTGTGAGTTAAATAAATTGCGTTTAAAATAAAATATTTTTAAACGAATAAAATTCACAACTGCATTTAGTGCATTTATAACCTTTAAACACGCCAAACACTTCAAAACACCAGCAGAGGAATTGATCGAGCACATTGACTCTTCAAGTGACAATTTTAACTTTATTATTTTCTTCATGCATGTATATGCCCTCAAAAAGGATTAAATTGAATATTGAACACCTTTAAACTTTGACCCCTTTTTTTTTCCAACTTAGGAAAAAGTACAAAAGATAAAGAGATTCTTAATTTGTTATATTATGAGAGTTGTATTTAATAATTATGGATTACAATCTTCTTTATTATACTTATCTTTTAATTTATCTTAATACATATTAAACACCGTAACACAATAAAATTTGTTATAAGTAAATATGTTAATGTTATTATCGTTAAAAATAATATTTGTATATGGATAGAAATTAAAGAATACATGTAATGGAGGAAATCATCCATAAGCGACTAGCTCAAACATAATCCCAAAAACAAAACATTAAAATAAAAGGGTTGTGTCCCTTCTTTAATTACCAAGAAGGACGACCTAAGCACATTCATTTGACAAGTAAACGAGACATTAGTTTTTGGGGAAGTGATCTTTTGGACTACATACATGATACATCATCATTATTATAATATTATTAATTAATCAAATTTTATAGAAGAATATGAAACAAACCCATAAAAAAGACAGACTATCAAAAAATAAAATAAACTGAGAATTAAACACGAGGCTTCAAGATCACAAAACCTTACAAATTAAAAGTTCACATAACCTCAAATTAAGTCATTGCTAATTTGTGTACAAGAATTTATTTTTTTGTAATTTATTACCGGAAATTGATATTTTCACAATATTTTTTTGATATTTTCACATAAAAAGTGTCGCTATAGATGTATAGAGACGGTGAAAACGTCGCTATAGGATCTATTGCGACGATTTTATTGTGAAAATATCATTTTTTTTATGGATTTATCAGTTTCCTTTATCACCCTATGCTTCATGCTTATGTCAAAATTAATGGTACATTTGGATTGGATGAATGAATGTGAGAATGCAATGGCTTATTCCTATGAAATGAAAAAAATTGTGTTTGGTTGCGATTGGAATGGAATAAAACCATTCTTATTCCTCCCAAGTGTATGAATTTTATTCCTTGGAGAATGGTATGGAATAATTTATTTAAGCTAGAATAGAATAAATCATTCCACTCTTTATTCTATTATCTATTCTATTCATTCACCTGTAATTTCATTCTTTTAATCCAAACATAGCATATCAAAAGTGTCTATATTTGTTGATCTTTTCGATTTGGATAAGTGAGTTATTATTGTTTAAATAAGGTATTAAACGTTATTGAAATTTTAGTCAGATAGTTAAACCTTTAGATTTTCAAGTTCGATTTCTACCTTTGTTTGAATTTAATATATTTTTTATGTTAAGATTATAACATATGTTTATTCACAAGTTCTTAGTAATATTACTAAGATTATTTATCTTGACATGGGATTTTTAGCATTATTAAAATATTGAATGAGATCAAGGTTATATATATATATATATATATATATATATATATATATATATATATATATATATATATATATATAGAAGATGGAACTTTTCAATTTCATTTTGTGTGAACAGCAAGTTTTCTCCATCTCCTTTACTTTGACCAAAAAAAATCTCTTAATATGAACTTTCACTTTATAATTAATGAACAGAAATTGATATTTTAATAACACTTTTTAATATTTTTATATGAAAAGTGTCACTATAGATGTATAGCAACGGTAAAAATCGTCACTATAGGATCTATAGCGACAATTTTCTTGTGAAAATATTATTTTTTTTAAAAAAAAATATTATTTTCTGTTATGAATTTAATAAATTTATTGTCTTATAATTCATAATCGATGAAATTAAGGCACGTGTACATTGAAGGAACATTTGACTAACATGACCTACACATGTCACACTTCATGTAATTAAATTACTGAGTATTAGTACTGCACAAAAGTGTGTTGTGTTTTTCTTTTTGAAGCTAATTCACAAAAAAATAATAATTTATAATTAATATAAACTATTCAAAATTTTAAAATAATAAATTTTAAAGTTCGTATTATATTTTTAAATTGTTTTATTGATGAATGTATGGGCTAAATTCAAATTAGTTATTTCATATCAATTTTAAATTTCAGTATTTTTTTCAAATTAACTTTAAAATGTCAAAATGAAACTGTGTGATGAAACAATATGATAACTGAATTTATCTGATAAAAATGAAATATAATTTATTAGGGACTAATCTAGCTACTTACATTATTTGATTATATTACGATTTTATAAATGTTTTTTAATTCATTTTTTTTCTTTTTAAATAGATAGCATAAATTAATCATTTACTTGGTCCATTAAACAAGGGTCCCTACTAATTTATGACTTATTTCTTTTGACTTATAAGATTTGTACAATTGTACTGTCTTTGCACTTTGATCCTAACACTAGGATTGATTCACTACCTATGCGTTCATACATGTTTGAACGAGTAAAGAAATGCAAAACTTATGTTTATTGTTAAGAAGAATTTTAAAATTATATATGCACATCTGTGCTCTGCAGTCCACACACGCGGGCTGGCTTTGCCGAGCTAGACGAATCAAATCATGGGAGAGCCACATCTTAAAAGGTAGTTGTTAAGATTAGAGAGTCTAAAATTTATAAATACTCCAATCAAAGTCTCATACCATCGATGTGAAACACAAGTCCCATATTTTGCAATTAGGGTCATAACATATCATTAGCGTCTAATACAATAACTAACGGCCGATATTAGAACTAAAAAATTCACGTCAGTTACTAATAAGAGCGATTAGTAGCGACATAACCCGTTTTTGACCGTTGATTTTTATATTGATTCTTATATGCACTTAATCATGTCTGCGTGTATATATATATATATATACACGGTCCGGATCTTAAGCTCACCCCTTATCTAGCATACTTTGCTCACTCCCTTTTAACGACGGACCGGACGACAATTCGATCCATCGCTATATATAGAACCGTCGTTATATGTTGTCCGTCGCTAAAAGCTAAGACGACGATTCTATATATAGCGACGGACCGAATCATCGTCCAGTCCGTCGTTAAAGGGGGATGAGCAAGGTATGTTAGATAAGGGGTGTACTTAAGATCCGGACCGTATATATATATATATATATATAGTAGGGAAGAGTAACCAATTTTATATGGTTTTATGACAATATTGATGATGATAATGATTTTGGTCAATAAAGAACGATTCAAAGCTATAATTAGCAATTACTTAAAAAATTAAAAATTTAAAAAAAACTATAATTAACTTCAAGAAAAGTAGTCCTATCATGTCTTTCATATTGTGGATAATAGAGACGTAATATCAACTCCCAAGCCAATAAATAAATTTAGAGAATTGTTATATTTATAAGATTTCTTGTTTTTTTACTAACCCTCTCTTACGCGATCGTGGGACTTTGTTATATACTCCCACTATTTTAGAATTAAAAATTAATTTTTTTGAAATTAATTTGTAAATTCTAGCTAAAATTAAAATTAACAAAAAATATTTAATGAATTATACAAAGAAATATAACAATTATAAACTAACAAAATACTCATGTCCAAAAAAAACAAAAAACAAAAAACAAAATACTACTTCTAATTAGTGTTTTGAAAACGTAAAAAACTATGAAATGTAATAATGTGAGAAAACTAGTGAAAAATAGTAGTAGCATTTTTTCCTGAATTTATCTTGTTCGCAAGTTTTTTTAAGGAATGAAAAATTTGGTCACCTTTTTTGTCAAAATTCTTTATTAAAAAGTAAACGAATTTAGGCAAGGAATTTTTTTTTAATAAATCTTTTGTATTTTCCACATTATCCTTTATATAATCTATTTTACTGTCTTATTTTATTTTTCTTAACTTGTATGAAAAATATGACATGCTTTTGATGTCAGAGGGAGCAACAAACTATATATTTACAGTGAAATTTAAAAAATGTGCTACAAGACCACCCCATGGCATGGCATTATAAAGATGAAGAAGGAAAGAATACACAAAATTTGGAAACCAGGTATCATCACACATCCCTCTCAATTTCTCCCGAGGTTGATACCTGTTTTTTCCTCCTTTTTGTCTGTTTTTCTTTATTTTCCTACTCTACAGTAATTTCCAGAATAGTGGTAAGTCTGGGTTTTCTATATCTCCTAAGAAGCAAAGAAGAGCACACAACACTGACAGACGACATGGCCATACAAGCACCGGCGGCCCATGGTGGCAATTTGAGCTTTACGAGAGGAAAGAAAACGCCAGCCGCGATAGGGATTGCAATGACATTGTAAGCCATGGCAAACACATAATTCAATCTGATGCGAGAAAACGTCTTTCTTGAGAGATCAATGGCTGTTATAACATCTTCCAAGTTATTCCTCATCAACACATAGTCCGCAGCCTCTATTGCAATATCTGTTCCTGCCCCGATAGCCATACCAACATCGGCAGCAGCTAAAGCTGGTGAATCATTAATACCATCACCAACCATGGCAACCGTGCTTCCATCTTTCTGAAACGAACGGATTACATCTGCTTTTCCAGCTGGCAGTACCTCCGCTCTTACATCATGAATACCAACCTGCATACCAAGTATACGTCATTCTTTGCT
This sequence comes from Panax notoginseng, assembly GCA_016801055.1. Lineage (NCBI taxonomy): Eukaryota > Viridiplantae > Streptophyta > Magnoliopsida > Apiales > Araliaceae > Panax > Panax notoginseng. Next base: position 24,418,375 of record CM029020.1, on the reverse strand, counting down.
TCATTACTAAGAAGTATGTTCTAACAATAAAACTTTCCCCAAGTTTTGCTGCATACACAGAAGTAAGGTACAGTTGCACCGAAAACAAAGTTCAACCCCAAATAAAATGTACCCACCTCCTTAGCAACAGCCTGAGCTGTCCTCCAGTTATCCCCTGTAACCATGACAGGTTTGACACCCATTTTCATCAGGCCTTCCACAACTACAGCAGCTTCTCTCTTTAGTGGATCCGCTACACCCAGAACGCCGATTAAGACAGCACCATATGACACTAGTATGCCAGTATTTGCACTTTCTTCCAGTTCTACCACAAACTTTTCAACATTGGTTGGGATGGTGATGCCGTTTTCAGTAAGCAAACAACGATTACCAACCTGTCGAGTATAAATGATCTCGTATAAGCAAAAAAACAAAAAACCACAAGTTTATGAATCATATTTACTACTCATATGGGTTGATCTCCTGTTTCTTTTCTTTTTTCTCTTTCTTTTATCGTTTTGTTCTAGTATGGAAAGTAAGAAACATGGTGTCAAACTTACCAAAACCTGCTTCCCGTTGATAAAGCACTGGACACCTCTTCCAGGAAGAGCACAGAAGCCCGACGCATCAAGAAGCCATCCTGAGTACTTGGCCTCTTTCTCATGGTATTGGACATCTGTGGTAGCAGAAGGCTCTTCAAAGAAATGGAAATGTCGGGCATAATCTATTATTGCTTTCCCCAAAGGATGTTCACTGCTAGCCTAAAACATTGAAAAGCAAAGTCTTAAGGTCCATAATGTCATTATCACACATAAACAATGAGGTCCAACACCCCTCACCACCCCACCCACCAAATAAATAAATAAGGCGGCAATAAACTAAAATGTAGATTACATAACAGGTAGACACTACCCTCATCAAAATGAGAAAATGAATCATTAGTGGTATTTCAGTTGGTTACACAATGGAGTTACCCCTCCATAGTTGAAGCATGAGGATAAAAGGGATAGAGTCATACAAAGGCGCAGTAATATGACTAGCCTCAACAAGAATGAAACTACAATTATTATGAACTAAATAATAGAAGAGTTCAAATTTAGTTTAGTAACTGAAAGTTACCTCTGCTGAAGCTACCAATGTAAGAAATTCTCCACGACCCAATTCCGTGAAAACTTTTGCCGTTGTAACTGTAGCTTTCCCTTGGGTTAAAGTGCCTGTTTTATCAAATACAACATAATTAACCATCTGAGCCCTCTCCAAGGCATCTCCTCCTTTAATTAACACGCCATTATTAGCTCCAACCCCAGTTGCAACCATGACAGCTGTTGGGGTGGCCAAGCCAAGTGCACATGGACATGCAATCACTACAACTGATATTGCAAACATGAGGGCAAAAACAAAGTAATTGCCATTTTCAGGTAGCCACTGTTCTGGGTAAGAACCAAGAACTCCACCAACATACCTACAAAAAGATGTTTTGACATGAAAATTAAGAATTTTTTACTATAACTATCAGTTTAACTACATGAATATGTCAAAACAGATTGTAATTTACTTACCAACCAAAAAATGTCAATAATGAAAAAGCAACAACTGTCGGGACAAAAATGCTTGCAACCTGCAAATAACAGTGCCACATACTGTGAGGATTTTTAAGTTTATAACCCATTTACCAAACAGTAATATATTCTAGAACAAATATCAGAAGTCATAAATATAGAAAAATGACTGCACACAATTACTACAACAAAATCATCAAGTTGATAATAATGTAGACTTTAATGCTGAAATAACTGATTTGTGTTACTCCCTCCGTCCCATTTTATAAGAAAATTTTGAGTGGCTTTAAGTTTAATTAATTGGTATTTCAAGTAATAAAATATATATACTTTCCAACTTTAACCTTATTGAACTTTGAAGTATTATATAAAACTTTCCCATTGTTTCCTCCAGTTTCTTCATTTTCATTTAGGAACTTTGTGTCGAGACTAAATGATATTTGCTAAATCTTTGACCATGTGATCTCAGAAATCTGTATTTGTTTTCCTTCTTTATATTGAGTTTCTTTCTTTATATTGCCCTTGAAATTGATATATGAGATAGGCAAGTTTTTAGATGAAGTGGAAATTGATATGTTTGCTATATCTAATGAGAGTTTGTAACAGATTAAAAGTGGATTATTGTAGTTTTCTTCAATTTTCTATCCTTCCTCTATTCGCATTAGGTTTTCTAATCTGCAGACTTGTTCAAATTAATTGAAATTGATTTCAGATTTTAGGGGAGAACCGCACCTGAGCCGTAACCGACAGCAATCACACCAGAGGCTTTTTGTGTGCCTGGCTGCCTGCATTTGCATAGTTTTAGAACTGCATATCCAGTTGCAGGTGCAGCTGCCCAAAACTGCACCATACTCTCCCCTAAATTGTCTAGAGCGCGTTAACGTTAAAAATATTCTATTCTTCTATTTCAACTTTCAGGCTCTCCCCTAAAAAATTTATTCTTTCAACTTTCTGCTTCCTTGAGCAACCATTCTTGTTTTACTAAAAATTTTCTAAGCACTCATTTCCTTGGCAAGCTATTGGTAAAATAATCTTCTGTTCTGTTTTAGTGAATACCATTCCTATACAGAATTCTAAACTCTAAAATCTATATATATGGTAAAAATATTTGACAGAAGTTAACTGCAGTTGTATCTGAGAAAAGAAAGCCACATTACAGCCCCTTGCTCACTCAGTATATCATTTGACTAGCTAAGAATTACAATTTGGAAACTAGTAATTACTGAATAATTTTTTGTACAAGTAAAAGCAATAATTAATGAATATGCAATCCCCAGATCCAGAAAAATATGTACAAAGGAAGCTTGAAATAAAATGAAAAATAGAAAAAGGAAAGAACTTCAATTTAAAGAACAGTAAGCAAAGAAAAGTGTGGCCTTAAGAACCAGAGAACTACTTAACCACCAATATGAGATAAGTAAAATAGAATGCAAAGATACAGCTTATACTTAGTTTAGCAATTGATACTTACATAATCGGCAAATTTCTGAATAGGAGCTTTGGACATCTGTGCCATCTCGACTAGAGAAATTATCTGGCTCAAAACTGTGTCAGAACCTACTTTGGTAGCTTGTATGTGAAGGGAACCATGTGAATTTATGGTACCACCAATTACTGACGAATTGATCTCCTTCGAGACAGGTGATGATTCACCAGTAACCATACTCTCATTGACATAGCTGGAACCCCAAACAACCATGCCATCCACAGGAATTTTTGTGCCAGGAAGGACTTTCAGAATATCACCGGGCTGAATCAGCAGAGCATCTATTTCCCTTTCTCCAATACTCTTACCACCTAGCATCCAATAGAGATAAAATTATTCATTAGGTTACAGTTCAGATATATGATCGGCTTGCATCATGTTTTGAATGACTTGCGAGGAATAACATAAAACTTATAGGTTATTTATCTGTAAAACTTTTAAGGTTCCAAATTTATCAGACACGAAGACTTCTTGCTTTTATTTTGTGTTGGAGTTTTCTTTGTTTTTTTTGTTTTGTTTGGGGGGAGGGAGAAGGGGCTTCTTTCCTTTTTCGGGGAGGGGGTTAAGTGGAGTGTAAGAAAACGGGTAAAACACTCAATTTGTAAATCAATTCATCTGAAACCTTCAAATAATGTAAAGGCAGCATACCCTTGTCTGTGAGAAGTAGCAAAGCAGTTGCTGGTGCTAGTTCTACCAACTTCTTTATAGCATCTGATGTTTTTCCTTTAGCAAGAGTTTCTAAATACTTCCCTAGAAGTACAAATGTTATCAGCATTGCACTTGTTTCAAAGTACGTTGGTGACCAAAATCCAGTTACTGCACCATATAAAAGCGCACAGACAGAATAAAAATAAGAAGCTGAAGTTCCCAATGCTACTAGAACATCCATGTTCGTTGAACCATTTCTAAGAGCTCTCCAAGCTGCAACATAAAAACGCTTCCCAATAACAAACTGAACAATAGTCACTAAGGCCCACTTCAACCAATCACCCATTTGGAATGGTCCACATTGCCGAAGCAATAACGAATACAGTAGAGGAATGCTTGGGCAAACAACTCGCATGAGAAAGACAGGAATCTGGAAACAATTTTTGGAGTAAAAATTTAGTAAATTGAAAAGTGAGTGACTGACTGTACACAAGGATATTGATATGTTATTTATAGTTTTATACAAAGGGATAATCCCACGAAATATGATAGACTTTAGTGTGCTATATATAGATGTTACATAGACAATAGCCAGCAGAGTAACATATAAAGAAGGGCAGGAATTTAGCCATCTCCTTTAACAAGTTTAAGGCTTATTTTGATGTTTTCTAAAGTAGTAAAGTACAATGAATTAAAAGGGAATTTTTTTTGAATAAGAAACTTCTTTTTGCATATCCATGAAGTAGGCTGGCTTCAAAAGGGGCTAATAGAGCAAAACAAAAGTCAAATTAGGATATAGTTGCATATATAAATAAAAATTGAAAAAAAATATTACTTTTCGTAAAAGAGACAGAGAAGGATGAAACTATAAATATAACAGTGTCAGAGGAAAGTTATATACTCACACTCAGAAAAAGACTAGCTGTGAAAAGTCGAAACATGTTTGAGGATTCTTCAAGATCCTTAGAAGTCATTCTCGTATAAGGGTTTCTGACATGTAGTTTAAACTTCCCAGAGCTTCCTTCTTCAATCCCATCAACTAATGATCTAGAACCAAGAACCACGGGATCAAAGAGAACTTCTAATTCCTTTGAAGTCCTGTTGAAACAAAATTGTCTTACTCCCTTCAAGCTGCAAAGTATTCCATCTAAAAGCTGTATATCCAATTCACTCAATATCCCAGTAACACCCAATATGATTTTATCCTGCTGGCTGCTCTGTACAAGTGAACCTTCAAAACCAGCATCTTCAATTGCTTCCACTATTTCATCCTTACTAATTATAGTAGGATCATACTCGACCTCTCCTAATGAGGTAGCCAAGGCAACAACTGCCCTTTTTACACCAGGGAGCTTTCTCAAGATGCCTTCAACAGAATTTACACATGCTGCACATGTCATACCACCTATGGTGAACTGCCCCACTAACGTTCCTTGTGGATTTGTTCGAGATGAACTGGGTTCAGGTATAATCTCGGCTTCAAAACCAGCATCTTCAACTGCATTCTTAATGTCTTCATCCTGAAATCAAACAAAGAAGTAAAAAGTTAACTAATTTAGAACTGGATCTCACCTTTTTGTTTTTATGTTCCTCTAACCTTTTTTATTTCTTTACCAGATAATCAAATTGCATGCATAATAAAGAGTGGATTTAAGTATCGAATGAATAACTAATATTAGCTCAAAGATGATTTAAGTATTGGTAGTAAACTAATCCATTTCACTCTGAAAAAATTGAAAGAACAGTTGAATAAAAATACAGCAAGAATAAATTATTTTCATTTATTAAATATCTATTATTACTAAATCAACCATGACTACCTTGTTACCTAAGGTTCTTTTTCTTTTCAAGCTATATTCCCATCCACATCCCATTCTTATAAAAGCAGTAACAATTCTAGTTCCATAGTAGCTTATATGATAAATCCAGATAAACCAACAATTAATTGGCATGACTATAGATGCAGCAAAAACAAACATCTCAACTGTAGTAACGTCATAAACAATTAACAAATAATTCATCATACATTAATCTACCACATTCATAAGACGGGATCATATTAGAGGGCATGAGCAGATAAAATGTAGATGAATCCACAAAAATGCCTGGAAAGACCAAAATTAACAATTTAACATTAGTTAATATAATCCCAAGTAGCTGGGACAGACTTTGTGCTTGTTTATTTGAACTCGGACATAACAAATCATCATCAAAATCACCATTAAGCTGAAATTAAACCAACTTGGAAAACATAAATCACAAAATGCAAGTAGAATCATAAGAAGACTAACGTTGACCAAACTGGGATCAAAAACCACATCCGCCTTGTTTTGTAGCAAAGCCACCGAAGCCCTAAGGACCCCTTTTAAGCTCATCAAAGCTCCTTCTACGGAATTCGAACACGCTGAGCATGTCATCCCGCCAATTCTCACCTGAATCCTCTTCATACCTTCCTCAACTTTTACCGAATTAGCCTCCTCCTCATCATAGGAATCGAGGAGCCGAGCGTCCTCTAAGTCTCCCGCTGACGAGTTTTGGCCGGCGGTTAGCTGAAGGTCCCTATAACTTGGCGCCATTGAGAGAATCGAGACGACAATACACCAACAGACTTAAATCTTGGTGAATATATATATCGATATTGAGATGCATACGTACATATATGTTTATATTTATATTTATACATACATATACATATATATATATATATATATATATATATATATATATATATATATTAAGGAAAGAAAATCTGGAAAGAGAGAAAGGCGGATACAGCGAATTTGTAATTGAAAAAGCTGGTGAAGGAAGGGGGAGGAGGAGAGAGAAATGGTGCTGAAATTACTAATAGAGGCTCCGGGATTATGATTATTACGACATTGTCCTTGTACTTCCTTATGTTGTACTTGTACTACACGAGGAAACACCAACTACTTGATCAAAGTCAATATATATATAATATGCGCAACGGTTGAGCTAATGAACAACCAAACCTATTACTATTATTGTTAAATAGCATTTGATGTAAAAGAAACAAAATAATAATATAATTAAATTTTAAAAAACAAAAAAAATATAATATGACATAATTACATGATAATGACTCTAGAGAGCTGATTCATACTTCATAGTATAATAAGATCATAAGATAGATAAAGACGTAGTTAAAAATATGTCGGCTGATATTATCAAAATATAAATATTGTCAGAATAATAAGTATTACTAAAAAATTTAACTGTCACTAGAACAGTTACAAAAGTATTGTCAGATGTGTATTTGTTCTGACACTATAATTTTTACTCTAGCGATATTATTGGCCTTAAAAATATATTTAGATTGAATTCGTATTAGAAACATTTATTATTACAATTCACTTACAGAAACACAAGAGAAGTCTAGGGTACGAGTTAGCAAGGGAACTAAATAAAAAAATAAAAGAAACTTACATTTTAATCTTATATAACCACGACTATGATTGAATTTTAACTTGTTTATATATTGAGATATAGACTCGAATTTGTGATTTTATATAATAAAAAAGAGAGGCATTTACACCTAAAAGCACCCCATTTCAATTAATTTTCTATTCATCAACAATGTAGGAAAATTTTATATTAATAACAACAAAATTATGTGTGATTATTATTATATTAATGATTAATGATGTGTGACAGTCCTATAATTATTTATGTAAAAGTTTACTATGCCATTAATCTTAGATAAAATATATGAATACATACCATTTCAATTTACCCAAATAATATCGACATACAAATTATCAAGCTAACAAGAAGGATAGAATTTCATTGTATCTTTGTTTTAAAATGTAAAATCACTAATAAATAAATAAAAATCTTATATTCTTAAAGAAAAATAGTAGAAATTTTGGATTTGTCTTCATATCGGATGCTATCCATTTGGCAAACATTAAAAATACCCATATATTAATCGTGCAAAATTCAAGATAAGGGTGTTCCCGGAATTTTGGCATGTCCTTTGGCTGTGGCCTATGGCTAACGCACGCGGCAGCTGTCGGGAAATAAATTGACCCTTGACCCGTCTTGGTCTTGTTGCTTAGAATTCACTTGTTTTTACTACCATTTTGGCCGTCGCGGTAGCTTAAAATTGGAAGTTTCTATATATTGACTTTTTCTTCTTCTGTTTTATTTTTTCACAAATTGTTGTCGGTGTTATTCGATTTCAGGACGTTTACGGTTCGTCTGGGACATCATTTGAACCATTACGTTAATTATTAGAATCGGTCTTTTAAGTTGTATTAAGGGGGTGTTTGATAAAAACTGAATCTGAATGAGATGAATCTGAATCTGAATAAAAAAAATTGTTTTATAATTAACATGTCTGAAACATCTGAATGACATAATTTTATTATTTTATCCCTCTGAAATAAATTTATTTAATATTACTTGATATAATAGTTAATATTTTTTTATATTTTTTTTACTTTATCCAGCTGCTCATTCAGTCAAAAAAATCTGATTTAGCCATTCAGCTCAATCATCTGACCGATTCAACCATTCACACGATTTTTTTCTCAAAAAAACGCATTTAATGATCGATCAATTAAGTTATTCAATCGTTCAGATATATTTAGTCATAATCAAATAACCCCCAAGTTGCTAATAATAGGATCAGTCAATACGTTTGAAAAGAGTTAAATTGGGTCATGATAGTACACAACAAACAAAAGAAGATTGAGAAGATGAAAAGAAAATCCAAAAAAAGAACACACTTACGATATGTTTTGTTATTTAGCGTTTGCGGGGTTGGGTAGATTTAAAGCGTTCCAAAATTTAAATATATTTGAAAAATTTATTCATTTAATTATGACTTATTTTAAATATAATATTTTGACCATATTATATAAGGAAAAAATTCATATTTAAAGAAATTTATGATTCCGTCACGGCAACAACAAATAGTATAAAGTGGTACATATTGATAGAGGCACGTATCAAATTGGAAGATGAGTTAGTTTCCACTAGCAAGTAGTGTAGTGTGTATTAGGAGCAAAGATTCTTTGGGGAGAATGGGAAATAATTCATTCACCCACTAAAACATGGAAGTGGAAACGCATTTCATTTAACTTTCCACCCGAACAACAACAAACTTTATATTTACATTCACTACCATCCAATAATTTACACATAATTCTTTATTTTTCTAACCCTTTTTCGCTTTAACGGATTATGTTTTACCTTATGTTACGTTTAAATTGAAAGAATCGAATAGAGAAGTGAATGAAACAGAGTGGGGTAAAATATTTTATTTTATTGCTGGTCGGAATGAGTCATTCCATACTCTCCCTCAAAAAGAATGAGAATGGTTCATTCCATTCCAATAAAATAATGAAATAATTTTTTATTTCATTTCGTATGAATGAATCATTATATTCACATATTTATTCCTTCAATCCAAACATGTTATATTCAATATTAATGTTTTGTTATATATTTGTTAATCAAAAAGAGTTTTATTTTTTTTGATTTTTTGTTATGATAGTATAAAATAACATGATTAATTTCTTCAATTTATTGTGCCTATTAAACTAGGTATTCACTAAAATTAAGGGTAGACATGAAATGTGAAACAAAATACTTCCTCTTTACGCACGTTTTATATTATTTGATTATTATTGACTTTTTAAAGACAATTTAATAGATTTTTAAATTTAAAATTAACATAGATTATTTTAATTTTAAACAATACACGGATGAATATAGTAAACTCTCTAAAAAATATTACTCATTATTATAATTTTTAACGAGACATCTCAATTTTGAGTTTAAAATTATTTCAAATTAACTTTTAAAAGTCAATAATAATTATATAGTTTAGAATAGACAGAATATAAATTTCATAAATGAAACTCTTTTTATAGATCGAAGACGGAAATTATTGATAATATATATAGAGAATTGTTAAATCCACAATAGAAATTGTTATTTCCACAATAAAAGTATTGTTATAGATCCTATAGCGACGATTTTCACCGTCGCTATACATCTATAGCGACACTTTTGGTGTGAAAATAACAAAAAATGTTCTGGATTTAATAATTACACACACACATATAGCAAGGATCAAGTGCATACCCCTTATTTTACTCACCCGTGCTTACCCCCTTTAGGCGACGGTTTCGGTCATACAACCGCCATCTATACTTTTAGCGATGCTATATGTTGTCCGTCGCTAAAAGTATAGACGACGGTTGCATGACCGAAACCGTCGCCTAAAGGGGGGTAAGCACGGGTGAGTAAGATAAGAGGTATGCACTTGATCCGGACCGTATATATATATATATATATATATATATATATATATATATATATATATATATAGGAGTAGTATATACAAAAGGTAGGAGTACTATCTAATGTGGGCTATCACCACCCTCCTCCTCCCCCTCCCACCTCCCACCTCCCACCTCCCACCTACTCCTCGTTTTATTCTTATGAATGCGATCCATCTCAAAGGCTGCACCCGGCCAATTAATTAAATTACGGTACTTTTCTTAGGCTTTGATTGAGAGTTTTAATAAGAATAAAACAAAAGAAATCAAAAGAAGGAAAAAGTGGAGTTGTTTTCTCTATTTTTGTCTTGGTATTTATAAAAAATAAAAAATAAAATTGGAGGATCTTTTTATTTTCCTTAGACATACAGATCCACTTTAAAATCTTCATGTTCAATTATTTTTTTAGTATTTTTTATACCCCTTCTTTGATTTTTTGAATTCGAACAACACTCGAGAGAATTCTCCTAAATGCACCAAGCTGGGAGGGGTGGGCCCTGGGGAGGGATTTAGTCGAAATTAAAATATTTACATTTATTAGACAAGAAAAAATGACTAAAAAAAATATCAGAAACATGTTTTTTGTCGCCCCAACCAATTTTTATTCGCTCATAAACTACGAAAAGAAATACTATAAAATAATTCGCACTAATGTTTTACTTGTATTTAAAATTTTATTCCTTACAATTTAGTATAATAAATAATAATTAAAATTATATCTAAATGTGTCAAATATAGATAAAAAAGTTGATGGGTATGGAAATATCTAGTGGTCGTAGGTTGTACTGCATGCATGGATGCTTTAAGAAATAGCAAGGATAAACCAGTAATTTTAACACCGGAAGGTAGGTAATACCGTAATAATATAATAAATAGTTGTACTGGATTGATTGCTTATCAAATTCTCAAAGGACATTTTAGGAATTTAATTTATAAGTACGTCTATTTACAATGTTATCTTGTGGAGAAGGCATGGGTAGGTGACCTATAACGATATGCAGTTGGTGCAACGTCAATTTACCAAATTACTCCAGTTATCTACCCCTATTTTAAAAGATAGGGTAGGCTTGAACCACAGGTGACCAATTGTACTAGCTATCACCCTCCTAAAAGGAGGTTCTATGTTACTCCCTTTTCCAACATATGTTACTCTATTATCTGAAAATTTACTCTCTATTTTTACCATAGGAAAGTGACTATTTTAATAGTAGCGAGTGATTATTTTATAATCATAAAATGATCATAGATTATATATATTTGAAATTTATAAAGTTGTGCACTTTTATTTTTCTCTCTCTCTCTATATATATATATATATATATATAAATTAAACACAAAATTAAAAGAGGGGAAATTTAGGGAAAATGTCAAAACTAAAGTCTCTTGTTTATAAATTTTTTAAGTAGAGAAAAAAAGAGAGAAGGTGATAAAAGTTTTTCAAAAATTTATTCTCAAACTTGCGATGATGTAGAAGGAAATTTATAAGGACTTGGATGAAATTCTAAAATACCAAAATTATATTTATAATATAATTTTCAAATATAATTTTATAAGGGTAAAATAATAATATACTATTTTTAGCTACTCTTAACATATCTCATTAACGTGCGAGCCCATATTTTTTTACCATAAGGTAGAGCACAATAATTTATAGAAAATTAATATTTTCACATGTATTTTTAATAAAAATGAGCCCCACCTTGGAATTATATAGAAATATTAAAAAAAATCGTATATTTTATTTTGTAAAATGGAAAAATAAAATAATGGGTACTATTTTGATAGAAAATTTAACTCGAGCATAAAAGACAATTTGAAGTGAAAATCAGGTGCATATCACGTGCTCCATGACTTTCATTAGAATTCCCAGTTTCATCGACCAGTCCACCCCCTACCGCTAAAGCTGACGATACAGACATCTTATGGTTCATCGTTGTTCGATGGTGGTTATTCCGAAGTTCTAACTGATTCAATTTCACCATGGCTAAACCCGAATCTTCAAACATTCGAACCGTAATTGAACCATTTGCAGAGTTCAAAAGCCCATCTTCAAGCTCCTCCTCATTCATTCGATCCCTCGCGCTTTCCACAGTCTCCGATTCTCAAACCCTAATTTACGCCGGCACCGTTTCAGGTAACCTCCTTTTACTCTCAGTCGATCATAGTCAAACCCCCAATGAAGAAATTATAGAAGATAAAGCTAAGCCGACGCCCAGAAAAATTTCATTTGTGCGTTACGTTACGGTGAGCACTTGTTCAATTGATTCGATTCATGTAATTTCTGAAATTGAGAAAGTTCTAGTAATTTCTGGTGGGCTTCTGTACTTTGTTGACTCATTTTTACTACAATCACTGAAAAAGTTGAGTTCTTTGAAAGGGATTAGTGCTGTTGGGAGGAGAATTCGGAGTGGGGAACCGAATAGCTTTACTGATTTGCAGGAGGTTTCGAGTGTTGGGTCGAGTTTTCTGCAGAAATTGGGAAGTGGGATTAGGTCAAATGGGGTTAAAAGTAGTGGCAAGGAATCTGAATTGTTGAATAAAGATCATAATGGTGTTTTTACCGCTGTGTGTGGGAAGAGATTGATGTTGATGGGGCATGATTCTAGTGACAGCAATGGCGGGTCTGTTCTAATTCTGAAAGAAATGCAATGTGTTGATATGGTTAAGACCGTGGTTTGGGTTGATGATTCTATAATTGTTGGTAATTTTAGCGGATACTATTTGTATTCTTGTGTTACTGGGCAATGTGCTTTGTTATTTTCATTGCCAGATCCGATAACTAGTCCACCACAGCTTAAATTGTTGAGAAAAGACTGGAAGTTACTTTTGTTAGTTGATAATGTTGGGGTTACTGTTAATGCTCAAGGTCAACCGGTTGGTGGGAGTTTGGTATTTCGTCATGCTCCTGATTCTTTAGCGGAGATAGGCACATACGTGGTTGTTATGAAGAATGGGAAGATGGAGTTGTATCACAAAAAATCGGATTACTGTATTCAGAAGATTTCTTTTGCTGGGGAAGGAGTTGGCCCATTTGTTGTAGCAGATGACGAAAATGGCTGCAGGAAACTTGTTGCTGTAGCAATACAGTCAAAGGTATGTTAACTTTCAACTGGTGTAGTGATATTAGGGTGATTAAGATAATCTTTGTTTTACTGTTTTTTATCGTATGCAAGGACTGCAATTTAGTTTCTGTTGTAGTTTATGAAATGCTAAACCAGTGATCATGATTTATACTAGTGCTGGTTGCGAGTACACTGCATTTTTTAATCGGAAGAGTAGATAGTGGTCTCTATCAGTATATAGTCAAATCTTGTAGGAATGATTAGGTTTATTGTAAAAGTGTTTTTTCCTCATTTTTTTCGTGTTCTTTTTTCTTGTTTTTTTGGTTAGGTCAAGGGGGTGGGGGTGTATTTTCTTTCCCCTATTCAAACGCCTAGATATGTATTTTATGCCAAATGATACGAGATGTCACTATTCATATACATTCCTACTCGTTTCTTGGGATCTCATCTCTTTGTTTATTAGATAAGGTTTGAAGAGTTATTAAAAAAATTAGAACCAAACTTTCTTGTCCAGTAGATATTTGATGCATTAATTTCAATACGTCTCTTTTAACGAGAAAAAGGAGATTAAATAATGTTATGCACACTCTAATTTAAAGAGAGTGTAATAATCATGGTTCAAAATCGCGGTAGCGGCCTATGTTTAGGAATGTCATTTTTTGACTTAGTATCGATTTCGGTATTGGTTTCGTACGATACACATTGTTAGCTAGTTAAGAGCTTAAAAAAGGTAAACAATTTATTAATTTTTTTTAAATAATAAGAATAACAAGATGAATCAATTATTTTCACAAAAAACACTGTATAGTGCACATAATATTGTGTAAACTATAAAACAGACATCTCGCAGATATGTTTAATCAGTTTTACGTTTGAATAAAGTTCATAATGATGTTATCTTAGCTCACATGGTTGAGCACACTTAAGTACAATTTAAACTAAGTATATTTTAAGTGCAATTTTTTTGAGGTTGTACTTAACTAGGGTTAACATAGGTACAAATTGTATATTAATTACATTTTTTTAAAACTAGTTTAATGACAATTTAAGTACAATTTAGCTAAACTAATTTTATATCGAGTACATTTTTTGTTAAAGTTATACTTAATTTGGTGCTATATAGATATGCCGTGATTTCTCCTTTATTTGTCTCGAAACTGCTACATAGTGATTTTTCCTTAATTTGGTCCGAAACCGCTACGTTGTATCGAGTTGTTGAAATTTCGTCGAAAATTACCTTTTACATGAATAATTCCTAATTTTGCGATTCGTGTTAAGGTTACGGTCGGCACCTACTGATACCTAACCGATATACATTATTGAACCATATCATCTCCTGTATTCGAATATAAGTTTGTTCCTCATTTCCTCAAATTCTACACAAATGTATGTGAGTAAACTCTGTAAGGAATTTCCATTTTGTTAGCTAACGATCTATAGTATTAGTTTTAATTTCAATCAAAATGTTTACAGGTGCTTTAGTTGGAAAATAAGTAGCTTGACCACCGTGGGTGACAAAATATTTCTTAAAAGATGTAAATTGAAGCATGAGAATGATCTGAATTCATCAAATAACTGGTTATTGTTTTTGGTAAGGTGAGAGAAAACTGTATTGAGTCGGTTTTTAGAAGTTGAACGAGTTTCTTTTTTAAATGTAAATGTGGCTTTAGATGGTTCCTATGGGGCTGCAATTTGATGAGTTCCATAGGTGAGTTAGAGTAGAGTTGAGAGAGAAATTTAGTTGGCAGCCAAATCTTAGTACTATTAGTATTAGGCTAGCAGCCTTATGTAACTCATTAAATAGTAGAGAGAAGAATTGAACAGTAGAATCTGTAGCTTTATGATATTTAATTTAGTCTTATCCGAGGGACTGCTTCAAGTGAGTTAAATTTGACCAGTCGACCTCTTCCTAAGGAGCTTTTGGTAGAATTTCTTAATTGTTCTCTTTTCTCCTTCCACAGCTTGGAACCGATTTTGTTAATAAGCCTAACAATTCCCTTGTCAAATACCTGATCACTGTTAGTAAAACGATCTTTTCTCAGTTGGCAAGGCTCAGAATATCCAGAGTCTGGCAAATGTTTGGACCACGACATGAAATCCTTTCCAACTATTTACTCAGGATTGACAAATCACAAGTCTAAAGCAGCTTGGGATCCCTCAGCCAGTGATAGAGCAGTTCAGAAATTGTTTGGTTGTTCGAAAAAGAAGTTAATAAACTAAAGGCGGAAGACTCAAATGGACTAAGAGCATCTTGTCTACTTTACTGACATTATTGACTCCCTCCGGCCCAATGTGAGTATCATGCTTCCCTATTTCCTTTTTTGGAAGACCCAAAATGAGTGTTGTGGCTACTAAATTAATGCAAAACCAATAAAAAATATGGAGATAAAACACGTGGAACCTAAAAAATTGAAGCGAGAGATATTCTTGAATAGAACCTTTTTCTTAAACTATGTGCCATATTGATCATGGCATTCAAATTGGGTTTGGAGGGAGTGTCTTGTTTCCTACTACTGTCTATTGGTCTCTGTTGGAATTTTTTGTGAGGGAACGTGGACAAGTTTTTAGATATTATATAGTCGAAAGGTGTGCAAACTTATATCTCAAGGATGGTTGGAGATCTTGATGGATAATTAGTTGTGGATATTTGGGCTGGAGGAGATATCCTTGTGGAGGAGTTATTGCAGGCCGCATTAGGGTGGATTTGTGTGTGGGTGGGGGGGGGGCAGATTTAGCATGCAGTTGCGTGGTGTTGTTGTGAAACCTGTTACTGAGATTCCAACAGCACTCATATTTCTTTGTTGGAGATGGAAGGAGAGTGTGTTTCTGGTTGGATTTGGGGGTGGGGAGATTCCCTAGGTGAGCAGTTACTAGACTTGTTTAATGTTTGCCAGGAATAGAGAAGACATAGTATTTAGATGTGGTGACATTTGTAGAGAAATGGGAAATTTGAAATCCTTGCCTCCAGAGGGCATTTGAGGACTGGAAACTTGAGTTGGTGGAAGATTTTTTGAGTAAAGTTACATGAATAACCACAAAACGGCCCCAGATGTGCACTTTCATGGTTTAGAACCTTCTTCCCTCTCCCAGCTATATTGCGAGTGTTAATTTCTAAGACCCCTACTGATTTACTATTTAGTTTATTAGTTCCTTTACCTTTTTAACTTTAAACAAAAGGAGGGGTTTAAAAAATAATACAAAACGTCAGACAGATACGGTGGCCTAGGTGCCCATCTAGCCTAGGCCACCCATCTAGCCTCGCCTAGTTTTACTTGACGTTTTTTTCCATTGTATTCTCCTAATCGAGACATTTGAACATTGCCTACTATGTCGCCTTTTAGAACAGTGTCTCATACTTGTCCTATGTCAGAGCATTGTAACTTCATCTGGCACCTTGTTACCTTATGTCTAATATATTTTGCCCTTTGAGTTGAATATAAATAGTTTTACAAGCATCTCTAACGCCAGATTTGGTGTGCTGTATCATAATAACTTGATTATCTCTGAAATTTTCAGTGCATGCAATCTGGTAGAATGTTTAAAAAAGCAATCTTATTTTGTCTTATGTCAGATCTTTTGCTATGGGGAAGTACCTTCTGAAGAACAAATTAAAGACCTTTTGCGAAGGAAAAACTTTAAGGAAGTCATCTCCTTAGTTGAGGAGCTTCAGTGTGAAGGTGAAATGACAAATGAAATGGTCTCCTTTGTGCATGCTCAGGTGGGATTTCTGTTGCTTTTTGACTTACATTTTGAGGAAGCAATAAATCACTTTCTGCTGTCTGAACACATGCACCCTTCAGAAGTATTTCCATTCATCATGCGAGACCCAAATCGTTGGTCTTTGCTGGTATGTTCTTACATTTGCTTTCTTCTATAGCTTTCTTATTTTCATTTGCTTGTACTTGGTTTTCTTTGGAACCTTGACATGCTTATTAGTTTATCTTAACACAAGATTTGTGATAATACTATTTAAGCTGCAACTTTCACCCGTAATTGTAGTTTTTGACAAGATAAAGTGCTTAATACCAGTAATGGCGATGCGGATGAAGCCAAGCAATTAGTTATTATTATGAATTTTGTTTTGTTGTTATTTAGAAGTAATTGTAATTATTAATTATCTTTTATTACATCATATACATTAGTGTAGAGCTTTTCATCATAGTAGATAATAATTTGGGAAAATTTGTTACGTAAGTAGTGTTAGGATTTTACTTGCTTATGGTTGTGTACCATTTGTCATCTGCTGCAGGTAGCTTATGAGGGGTGAATCATTCTTCTTTCCTCTTTCTCTCCCCTTTTACTGTTCTTCATGAATTGGTATTTGTAAAAACTTACAATGAGCTCTCTACTAAGCTTAAATTTTTTTCTTCCTAAATATATATCAAGAGTAGCTCTATAGAGCACAATTGAAACATGGTTTCAATTTGACAATTACAAATGTGAGTTTAGGTTAGTATGTTGCATCCGTAGGGTGTTAGTAAGATTAAGGATGCTTAGTTACTATCTGTTACTCTCTTGCTCTTGCTCTTCCTTCTAACTTCATATTTAGTAGTACCGCTATACTATCTTGTTCTGACATCTGTATATTTTGACACTGATTTATTAACACTTGCATTTCTCAGGTACCAAGGAACCGGTATTGGGGCTTGCATCCTCCCCCTACACCTCTTGAAAATGTTATAGATGATGGACTGATGGCTATCCAAAGAGCTAATTTTCTTAAAAAAGCAGGTGTAGAGTCTGTTTTAGATGATGAGTTTCTTTTGAATCCTCCAAGCAGAGGTGATTTGTTGGAGTCAGCAATCAGAAATATGATTAGGTATGTTATTACTTCATTCTTTTCAAATATTATTTTTTCTCTTCTTCTACTATATTTGTTAGATTTGTGGGTGGAGAGTTTGGGGGGTGGGGGGAAGAGACAGAAATGAGAGATAATTTTAGGTCCAATATTTAAGATTTGCAAGTGTTTAATATTTGATACTTCCGTTATGATGTTAATGTTTAATTGTTTTTATGTTTTGGGTTGTGATTGAACAGTTTCTGATCATCTCTTCAGGTACTTGCAAGCTTCCCGCGGAAAAGATCTGACTCCTCCTGTGAGAGAAGGAGTAGACACTCTTTTAATGTATCTTTATAGAGCTTTGAATTGTGTTGATGAAATGGAGAAACTTGCATCTTCGGAGAACAGTTGTGTCGTGGTATGCATCATTTAACCTTTGCTTTATTTCTTTATTGATTTTACGTACTTGAGTAATGCTTAAATTGCTATATTTTGTATTCGGACCAATAAGAAAGTTGTGAAAGGTACACCTTGGACGCAGGTTCAACTTTCAAGTGTTGGCCTAAGTAGCTTGTACTGTGATGGTTTTGCTTGCAATATTTCTAATCTCAACCTCTAAGCCATCTGTGAGCACTATTTGCTCACAGCGTTATTGCGTTAACAATCTGGGAAATTGGGTTGGACGCTGATCTAATGTTCATTTAACTACTAGAAAAACTTGATAAACGGTAAGAAAGAAGGACGAACATATAAATTCAGTAACAAAAGATTGACTTGGTACTCAATTGACCAGGAATCTTTTTAGTAAAAATGGGCTGCAGCATATGTGTGCACCTTTTTTGCATAAGAAAACTATAACTGACAATTCACTCAACTACCATCTGGTTTCTTGAATTTTCACAGCATTGAGCTCTAGGGTTCAATTGCTGGAAATGGAGCCATTTGATGGCCTGAGTATATAACCTCCGACTGATTTACTGGTTTGAAAAATAGAGTCATATGTAGTTGTAGGGTCTTGGTCAAGTCTGTGTATAGGCCTCAAGACAATGCGCTATGTGCGATTGTTGGTAAACAGCGGAATCTTAGTATTCCAATGTATTCAAAGCAGAGAAAATGGTCAGAAGCTTGCTTGAAGGATGACTACAACTTCAATGGGCGGTGCAGGAGGAGTTAGAAACCTTATTGAATGACACTGGACATTTACGGACGCTTGCCTTCCTCTATGCAAGTAAAGGGATGAGCTCCAAGGCTCTTTCTATTTGGCGTATTCTGGCAAGAAATTTATCTGGTTACTGGAGAGATCCTACAGGAGAAAATGATTTGCAGGATGCTACCACAAATATTATCTCCGGGAAGGATACTGCTGCAGTTGAGGCTTCCAGGATTCTTGAGGAGTTATCTGACCAAGATTTGGTTCTGCAACATCTTGGATGGGTATGAATTTTTGTTGGGAACTGCTAGGAATAAAGGCATATTGCCTCATCATTTACTGGCTTATGAGATGTTTTTTTCTTATTAGATTGCAGATATAGACCAGCTACTTGCTGTTCAAGTTTTAACATCTGAGAAAAGAACTCATCAGCTTTCACCTGGTAAGCTTCATAATACAAAGTCAGTTAATCTTGTAGTTCCCAAATTTCTGCCCTGCTAATCATTTTCTCTTGATATAACATTTCTATTTCCCACTATGTATTGAAATTTATCATTCTTCTTTTTCTCAGCAAGTCCAAAGAGATAAAAAATAAAATATTTGTTAAATTTATCTATATAAATTTTAGATGATAAGTTTGAGCTACTGCATGTCCTTCAGAATATAATTTCCTTAGAAACATTAAATTAACCTAGTGTAGACCTCTTCAAATGGCCTACCTTTATTACTTCAAATCAAAAGTTTCTAATGGGATAAGTTGTACTTACTTAATTTTTAATTTAATGGGATATTTTCTTTACTTGCTTTGAGAATCAGTTTCTCTATTTGGACGTTTTCGTCCTAATTTGGGTATCCCTTACAGATGCAGTCTTTGCTGCAATTGATCCGAAAAAAGTTGAAATCCTTCAGAGGTATGTTTATCTTCATTTGCTGTGTTAAAATATAGCAGATTTTTTTTTATATAAATACAATATTATGTCTACATGAAGCCTTGAGTTTAATAATGGTCAGCATTCTCGATCATGTGTTCATTCATTTGGAGTGGACCTTTGGTACTTCTGAGCATCCCCATAAAGTCATCTAGGTCAAGAAGTTCAAAACTCAAGATGCATGTAACATAAGATATTGGCTGGACAGGCATTCAAGCTGGAACTCAGTTGGGAACTTCTGTGGCTGAATTCTGGTCTTATTCAAGGATCTACTGGAGACCAGTCTTATTTTAGTGTCATGTTTGAAATTTTTTCAATTTCCTCTTCATCAAACTGATATTTTATTATGTTATTGATGTTATATTTATGTGTTGTTGATTTTGTTCTTTTTCTCTTTTGGTTTTTCCCCCCTCCTAATTTGTTTTCTTGTTTTTCATTTTTGTTCAATTTTCCACTCTTTCTCACCCTCTCCCAAATTTTCTTTTTCTCTTTTCAATGATTTTCATAATAATATTGACAACCTTACTTTGCAGATATTTACAGTGGTTGATTGAAGATCAAGACTACGAGGACACTCAGTTCCATACATCATATGCACTTTTGCTTGCAAAATCTGCTATCAAAACTTTTGAAACAGAAAGTACCTTTCAAAATTCAGGCGGTGGAACTCTAGAGGAGACAAATATATCTGATTCTGGAATGCAGTCGATCTTTCAACTTTCGGTCAGAGAAAGATTGCAGATATTTTTACAATCTTCAGATTTGTATGATCCAGAGGAGGTTCTTGATTTGATTGAAGGATCAGAATTGTGGTTGGAAAAGGTCCATTAGCACTGTTCAATTTCACCTTGCATTTTATTATGTTTAGTTTAGTACAGTGGTTGAACAAAATATATAGATTATTTATCACTCTTGAAGGTCTGGAGAGATTCAGTATTACTTCTTTCCTTTCTATTCTGTTCCTGTGCAAGTATATATATGCGCATAATGTCTTACAGACTTTTCACTGTTGACATGATTTCTTTTCATGTTGCAGGCAATACTTTACAGGAAACTTGGGCAAGAAACATTAGTGCTTCATATCTTGGCCTTGTAAGCTAAATCTTCTTTTCAATAGTAATCGCACTAGTAAACATCCATCTGGCCATTCATCATGAAATACATACAAAAAAAAATGGATGTTACTTTTTTTTTCCCTATTGTTTTTTTCATATACAAAGTATGACATGCTCTTGTTACAAGGAAATACGCTGATAATTGATTTGAACTGGCTTTTGCATATTAAGAAAGGGGAAAAAAATAAGTGAACCTAACACACTGAAATCAAAATTCCATTAATGAACAGTTGCGTCATAGTTATAACTTACCAGAACTGGACAGGAAACAGTCTGATGAGGGCGTGAGTTCTCTAGTTTAACCTGGGGTCAATTGTTTCAACTGTTTATTGTATATATAATTTGTTTTTAACTAGGTTGAGGGAGAATAGAAGAACAAATATACATGTTTTGGTGAGATCATAATACGAGTGACATTGATGGAGTGACAAAAGGTGTTTAAAAGTGGCATGTAGTTTTAGTATATGAAACATCTTTCAGGGAGTTGCATTCCTTAGTTTGAGAAAGTGTGGGAGCAGTGTGTAGCGATGAACAGAATTTTAATAAAGATACTTATCTTTTAGGAATAATTTGCTGGACATTACATATTACTCAATTTTCTGTCAGGAAACTGGAAGACAGTGAAGCTGCTGAACAATATTGTGCAGAGATTGGTAGACCAGATGCCTATATGCAGTTTGTCCATCTCTCTCTCTCTCTCTCTCTCTCTCTCTCTCCCCCTTAGATAATAAACTACAATTTTTTGCATACCTGACTCTAATACCCTTAGGTTGCTTGAAATGTATTTGGATCCTAAAGATGGTAAGGAACCCATGTTTAGAGCTGCTGTTCGCCTTCTCCACAATCATGGAGAATCTCTGGATCCTTTACAAGTTCTGGAGGTATCGTATACCTATCTCTTTGTCTCCTCCTATTGGGCATGTTAACAGATGCTCACATATCTTTGTTTGTAGCTTGCAAGTGTCACAAAGGAGTGAATTATTTACGTAGATTAATTGCTGGAGACCTGACCACCACTATCGCACTATCGGTCTCGGGGGTTGTTTTAACCGCCCCTTTTCCCCTCCACAAATAAACAGTATCTCATAATTAATGCGGTAAATCCCTTTAACTGTATAATGCGATGTGGCATTTACCTTTTCCTGTTTTGGTCATAGGAAGTTTGACCACTGTTTTAAGACCCGGGCTGGACCAGTTGAACGTGAACCGGTTAAGAAAACCGGAAGTGTCAAACAACCGGTAAAAACCGGTGAATCGTAGGTTGACCTGTCGGAACTGGAGAATCGGTGACCACCTGACCGGTCTGCTAAAATTCCAAACAACCCATGACAACTTCAGATTCCATGATTAAAAGAGTTTGCTAGATAATCCTTCATAAAGATTATGCTTGAGTTTGCCATAGTGTTGGATATATGTAATTGTGTATGTAACATGGCGAGAGTTGGGAAATAGTAAAGAAGTTGGAGAAGAAGGTGGGAAAGAAGTATGAATAGATAAAAGGTAAAGGAGAAAAGAGTTGGAGATGGGATGGGTATGACTCTCTTTTTCTTAATTTAAAATTAACTATACCTTATCTCTTTGGAATCACGTAAGTAGCTTGTGTGAAGACATGTGTCATGAGAATCTTATCTAGTATTTACAATTCTAAAATTACTCTTTTTCTTTTATTATTGAGTTATTTATTAACTTTAAATAAAAAAGTAATAACAATGGGTTGGACATAATTAACTTGTAATAATTAATAACATCTATTAATAAATTTAATTTTTTAATAATAAATATGACGTCACTGGTTTAATAACCCATCCACCTGATAATTTTTCCGGTTCGATGACCGGTCCAGGTCTGAAAACATTGGTTTCAACTGAAAAGTTTGATGTTTTCATCTACAGAGATTGTCCCCTGATATGCCCTTACAACTTGCCTCTGAGACAATATTAAGAATGTTAAGAGCTCGGGTTCATCATCATCATCAAGGACAGGTATGATATCTTCTTGCATGTCATCCCCCTACGCAAAATAAATCATCTTGGTATTAAGAACTATTTCAGTGTCTGTATGCATTCATGTTTATGGTCTTTTAGCTTGAAAGGCATCCAATTCACTTTTCAGATTATGCATAGTATATCCCATGCTATTGAAGTTGATGCAAGTTTGGCAATATTGGAAGAACGGTCACGGCATGTGCAGATTAATGAAGAGAGCCTTTGTGATTCTTGTCATGCCCGACTTGGTACCAAGTTATTTGCAATGTATCCAGATGATACAATAGTTTGCTACAAGGTTGGTGATACATATATTTCTTGTAATACTAAAGCCTTCTACATTTGCCAACTAATATAGTACTTAAAACTTCTTGTAGTCTGTTGACGGTTTCGTGTATGCATAAAAAAAATTCCACATCCTACAATGATTACTCCCTATAACCAAATATTGCGACTCAACTTGCACTTTGAAGTTTTTTATTTATTTATTCATTTCTTAATCTTCAAATATTGTGTAGTTTGTGCCCCCTTAATTTTTTATTTTTTTTTGGTGTTACTCCTAAAATTTAAACCAACAGCAGAAATGGATATGCTCAGGTTTTCTTTTAGGTTCACAAGAAGAAAGGAAATAATTCCTGTATTACTGTTCTTGATATATATTCTTAGAAACTAATTTATAAGATTTTCTTGTGCAGTGTTTCCGGCGACAGGGTGAGTCCACGTCTGTGACTGGTCGCAATTTTAAGCAAGATCCCATTTTTAAATCAGGCTGGTTGGTTACGCGTTGACCTTGCTAATAGAAATTTTTAGCCTAGACACATTGCATGATCGAGGTCACCACCATTTTCGGGATGAATATACCTCTCTAACAAACTAGTGGTTTTAAAGACACCACAGGTAATCCTTTATTCTGCAGCCATGCACCGGTTATCATCTGATGTTCTGCAGTCATGTAGCTGCAGGGCATATGTTGTTCTTCAGCATTCTGGATTTGCAGTCACACTGGGTGTATAGAAGCACGAGAATCTGGTGTAAATTTTGTTAAAGACATCCTTGACCAGTTCAAGGCGGCATTGTAACGAATAGGAGAACAAATCTTCTGTCGCCATTTTTCCTGCCTCTCGTGTCCCCCATTTAAATTGTGACATCTGGCCTCTTATTTAATTTTAGAGTTAATTGGTGTCAAGTAAGAGGCTAGGTGTCAAACATTTAAGTGGGGGACACAAGGGGAACAGGAAAAATGGAGACAAAATCTGCTCCCAACGAACAGGAGGAACTGTAAATTTGTAGCAGAATATAATGAGGATACTAATACTCCAATGAGCTGATTAGTTTCTGTTAAATTTTGAAGTAATAGGAGAGACTGTGTGCTCCTATACTTGTCAAACCATGTACTTATTTTAATTATTTTATTGAAATTTTTGGTGTAAAAAGATTCCTCTTCTTATCCTAAAATACCAAGTCATTTTTGTGTGTATATTTTGGATGACCTATTCTTCATGTACTTGAACTTGCATCTTCTCCGATCTCCAATTCTTGTTTACTCTTAAAAAATTATTGTAGAATCAAGAATGAAGTTCTTATTCCAATTTTATTTTCACCAAATCCTTGTTTATGAGTCTTTTAATTAAAAAGATAAAATCTGATGTGATTGAGGTGGAGAAGATAATTGTTTTTTTCGTTTTAAGATATAAGATCAGTATTAATTTTATTAAAATTAAAAAAAAATAGTTGGTGTAATTTATTTGACCTTTGAAGTCCCTTATTCACATATTATTCCAACTACTTTTTGATATTTCACAAATTTATATTATTCTGTCATCAATAAAATGAATTTTATATCTAAATCATTAATTGCTTCCATATTTTGAAAATGTGGGAGTATATATAATTCTAATTTAATTCATTTATCTATCTGCTTAAATCGTAGGCTAAAACCCAAAATCGCAGTACAGTAACAGAGCCTAGAGACCGCCAGACGGAGAGAGAAATTATAGAGAGAATGAGGGGAATTTCAGTAGCTCGTCGTCTTGTTCATAGCAGAAAACTACGGATCGGTGCTGCTTCATTTTCTTCCCTCAATGGAAGAACCCTCGGAGGTTCAGCAATTTCGTCTCCGAGCACAATCCCGCGATCATCTTCTACCAATAATAATAAGAATTCCGCTATCTCGTTTCTGTTCTCCCACCAAATTAGCCGAAATTTTTCGGCCTCTCCTTCAGGTCTATTTTATATCCTTTTATACTTGAGTATATTTTCATACTGTTGTGCTGATTTTTAGGTTCTTTAGTTGATAGATTTTGTATATTAATATTAGTTTCAAAAGAATATCAAATTGGAAAAAGAAACCTACTACATAGTTTATTGTTGATCTTATTGTGATTTGTAGTTTTTGATTTAAAGATTCTATTTTGTTGCAACATGATTCCATTTCGTAGCTGTTGTTTGATGATGTTTATCAGTTTATGCCATAATATAGATGTAATTTTTAGTTTCATCTCCAAATCAAGGCTGTTGGCTAAGTTAGTGATTAATTTCAGGTCCATCAAATATTGTGTTGGTTGAGTCTGAAGAGCAGTTTAATAGTTCACTTCGCAAGGTCCAAGGTAAATATATACACTTTTTTTCTACTGATTTTCTTTTTCCTTAATGTTTGAGTTATTAGTAGGATTTCCTGTAGCTCAGACATTAGTTGAAATCTGTTTCCAGATGAATCAGTGCCGGCTATATTTTACTTCACTGCTGTTTGGTGTCCGCCGTGTAAGATTCTTTTTCATTTATTTATTTATTTATTTTAACTTCTAATATAGCATGATAGGTTGTACATTTTACTCTAGTTTGCATGTTCCTATAATTTTTCATGGCAGAGTCTGTTTTGCTTGCTGTCTATTGTATATTCCATCTTATGCAGGTAAGTTGTTATCTCCTGTTATTGGGCAGTTGAGTGAGAAGTACCCTCATGTTACCACATATAAGGTCGACATTGATAAGGTAAGAGCTATTTCTTTTCCTTTGATATACTGATATGTCCCTTGGCAACCCTCAGAAGTCGTTTTAAATAATTCCTCAGGTTAAATGGTGATATTGTAGGTTGTAGACTGCTTATAATTTTCATATAAGCTACTGTCAGCCTATTGTGGCTTTATAGACTCCACAGACAAGGATGTTTCTTTATGCATTTCTTGATTCTAATTTGTATTTCTCTTATCCCCAACTTTTTTGTATATTGTGCTTGAAGCATGCCTTTCCTATATAAGAACCTGAGTGACGTATTCCATCAGTTTCTTTATTTCTACCTTTAGTGGCTAAATACGATAAATTTTCAGTGTTTCTTTATCTGGAGGCTTATCCTTTGACTCTTTGGGGATTTTTAACCTACCCCATGTGTTTGCCTTTAACGCAGTGGGCTTGTTTGTTAAGTTTTTTCAGCGGCCTGCTGGTTCCTCAGCATAGATGGCTGAACAAAATAAACCTATATTATGTATGCTTTTGATCCTATCACACACCTAACTTCCTATGCATATAGAGTATGATTTAGAAGAAATTCGTAGTGAACTTTTAAATTTCATCAATGTTAACAAATTTTGTATTAAATTGAATAAAATTTTCAATTCCTTATGTTTCTAGTTTAGAAATTTCCTATTGTGGACAATTTGTGTGCATTGTGTTTTTTTTTTTAATGTTTTTTTCCCTTCATAATATTCATTATAATCAACTGAAAGGAATAAGATAATCATCCTAAGGTTGAAAACATGATTTCCAAGTCGTCGTTAGTGCTCCCAAAAGATGCAAATTCTCCTATGTGGTTAACATTTGTTTTGTTGATATATTTTGCAGGAGGAACTCGGAAGTGCATTAAGCAGGCTAGATATTAACACTGTGGTAATAACATATTTATTATTATTGCGTATTGTCGAAATTTTATACTTGGCTTCAACTCTTGTAGAGCAGCATTGAGTGCATATATTGTCATCAATTGTTTAAGTTCTTTCCACTTCTCAAAACAAGTGTTTGATTTATGTTCTGTCTTTTATGGATTAATATATCTCTGCATACTTAATTAAGCAAATTTACAAATTTCAGCTCTGAATTAATTTTTTTGCATGTAGTAAAAGATCATGGCAGTAGTTCTAATATATATGGGACTGAAAACAAACAAGCAACACCAAATTGGAGTCTGTTCTGGTGTTTGAGATGCTCCAATGATGACTTTTATTAGGTAGCTGTCAACTTTTCAAATCGTTCCAATTCCTGAAGCTATATCAATTTAAGATAGAGCTATCTGTGGAACTGAAGGGACAACTGAGGAGCATTTTTTTTGAGTTGCATTGAGGAACTTCTTTTCGTAGTCTATATGGTTTACTAATCATCATAGATATATACGCCGATAAGAAAACCTATTTATACCAAGGCTCTAATTAAAATACCTAAACTTAACCAAGACAACAAACTTTCAAGATATTCAAAGACGTAATTAGGCAAAGTAACCTGAACACTCAAAATAATCTCTCGTAAGTCATAAATAGTGATATCTGACCCAATTTAATTTGAACTTCAAACCTACCATAGTTTTCCTATGCCTTGGAGGAAGAAAAAAAGTAGTACTTTGAAACGCATCATGCATCAAAGACTAGTGAAGATAGGAATTATCACTTGTTTGTTGGGTTGTTTTTCTTTCTCCTGTTTGGGGGAAAGGGTTGATTGATTTAAAGAGATTACTGCAATTCAGTTCAGCTCTCCTTGGGAATTGGTTATGAGGGGTTTATGCGCAAAAGACATACTTTATGGTAGGGGAGGGTGGTTATTAGCAAGGATGGGCGGTGGACTTTTGAGGATATTTAATTGTAAACTGGTGGCAGTCTTTGGAAGGGCTATTATGTTGTAACAGGGGCTTTAAATAATGGATAATACTATGGGTACCAAATGTGGTACCGCATTAGGGTAACAAATTGATGTCAGATTATTACATTGGTTGCTCAATAATAAGCATTTATTACATAATCAATATCATGATGTGGTTAACCACTGTAATAAGACACATCAGTTTTTGTACCCCAATTTGACACCATTGTTCTTAAAGAGTAATGCTATGTGTCTCAAATGTGTCTCGAATAACATGTCATCATTGCATTAGTTGATTAACATCATGGTGTATCCTAAGCAATCATTACAAATCAATGTAATGAAGAGTGTATTCGAGAAACATTTGAGACCCCTAGCATTACTCATTCTTAAAAAATTTCATTTCTTTTGAGGTAACAGATGGCACAAATATTAGGTTTTGGACTGACATTTTATGAGTGAAAAGAGAAGCTGGGTGACACTCAGCCTTGCTACATTTGAGGAGCTTCAGTAGCTCGTTGGTCTCATTTGAGGGTGGTGAAGATGTATTGGAGGGCGAGAGTGATTAGGAGATTGGTCCAACTTTTTTTTGAAGCTCTGTTGTCTCATGTTTTGGGTGGGTATGGCGCAATTCAAGGTTAAAATAACGAGGTTTTAAAAGTGAATCTTCTTACTCTTTTTTTATTTATTTATTTATGATGAGGATTTTACCTCCCTAGGGAATCAAGTTGGCCTACTGTTGCCGCGAAGAAAGTTACTTTCTTTGGTTGGGAGGCAAAATGGTCTGATATTGTCACCCTAGAATATTGCTTTCTTTGCTCGGAGGCAACATGGTATTCTGTATTGATTTCCTTCAGTAGAAACTAGAAAGAGGGAAAATTGTGTTGGTTCACTAATTTGTTGGTAGTGGAATAGAAGTATATCCGGTTTTGGGACATGGCTTCATTATGACTTTCCTGGTGCATTTGGGGTGGGAGAGATATAGAAAACATTATTTAATAAGGAAATGTCAACAGCCAGAATTAAATACATCATTTTTCAATAGCTTAAGGATTCCTTTCTAGGTTATCTGATGAGAGGATATCGTAGTCTTGTACATGCAGCAGGTGCCTTGATCAGGGTATTGAGTTGATTCAATGAGTGTAATGATTTGGGAAGTTGGCCCTCCCTTGTATTTGCTTAGAGATTGTTTTGGTGTTGTTATTTCTATACTGATTACTGAACATTGGGTGTTACTGCAGCCGAGACTCCACTTCTTCCAGAATGGGAAAAAGGCCTCTGAAATAGTTGGTGCTGATGTTCAACGTATGAAGGATACCATGGAAAAACTCTACAACTGATGTTCCGTTCTGCTTTCTATGGAGTTATATCAATTAGCATTTCTATCACCACCAAAAAAAATAATGGTTTCATTCCTAATTAAAGTCTTCTTTCTCAATTGATATAATTAATCGTGTATGTAAAGTCAAAAAAATATTTACTTTCTCAATTATTTTGGTAAGTTGATAAAATTCTTCCTTTTATGTAATAAATGGCGCCACATAAACTATAAAAAATGTTTGTTTGTTTTTTCAATAATTTAAGGTCTTATAATTCAAAAGTCATTACTTTTTAAAGTAAATTTTGTATTGCAACTATAGATACATACATTTTAATATTATATATATATATATATATATATATATATATATATATATATATATATTAATAAGATGGAGTTCATTTTGAATTTGAGCGGAAAAGTACAAGGACAGTTTAGATTTATTCAAATAGATTTGGGCGGGAAAGAGTGGCAGGAGAGGAGGAGGAGAGGAGAGATGAAAGTAAGATTGTTGAAACGGAAAGAGATAGGATTTTGTTACGCCGTGACTTTAGGCGGGGCAATTATTAGTATATTTTTATATATGTAATATATGTAAATGTTGTAATAGAGTTTCTCCACACAAAATAAAGCATTCTTCTCATAATTTTCAACACTTTTAAACTGCTACTAATACAAAAGAGTAATAATAAAAATACCTAAATTTAATAAACTTCTTCCTTTTATCTGTTTATCTTTCCATTTTATGTAGAGATCAAAATCATTGAAAAATCAACCACCTATAAATTTGTGAAAATAGTAATTTTTTTTATCATTAATCATTAATATTATAAAATCTAGATCATAATTTTTTTTTGCTCTTTACCCCTTTTATTCTATCTTTTATTAAGTATCACTGCCTCCTTTTATTGTACAATATTATATTTTATAGAGTTCTAAAATAATTAGGTTTAGGTATAGCTAAATATACAAATATTGTTTTATTACAACTTACCAAGTTAAGTTGTGTTCAACTTTATCACCTAAATTATATAAGCTCCTAAACCATATGCCCTATACAGTATACATCTCTTTTCTGGCTTCTGGTTCTGGGGATAAAGTATGCAAGTTTTTATTTACAATTTTTCTTAATAATAATAATAATAATAATATAAAGGTAGTAATTGAGAGAATTCTCCTCACAAAATAGAACACTCCCATAATCTCCAATTTTTTTAAACTTCTTCTACTAATAAAAAAATAAATAATAAAACATACATATTAGTTTTGCATGTGGATGAATTTTAATTAGTTTTCCAACTTAGAGCATCTTCAAATAGTAGTAGCAAAAAAAACTCTTCAAAATGAATCAAATTGAAGTTTGTTGACCTACGTGACAATTTGAAGAGCATTATTTGTTACTTTCATATTTTGTACATCATTAGTCTTTTCAATTCAATGAGCTGTACATCAAACCCATTAAGCAAAAATAAATATTTTTAGCCTTTCATTAATGTTTTGAAAAGAGAGAATGAGTTGCAGATTTGATGACTAAGGATGAAGAAGCTGTTGGAGAGGATTTTTCTGATGTAGCTCATCTATTAAAGTATCCTAAAGTGGTTGAAGAGCTGTTAGAGATGTTGATATTTTCACATGTATAGCCCACATATTAGCTAATAAAATTTCGACACATCAACTAATACGTGGGTACTACATGCGAAAATATTGGAAATATCAATTTTCTCAATTTAAGTTAGTAGTCCAAACCCTAATTATGTGGAATTTCTTATTTATCAAGTTGAATAAATGTTTATATCAAATTCTTTACCAAGGTATATTGTTATAGTTTTTCTTAATTTATTATTCTTATTTAAAATTATGATTTTTTTTGGGGGTTTTGATTAGGTAAAGGGCTACAATAATCCACGTTGAAACAACAGATAAGCAGGAGAATTATTGTTATATGATTTTAAATGCATTACAACCATTTTGAATTTTAAAATGCTCTAAATTGATTTTCAAGACTTGAGAATTAATTTTTGTCAACATAATAATTAATAGTTTAAAAAAAATCATAACTACAAGATTTATTATTTTCTCTATTATTACGAGTATAAGTCGAAGCAATAGCTTATAGAAATAAGCTGCAACCATCTTTTATATATATATATATATATATATATATATATATATATATATATATATATAAATGACTTATTCACAATTTGAATTACAATATGTAGATTTAGATGGTGAAAATCTTGATATAAATATTCCATCCCTTAAATAAATTCTTAATATCATATAATCATAATTACCTTAATAATAAAATTGTTATTGAAGTAATATATATATTTAAGGAAGAATTCTATTTAAGGAGAATGCTCTTGATCCTTACCGATATATATATATATATATATATATATATATATATATATATATATATATATAAAAGAGCCATTTTCTTCTGGTTTATAACAAAAAGTATTTTATTTATATAATAAACATATTAATATGCTTTTGAATAAAATAAAACTGAAAAGAAGAAGAAGAAGAAAAAGGAAGCGTAGGCCAGCGGGCCAGCACTGTGCTAATTACCCATATCCAAACATGCCTCGCTGCTAACCTACGAGCGCAGTCAGTCAAGCGCAGGCGATGGCTACCTTATTTGCTCAAAATTCTCTCTTCTTCTTGTCGAAGCCCACCGTGCTGAGAAATGGCTTTAGAAGCTTTGTGCTTTCCGCTTCATCTTTCTCTTTCTCTACCTCTTCGGCTCTTCCCGCTGACAATTCTCGCCGGCAAAAGTGGAGACAGCCAGTTGTTTCGGTTCTGGAGCTTGGTGGAGTTAAAATTGCTAAAGATGGTAATTATATTGAAAACCCCACCTAATAAAAGTGCGTATTTTATTGGTTATGGCTAAAGTTTGCTTCTTTTTGGTGTAATGTTGTAGATTGATATGATACTGCAAGTTAATGTTATTCTAATGTTTTTTGTTTTTTTTTATTTTGCAATATTTTCAAATTTAACATTTGGGTTGAATAAATTTCTGCAATTTATTATTTTCTATGGTGTTCTGGTTCCTTCTAATCATGCAATTTCTCCATTTGGGAATGAATGAATTTGCATCATTTCCACTTGGTTTGAATGATTGTTTACATTTTGTCTGGTCTAATGTTCTGTTCTGATGCAAGTGGAATTAGGTGGTGTACTGGTGTTTGATAAAAGTGAGCAATTAAGATGTGAATGGTTAATATATCTTAATAAATTTTAAATCATGTGAGTGAAATAACATCTCAACTTAAAAAGAAGTTTGGTAACTAAAAAGCATAAAACATCTTAATGACTTTTAAATTTTAAAATATCAATTTTAAATTTTAAAATATCTCAAATTGACTTTTCAAACCTCAATAATCTTAAAATTTGGAATGAAATGAGTACAACATTTATAAAGGCTCCATAAATTTAAATTTTACATTAAGAGACATCTATTAATGATTTAAATTTATATGTTTCTCTTACCAATTAAGAGACGATAAGAGACATAAAATTTTACCAAACAACTTTATCCTCTTATCGAATCAAATATGGAGCTGTTAAGAGATATTAAGAGGCGAGTAAACAAACACCACCTTAGTTGGATGGGATTTTTGAGTATACCTAATTGGATTCTTAAATATTTTTGGTGGGGTATGCAAATATTGCTCAATGAGAGTGCTATGTAAGCATGAACAGACATATAATCTTAGTCTACATTGAATACTTTGAACAATAGCACACCCTCTCACGAATTCGAGTGAATTATTTGGATCGATTGGGATGTGTTACGATGTTGTATTTTCCCATCTTGTTGAGTGTTTTATTTGGAAGGGGGTGGGATAGAGGCAGTTAGTTATATTCATATATTTATATGATCTTTCAATCCTTTGATTGCTACTATGAATAGTTGTCTTTGACAATATTTTTTTGGGTGTTGTTCCTATTGGAGTTCTGATACTATACTTAAGCATTTATCTACTGGTTTGATTTATTTTGGCTGGGATTTGTAGATGTGGTGAGGGATGACCCAACAAACAATGTTCCGGATTTGATATTTTCAAAACTTGGAATGCAACTTCACAGAAGGGATCAACATCCTCTTGGGATACTGAAGAATGCAATATTTGACTATTTTGACACCAATTTTCCAAACAAATTTGACAAGTTTGATGATCTATGCCCACTTGTTTCCACTAAACAGGTATGGCTTTAATTCTGTAAATGAGAATTTTTCAGAAAACACTTTGCCTCATAAGGCATCTTTTTTTGAGGCCTGGTGCCTCTTGTTTTTGTTTTTAATGCTTAGGTTATGTGTATCTGCTGTTGAAGTTCTGTTCGGATTAATTTTATTTGCTGTGATGAGATTTTGCCATTGAGAACTGTATAATTTATTAGTTAGCTGATACCAGCTGTTTTACTGTGAATTAAACTAAGTAGAAACTCTGTTATAACCTTATGAGTTAAGAGAAAAACATAGATATTCGGATTCTGTTATTGACAACAAGTTATTCATTGTACTCTCTCTTATGCAAGCTGGATTTTGTTATCACAATGAAATACTCGCAAGGGACATAGTCAGAACCAAGAAAATTACTTAACCCATTCTAGACCTAAGCTAATCAAGCTATGGTAACAGCCCCCCTAGACTTGGTATAACCTTATTTTCTCAGATTTGTCAAGTTTTTCTTTTAATCTTTTCCAATTTCCCATTCAAGTTCTTTTTGTCAATCCTCTACATTCAGTTGCCAAAATCACTCCCTTCCGTGGATCACCTGAAGAACTGAAGCTAAATGGTCTCTTCAAAATGTCACGAGCACATAAGTGAGGTTATATGTTGTACCCATTCCGCCAAGTTGTCTTTTGTACCTTATATGTGAGTCTAACTCTACAGATATTCCTTAGAGCAAAAATACATCTGGAATTGCAGAAAAATACAACACAACTCTGAATGACTCCACCATTGGATGTTTCTATGTGGTTTGTACCCAGCTTTTTCTTGCCCCCCCCCCTTCCTGCTATTATATTTTGAGTTTGACGCTATATTATTAATTATTTTTTATTATCTGTGTACATTAGCTTTCTCTTTGCTGTTATATATAATTTAAACTTCACTTTAATTTTATTCATCAAATTTTCATTTATTTTGCTCTATACGGTATGTTGTAGTATCTGGAGTATTCTCATGATAATTAAATCCATTTCTTGTAGAACTTTGATGATGTCTTAGTACCTGCGGATCATGTAAGTAGGAGTTATAATGATACATACTACGTGGACTCTCAAACTGTCTTAAGGTGCCACACAAGCGCACATCAGGCTGACTTATTGAAGAAGGGTCACACTCATTTTCTTGTTACTGGAGATGTATACCGCAGAGATTCCATTGATGCAACTCATTATCCTGTATTCCATCAGGTTTCGTATCTTCTGTTATAGAGAGCATGATCTTTATTGATTAGTGATTACCTCCACAAACTATAGTTTTTATCTGACATCATTTTGAATTTCAATGCTGTAGATGGAAGGGGTTAGAGTTTTCAGTCCAGATGATTGGGAGGCATCTGGAATGGATGCCACATTGTATGCTGCCGGGGATCTAAAGACGTGTCTCGAGGGTTTGGCACGTCATTTGTTTGGTAAGAACTTGATTTCAACATTTTGAACTATGAAAAGAAAATGGTTCCATAATTGTTTATCATATCGAGTCATTCAGAATCTAACATATATTGGAGATAGTTGAGTAAAAGTAGAATATTTTTTCCGAGATAATGATAGTATTATCCAATGAACCAACAATATATTCCTAATGGAAATATGAAAAGCAGCATCTAATGTCATTAATTTTGAATTGGACCGAGAGGATTGGAAAATACCTAAATTTAGTGCATAGAAAGTTTTGAGTTGGGGGTTATTTGTTAACTTCGGAATGAGTCTGAATTTGACCGACTGTTTGTTTTGCAATTTTTAAACTCTGAATATGTCTGAACGATTCTTCCAAAAAATTGTGGCTGAATGGGTATGAAGTAGTGTTGAATGATAGTTTTACTTACATACCCTCATTCCTCATTGACAATTAAAAATTAAATTCAATATCTATCTTGTTTTATTATTTTAAACAAATATTGTTATATACAAATTGTTTTTAATTTTTTTAACAAAAAAAAAATTGATCAATAAGCAATTTAATGAATGTTGTTGTAGTTTTTTATTTTGATTTTATGGATAGAATGTTATTACTTTTTTTAGGGTTTTATTTTTAAAATTATATTATTAATAGTATACTACATCAAATATTGTTCAAAAGATTATATTTAATTTTTCTTAGATAATATTGTTTATTTGTAGTAATTGCATAATAAATTTATTCATAATAGTCCAGAAGGTTAAAATAGAAAATTATACGTATTCATATGTTTTAGACAGACAATTATCAAACTCATCATTTCATTATGTATTCAAAACTTCTAATCCATTCAGATTCTTTTATATTTTCAAAACTTTTCATTCAGTTTATCAAACCCCTTAGTGACACTAAACCATTTGCGTATGAGCCTGTTTTTGTATAAGTTCAGATCCGATTCTAGTGCTTCTTGGTCTTGGCATCTGTGTAAATGTAGCAATATGTTCTTGAATGGATTCCCTATGGCCTAAAATATGTTGAAGTTTCCAGGTGCTGTTGAAATGCGTTGGGTTGACACTTATTTTCCTTTTACCAATCCATCATTCGAACTTGAGATATATTTTCAGGTACTTTTACTTTATTACATCTTTACTTGTATGTTTTAAGAAAGTATTACTACTTCCTTGTACTTATCAGGGAAAGGAAAGTATAACTAGTTCCTGTGAGGATTTTACTTTATGATTTGCTTTAGTGCATATGATAAACCACTTAGGATTTTTGTATGCAAGTTAAGTAAAAATAATTGAATGACCATGAAAACCACGCAAGCCCCTCTAGTATGAATTACAATATCCAGACTGCTAAAAAATGATATTAGGAAAATATCTCGGTGGCATGCAAACCATCTTTGGTTTTTATATCTTGCTAAGAAATAGGCCCACCTTCCCGTCAAATGTTGTTGCTTACAATGTGGTCATCTTTTTTACTTAATTTTGAATTATTACTCTCCTAGCAGTGACATGGTGGGTTTGAATATTTGGTTAAGGACATCTAAGGATTGGTTACAGGCTAAAGTGCATTTCATTGAAGTAGGGTAGGTCCCTATAGTTTTTACTTTTAAAGGAAAAAGGAAGTGAAGCAATTAGTTACTTGATCTTGATTAATGAATATCTGGAAGTGCTTGTCCAAAGACACACATGTTTGCTTATCGATCTTCCCCTTAATCAGGTTTCTCTTGGTTCAATATCTTCATATTTTCTGTTTTGTGTTCTTGTTCCTTTACTGGCTAAAGTTCCTGTTTTTCTGTTTTTTTTTTCACTTTCTTTGGGGCTTTTCGAGTAGTTATGCTCTCTTTGCCTAGTTAGGGTTTGTTTGGAAAAGTGTTTTTGGTGTGTTCAGACCCCAAATGTTGTGTTTATGAGATAAATAAGCTGCGTTTGTGAAACAAACAAGATTCTCAAGTGAGTTTATCCTCCAAAAGCTGCTAAAAACATGCACTTAATTACTACTTTTTTTCATGACTTTCAAGATACTTTTTTATGATTTGTTATGCATTCATGCTAAATAAGAAAAATGGTACGTCAAAAAAAAATACGTACTCAATCCTAACAAGTCCCATTTATTGTAAACAATGAAACATGGTACTCTTTTTTTAGAACAGAGTGTTAATATAGAAGTGCAGTGGCACAGAACTGCCGTGTTATAATCTTTAAATAAAGATTGTATATGTTTCTATACCTCATTATAGACTTTATATGCTTTGCCAGGATAAGTGGCTGGAGGTTCTGGGATGCGGGGTGATGGAGCAGGAGATATTAAAGAGAAGTGGTAAAACAAATAATGTTGCTTGGGCTTTTGGTCTTGGATTGGAACGCTTGGCAATGGTCCTATTTGACATACCTGATATTCGACTATTCTGGTCAACAGATGAGCGGTTTACTTCACAAGTAATTCCCAAAATCTGCAAAGTGCTGTACTTCAATTCTGGTTATCCATGCTTATGCTATATGGCTCATTTTTTACTAAATGTGAAATTATATTTTAACTAATTGATACGGCCAAAATTTCTGGGGCTGATAGCTGTATAACACCTTTATTAAGTTGGAAATTTCTTCTTTCTACTCTCAATGCAGTTTCTTAAAGGCGGACTTGGGGTGAAGTTCAAGCCATATTCAAAGGTATGAATGAGATTTTTTTGTCTATTAAAAGTAGTGTGAAAGTAGTTTTAGTGTTTTTTTTTTTCAAGCTAAAAACTTGTTAGAGCTGTTGCAATTTTTTGCTGAAGACTTGTCTAAACCCCAAATGCATTAGCATTACTGGAGAAATTATTTTCAATTAATTTGCAATATTCACTTTTGTACTCTGATACTTTATTTACTATCGGCACTACTTCCCTTTCCGTATTGACAGCAGAAGTTACTTTCTTTTTTCAGTATCCTCCATGTTTCAAAGACGTGAGTTTCTGGATCAGTGATTCATTCACCGAAAATAATCTTTGTGAAATTGTTAGAGGAGTTGCTGGGGATCTTGTCGAGGAGGTACGTTCTTTTGGTGTTTTTGCATCGGAATACTGGGGTTACACTTATAAACTGTTTACTCCGGCCTGTTTTTTGAATTCTTTTTTTTTGTCGTCCTGTTTTTTTTGCTTGCTATATCAGGTTCGACTGATTGACAACTTCACCAACAAGAAAGGGATGACCAGTCAGTGTTATAGGATAGCTTATCGGTCCATGGCGCGTTCTCTCACAGACGATGAAATAAATGAATTACAGGTATTTCAACGAGAGGAATATACGTGTGCCACCGGAATGATAATTATTAACCCTATGATTAATTTTTTATGTTTGTCGATGCAGGGAAATGTGCGTGATCAGGTGCAGAGCAAGTTGAATGTTGTTCTAAGATGAGAATTCCTACTATCCAAGGAATAAATTTGTACCTCTCATCATGTAAATTTCTTGCCTCATTTTTTCTTACTTACAGGCAATTGTTTCCATGTAATTTTTAGTAATATAAACTAGGGGAAAGCTGCATGGTTTTTTTTTTTTTTTTTTTTTTTATCCTGAAAAGAATAATACAACACTAAACAATAATAATACTCTATTGGGAAATTATTGTTGAATTTTTCTTCTTGACTTCATTTCCCCCCCAAATATTAGTGTTTGTATTTAACATAATTAGGCATAAACTTTATTAGAATTTTTTTCCCAACAACAGATTTTACTTTAAAAATTTATTTAATTTAAGTAAATTTATTTAATTTAATTAACAGTCTCTTTGTTTCGCACATAAAAAAAGTTTCATTTGTAATTTTTACAAATTTTAAGAATATACTTTCTTCCACGTTTGTTTATTCTTAACTTAACGAGTGTTAAGTTTAGTAGCGTGGTAGTAAAATTGTGTACTTGAGGTTATTATGTTATTTGCTATTGTTAGGTGGTACTCTATATGATTAATGTATTTTAACATTTTAATGAATCTTAATAACCTATATCTTTATATTAAGAAATCTTCTCAACAGTTTAGATTCATATTTATATATTAACTATTCAGAGAACCTCTTAATACAAAGAAGATGCTAGTTATTAAGATGAATTAAGATGTGAACTGTTCAGATGTATTAAAATACAATCAAACGTTAATTTGTTAGATAAATAAATTTTACTACATGGACTTTGTGTGTATATATATATATATATATACATATATATATATATATATATATATATATCAAGTGGGCCTTGGATTGAGCTCAAATTTGGACAGACATATATGCATAAAAGATGAAAAATGTGTTACATTACAAATTAAGCCCAAGTTAACCATGTGTTAAAATTTTGTTACATCTCAAATTGAATACTCCTCAACTAATCAAGTTTATATAGTTACAGTTAAATGCATTCCACTTATTATTTGATCTCCCCTAGAAATTTTTGGGGTAACTCTTTCCTTACTTCCAAAATTATAATTATTTTTCACGTTTAGTTCTTTAACTATTTTTTTTCGCGTATTCTGTCCTCA
This sequence comes from Panax notoginseng, assembly GCA_016801055.1. Classification (NCBI taxonomy): domain Eukaryota; kingdom Viridiplantae; phylum Streptophyta; class Magnoliopsida; order Apiales; family Araliaceae; genus Panax; species Panax notoginseng. The sequence goes on along the minus strand of CM029020.1, from coordinate 24,379,055 downwards.
AATTATATGTTTCTTTCATATTAGTCCACATAGAATCTTTTTCACGCTTAGTCCCTTAATTGTGATGGTTGTTCACATTTAGTCCTTAATTTATATTATTTTTCATACTTAGTATCTTTCAATTACTTTATTTTTGTATGATTGGACAAATATTTTATAAACCTCCCCTCCCCTCCATGGTTTAACATGATATAAGAAAATGCCAATGAGGTCAATAAGCTCATTCAATTCAAAAGGGGTTATCAAAAATGTGAACAATGAATAATATCCTAGATTAGTTATCAAAAAAATGAAAATAGGCCCACCTCAAAATGTTTTTTTGTTACTTCCACCATCTTAATGAAAACTGTTTGTACACCCCACCCCCACAAGCAATGCCAAGACCTTTTATGTCTCTTTCCACAAGGAGAGGATGGTACAACATTAAAGGATACCACTAGAGAGCTATACACCCACCAACCTGTTCAAAGAGCAGAGTAACAGTAGTAATAAAAGCCTAGCTAGTAAGGAGTAGGTATAGGGTCAAAGGGAAAGGACAGAAACAAATACCAATGGTCAAAAGAATTGGACAATGATAGGCACTGGAATATCTGATGTTGGGTCTATTCATACCCCTTTCCCCTATCCTCCTCCCTCTGTACTCAATTGAGTGACAAGAATATTGTCCATTTTTTCACATACAAACTATACAACAAACATTAAAGATCATACAAACAAACAAACCTGGTAATATGGACCATGGGTAATAAGACTACACCATCAATGCTACAAATGAACTAGATATGCATAGTGCATGCTTATTTTGAATGAAAAATGAAGGTAAAGTAAGGGATCCGGTTAATATGAAGTAAATTTTATGGTAAATTTATTTTATATCTAATACAGTATTGATATACAGACAAAAAGGTAATCTCTTTACTTGCGTGTCAGTACTATATTAGATATTAAATAAACTTAGCATGAAATTCATTTCATACTAACCACTTCCCAAAATAAGGAAGCCAACTTGACTTGGCTATCAAATTGGACTTGGAAGAAAAGAAAAGAAAAAGTAACTAAGAAGGAATAGGTATGACAATTTGATTCAAAATTATTTGCCTTAAATTTTAAATTTATTAGATATTTATTGATAATATTTCTTTTTTAGTGAAAAATTATTATTGTTGTTATTATTAATCCAGGTTGATATCAATAATTTTTTAATTGAAAGTAGTGTGGGTGTACTAGTTTTAGTGGAGATTTCATTGAAGTTGGTAGGATACCAAATCACTTAATGTCTTGCACATCTTCATCTTTAAAAGTGGAGTACTACGGTCACGTCTAATTAATGTAATAAGATATTATATTAATTTGATAAGTATTTTTTTATTTGTTTCACCTATTACGTGTATTAGTTTGTTAAGAAAGTAATGTTATTACATTTATTTTTGAGTTTTTCGTTACATCTTCTGTTTAATGTATTAGCTCATTTTATTACACAATGTAATAGGTGTAATAATTACGAGTGATTTGACATTTTTATTTATAATTTACTTTATTTAGTACATACATATAATTTAATGAATCAAACATAATTTTAAAAATAATATTATAATTACTACACAAATATCAAGATTTAAAAAAATAAATATGTCGTAGAAATCTATTATCAATACATTATAATTAACTCTATTATATTACGTATACTAATATACTTACAACTCAAAGGTTGACAAAGATTAAAATAGAATATTATGAAATATTATAATTAAATAAAATAAATTTAAAAAAAGTACTTTAAACATTAATAATTAATTTTTTTTATTAATAAAATTTGAAATTTCTCTAAAAATATTCTGATTCACCTCCAGCTAATGATTTAAACTTTTTAGTATTCGAGCTTAGGAAGGGATGGCGTGAAATTAAAGTATTTACATTTGAGAATAGAAAAGAAAAGAAGAAAAGACATGCATGCGGTTCCAATATTCAAACATGTAGTTGAAGACATGAAAAGCATACTAGAGGTAGAGTAGGTAGTAAAACTAAAACAAAAAGGCTACTGCTCCAAAAGTAAGTACTCTATATCCTACATCCTATATCCTATATCCTATCCTACTACTGTTAGCTTTAAGAACAGACCACCATTGTTCGAAAAGGAAAGAAGCTAGTTTTCATTTGTTCCCTCAAGTAAAGAACCAGTGGTCAAACAGCCAAGTTATACTACTACATATTAAAGCCGCCAATATAGAACGAAAGGAGGGAGGAGGAGGAGGAGGAGGATATGTGTTTGCAAGCTGCAGAGCCTGACAAGCGACAAGTGTTGGGATGGGGTCTTTTACAGACTAGATTAGATAGGATTTGAGTTCCAACGCACGCGATGCGCTGTGGTACGGTTATATTCAAATTAAAATTAATATCTATTACCTCCGTTTGTAAAAGATTATCGTTTAAAATTTTTATATATAGATTAAAAAAAATTATTTAATATTATCATTTAACGATTAAAATTTATTTAAAATTTTATCACTACTCTATATTGAAAGTTGAAAACTATTAATACAATAGTTATAAACTATTAATTTTTTAATACTCTATATTAAAAAAAATTTAGAATAATGAGAGAAGGTAGAGGTGATATAGGAAAATAAATAATTTATTCTCCTAAATAGTTATAAAGAACAAATAAATTGGAATAATTTTTTTTTCTAAAACGACAATCTTTTAAGAACAGAGGGCGTATAAATTATAACAAGAATATTAACAGAGACAGTAGAGAATATTTGGTAACGTACGATAAGGCTGTAATAATTAATCATTAATAAAATTTACAATAAAATAATTATCGGATACAAAATATGACGAAATAACCCTTAATAAAAGTTATCGACGAAACTGTAATAAAAGAACAGTAACACATAGTGTTACTACAATATTTCATATTATTAAACTAATAATTGTCACAGTAGCAAGGGTAATTGTAACGTCCCCAAAATAGGTCCATTCCATCCAATCCATTTTGAGTCGTCAAATATATGGTACAGAAAATAACTACAACTTTATTACAACAATTATCGTGTAAAATACAACAACACATATGCTGTGAGTTTGGATACAAATATATACCAACTGTGACTCTTATCCCAACCTTGGATAGCACGTCACAATGACACCTTACACAAAGGTATAGTCAAAAACTGTTTTAGAAATTAGAATCTTTGGGAAGTGCTTAAGGAAACTTTCGTACATGGGAGGTCATGCTTCTAGGTTATGATAGATATCATATGGCCACAGAATTATCCTTGATTGACTCAATAGACCCCAAAGAAAAACAAGAAGATTACTATAATATTTTTTTCAATGGTGAGTCTTCTCTTGACTTATCATTATTTCCACTGTCTCTAATTGAGAATTATACTTTAAGCAAACACCAATATTATATAGGTAGTGCTCGTAAATATACTCAGCAAGTGGATGAGCACAATCCTGTCTTATAATGACACGGGGTTGTATGTCATTAGACATCTTGTATGATAGTGACAAAACACCCTTCCAACGTTGAGTTCGCTTCACCCTAGATGATTCACCAAATATAACTACTAAATGATGACCACCGTTCTATTCTCCTGTTACCCCCGCTCGACCCAGCTACACTCTTATTACCTGAAAGGAAATGTGAAACAGAAGGGTGAACACAACTAGCCCAGTAAAGAATATCATGACGAAAGATAAATGAATTATCAATAGCCTTCAACTGTAATAAATCAGAGATTTAGAACATATGGTAGATGATAAAAATTTCAACCATAGTTGCAGCAGAACGAGCAATCCATTAGAAGAGTCAAATAGACTATAATGTCTATTATCTTCTCCATGTTAAAAATCCATCAACAATGTTTTATCCCTGTAACATCAATTAACAATTCTGGTCCACAATCATATGAATAACTCATAATCATAATTGTAGTTCTAAATTTCTCTTCGCACCTAGGACGAAGAATATTTTCACCACCTGTCTTTACCTGAAACATCAAAGATCATAGTTATACCAAATCACAGTTCTTGTTCATAATCATGCCAATAAATCCATCTTCGCACTACGGCCAAAGATATTCATCAATAAACTATCTTTGTACTACGGGCTAAAGATATTCAACAACAGTTCATCTTCGCACTCAGGCCAAAGATATTCATCAATAATTCATCTTTGCACTACAGGCAAAAGATATTCATCAACAGTTCATATTTGCACTACAGGCCAAATATATTAATATATCAAAGAAATATATAATCATTTCAGAATTTATATACACCATAATTATAACCATGTTAATCAATTCATCTTTACACTTAAGCTAAAGATATTCTGTAAGACCCCGAATTTTATGAAATAAAAGTATTCAATTTTTCTTATAATTACTATTCAGTAAATGGTTAAATTGATAAAAGTTTAAAGTTATGGGTGAAATATGAATTTTTTTTGAAAATAAGCAAGTGGTTATAAAATATTCATTGTTGTCGGGGAATATTCGTTTAGTCGTAGAATATTCTTTCTGTCGGGAAATATTCGTACGACGGCGCAGCTATTTGTGGGCCCCATAACGAATAACTGTCGGATGAAGAAAACGACAAATTTGAGTTTTTACAAATAACGGCGTAGTTGTTACCGTTAACACTGTTGGAATACTTGGTGGTTAAAATACAGTAATACGCGTAGTTGCACAGTAGCACACGGTATTGCACAGTATTTTTTTTAATTATTGATTCTTACGTAAGAAGGCACTACTCAATAATTGTTACAGTAATTACTGTTCAATATTTTATTTTATTGATTCAATAATTGCTACGTTGAAATTTTATATTATTGTTGTTCAATAATTGTCACTGCATAATATTTCTCATTATCAGATCAATAATTCATATTATTTGAATAATATTATTATATAGCATTATTGGCAATGTCTAAAAAGTTCTGTTTAAGGAGAGGTTTGGTCATCTAATTGAGCGCCAGTAAGGAGAAATTCTTATTGGAAAGCCCCCTCTTTTCTGGAAACGGCCTGGTTGTCATAAATGTGATTCTGTAATATTATTTGTGAATAATTAATAATTGATTCATATGATAAGGAAATGTTCATTTTATGTGGATATAAATGAGAGATATATTTTTGTGGTTAAAAATGAAGGAGTTAATGTTGAGGTGTTTTATCTATATTTTTGTATGAACGGAGGTATTGAAAATCAAATTAGGGTTTTTGAGATATTTTGCGAGGGTTATAATTTTTAATCCGACCGTTGGATCGTGGTAATTTTTGGATATGTTATACATATATAAGTTGAGTATATGTCCACAAATTTTGAACCATTAAAAATGAACGTATAATTTATTATGAATTTTACGAGATGACTGGTTCAGAAATTATTGAATTTTCGGAGTTTATCATTTTGATAGAAAATTCTAGAATTAGTGGGCCCCACTCTTGGTTGGTGAAGAAATGTGCTGAGATTTTTATTCAAATGTGGTGGGTGGGAATAGTAGCAGGTAAAGCCATCAGGTTACAGGTTAAGTCTACTTCGGCGTGCTAACATTTTTCTATAAATAGAGGGCTAAGTTAGAATTGAAAATCACACCAGAATTCATAAGTTTTCTCTCTTTCCCTCTCTATATTATGAAGCATATTTTGTGAGTATTTAGATACTTTGAGAGTTGCTATTCAGTACAAGTTTCCTTCGGCTTTGCATTCCAGTCAGAAATACTGCACTTTTGAGGTAAAGGATAGTAAGGGATATTATTTTATTCTTAATGATATTATTTTCTTCAATATCATTATGCTGAAATATTGATATGAGTTTTTATCAAATTTGAAACTTTTTGAGTCTGAGTTACTATTCACGAGTTACTATTCATGAGTTACTATTCATGAGTTACTATCCATGGGTTACTATTCACGAGTTACTATTCATGACAAAATTAATTTCTTTTTTCTGACCAAATTATAGTTGAGTTATGAATATTACTCTTGAGATTAAATTTATATGTTGATTATATTGTTTTTATTATCATATATAACATTTTTATAACTCTGATGTTGAATTTCTCTTTCACTTGAGTGTAAAGATGGGTAAATTATTGGTATGATCGTGACTGAGAAATGTCTTTGGCCTGTAGTGCAAAGATGAATTGTTAACTGGTATGATCATGACCATTGAATTTATAATTGAATATCTTTAGCTTAAGTGTAAAGATGAATTGATTAACATGGTTATAATTATTGTTTATATAAATTCTGAAATGATTATATATTTCTTTGAGATATTAATATATTTGGCATGTAGTACAAATATGAACTGTTGATGAATATATTTGGTATGTAGTGCAAACATGAACTGTTGAGGAATATCTTTGGCATGTAGTGCAAAGATGAATTGTTGATGAATATCTTTGGCCTGTAGTGCAAAGATGATCTATGGTTGAATATCTTTAGCATGTAGTGCAAAGATGACCTGTTGATGAATATCTTTAGCCTGTAGTGCAAAGATGGTCTGTTGATGAATATCTTTGGGTCGTAGTGCAAAGATGAAGTTATTAGTATGATTATGAACAGGAACTGTGATTTGGTATAACCATGATATTTGATGTTTCAGGTAAAGACATGTGATGAAAATTATCTTCGTCCTGGGTGCGAAGAGGAATTGAGAATCACAATTATGATTATGAGTTATTCATATGTTTATGGACCAGAACTGTTGATTGATGTTACAGGGATAAAATATTTTTGGTAGATTTTTAACATGGAGAAGATAATAGACTTTATGGTCTATTTGACTCTTCTAATGGATTGCTCGTTCCGCTGCAACTATGGTTGAAAATTTTTATTATCTACCATATGTTCTAAATCTCTGATTTATTACTGATGAAGACTATTGATAATTTATTTATCTTTAGTCATGATATTCTTTACTGAGCTAGTTGTACTAACCCTTTTGCTTCACAATTCCTTTCAGGTAATAAGAGTGTAGCTGGGTCGAGCGGGGGTAACAAGGGAATAGAACGGTGGTCTCTAGCTGTGGAGTTCTCCCGAAGCAGTATAGAAAAGTTTATTTAGTAGTTATATTTGGTGAATCCAATAGGGTAAGGTGTACCCAACTTTGGAAGTGTGTTTTGTCACTATCATACAAGATGTCTAATGACATACAACCTCGTGTTCTCATAAGACATGGTTGTGCACATCCACTAGCTGAATATATCTACGAGCACTACCTGTATGATCTTGGAGTTTATTTGAAACATAATTTTCACTTGGAGACAACGGAGATATTTATATGTCAAGAGAAGACTGACCATTGAAAAAATAGATGATAGTAATCTTCTCATTTTTTTTTGGGGTCTATTAGGTCAACCAAGGATAATTCTGTGGCCATATGATATCTATTATAACCTAGACGCATGGCCTCCCATGTACGAAGGTTTCCTTGAGCACTTCCCAAAGATTTTAATTGCTAAAATAATTTTTGACTATACCTTTATGTAAGGTGTCACTGTGACGTGCTATCCCAAGTTGGTATCAAGAGTCACAGTTGGTATATATTTGTATCCAAACTCACAACATATGTGTTGTTGTATTTTGCACGACAATTGTTGTAATAAAATTGTTGTTATTTTCTGTACCATGTATTTGGCGACTCAGAATAGGTTGGATGGAATGGACCTATTTTGGGGTCGTTACATATTCAATTATAAATTCAATGGTCATGATCATACCAGTTAACAATTCATCTTTGCACTACAGGCCAAAGACATTTCTCAGTCACGATCATACCAATAATTTATCCATCTTTACACTCATGTGAAAGAGAAATTCAACATCAGGGTTATAAAAATGTTATATATGATAATAAAAATAATATGATCAACAACTGTATTTATTTTTAAGAGCAACAATCATAAATCAACGATAATTTAGTCAGAAAAAGAAATTAATTTTTGTCGTAAATAGTACCCGTGAATAGTAACTCGTGAATAGTAACTCGTGAATAATAATTCGTGAATAGTAACTCATGAATAGTAACTCATGAATAGTAACCCCGACATAAAAAAGTTAGAAATTTCACAATAATATACATACCAATATTTCGGTATAATGATACTGAAAGAATAACATCATTATGAAGAATATAACATCCCTTAATATCCCTTACTATCCCTTTACCTCAAAAGTGCAGTATTTCTGACTGGAATGTAAAGCCGAAGGAAACTTGCACTGAATAGCAACTCTCAAAGTATCTAAATACTCACAAAATATGCTTCATAATATAGAGAGAGAAAGAGAGAAAGCTTATGTTTCTGGTGTGATTTTCAATTCTAACTTAGCCATCTATTTATAGGAAAATGTTAGCACGCTGAAGCAGACTTAACCTGCAACCTGATGGCTTTACCTGCTACTATTGCCACCCACCACATTTGAATAAAAATCTCAGCACATTTCTTCACCAACCAAGAGTGGGGCCCACCAATTCTAAAATTTTCTACCAAAATGATTAACTCCGAAAATTTAACAATTTCTGAATCAGTCATCTCGTAAAATTCATAACAAATCTTAATTTTATTTTTAACGGTTCAAAATTTGTGGACATATACTCAACTTATATATGTATAACACATCCAAAAATTACCACGATCCAACGGTCGGATTAAAAATTATAACCCCCGTAAAATATCTCAAAAATCCTAATTTTTAATACCTCCATTCCGGTAAAAATACTGATAAAAATCTCAACATTAACTCCTTCATTTTTAACCACAAAAATATATCCCTCATTTATATCCACATAAAATAAATATTTCCTTATCATATGAATCAATAATTAATTATTCACAAATAATATTACAGAGTCACAATTATGACAACCAGGCCGTTCCCAGGAAAGAGGAGGCTTTCCAATAAGAATTTTTCCTTACTGGCGCGCAATTAGATGACCAAACCTCTCTTTAGACAGAACTTTCTAGACATTGTCAATAATGCTATCTAACAATATTATTCAAATAATATGAATTATTGATCTGATAATAAAAAATACTGTGCAACAACAATTATTGAAACAACAATAATATAAAATATCAACGCAACAATTATTGAATCAATAAAATAAAATATTGAACAGTAACTACTGTAACAATTATTGAGTAGTGCCTTCCTTCGTAAGAATTAATAATTTAAAAATATTGTGCAATCAGTGTGCTACTGTGTAACAACGCGTATTACTGTATTTTAACCACCGGGTATTCTAACAGTGTTAACGGTAACAACTACGCCGTTATTTATAAAAACTCAAATTTATCGTTTTCTTCATCAAATCGCTTTTCGTTATGGGGCCCACAAATAGATGCGCCGTCGTACGAATATTTTCCGACAGAAAGAATATTCCACGACCAAACGAATATTCCCCGACAAAATGAATATTTTATAACCACTTGCTTATTTTGAAAAATATTCATATATCACCCTTAACTTTAACTTTTTATCAATTTAACCATTTACTGAATCGTAATTATAAGAAAAATTGAATACTTTTATTTCATAAAATTCGGGGTCTTACAGTAATAATAAAAAGTTACGTATTTAAAAGTCATATGTACTAAAAAATTAGACAAATTCATTAATATGTTAGGTAAATAACATTGTATTAATAATTTTCTGCGATATTAATACATTAAGTAAATAATACAGAAGATGGATAAATATAATAATAATTATGAATAGTAAAAAAAATGTAATCTTGAAATGTGAAAGTTGTGCCAAAATTTATGTAGTAGATTAAAGATAATCTTAAAATGTGAAATGTGACGCCCCCAAAACAGGTATACAACACCTATTCTGAGTCGTCAATAACATGGTACAGAAACAACTACAACTTTATTAATACAACGTAAAAATTGTGAGTGTAAATACAAATATTGTCATCTAGACAATATCCACACTCAAATAAGTCCTCATTACAATTATTAGAACAATATTTTATAAAAAAAATGGTGAGTACTACTAAAACAACTTCCTAGAATCTTCATTCCATATCCCGACTAGTACCTGCTACATTCTCGACTCCTGAGAAGAAAATGGGACAACAAGGAAAAGGGTGAGCTCAACTAGCCCAGTAAAGAATATTATGACTAAGATAATATACAACAAACTATCGTTAGTCTTCAACAGAGAAAAATTTAATAGAATACAATAGACAACAAGTTTTAAATCAATATTCGCAGCGGAAAATAATAATTCATAGAGAAGTTACATAGAGAATGAAATCTACGATTATCTATGAATTTAAAAGCCCATCATCAACATTTTATCCCTGTAACAACAATCAATAAATATCTTGAATCAAATAGTCATCTTTGCACTACAGGCCAAAGATATCCATCAGTTGGTCATGTTCACCTCAACACCTGTTCATCTTTGCACTACGGGCCAAAGATATTCATCAGAAATTATTCATATTTGTATTACAGGCCAAAGATATTCAGTTATATCATCATTTAAGACTGAGGATGATGAAAAATATTTTAAAGAAAACGAATCCAATGAAATAAAATAGCAAATATTAAGGATTCGTATTTCAATTTATCCATGTCCAAAAATACCTTATCATAGTGAAGTAAAATTCAAGAATGATCAAAACATGGATACAATCAAAGCTAGTATCTAGAATAGATATTTGGACGAAAAGAAGGAAATTTCATTTTTCGGTGAATAGTAACTCGTGAATAGTAACTCGTGAATAGTAATTCATGAATAGTAACTCATGAATAGTAACCTCGACATGAAAAGTTTTAAATTTGATAAAAATTCAGATCAATACTTCGGCATAATGATATTGAAGAAAATAATATCATTTAAGAAGAAATAACATCCCTTACCTCGGAAAGACGGTACTTCTGACTGGAATACTAGATATAGTGCTGAAAGAAACTTGCACCGTATAGCAACACTCAAAGTATCAAATTCTCACAAGAATACGCTCGATATAAAGAGAGAAATAGAGAGAAACTTATGTTTCTGGTGTGATTTTCAATTCTAACCTAAGCACCCTATTTATAGGAAAATGCTTAGAACACCAAAGCAGAAAATTTAATATAATAATAATATATTTATCAAATTTTCCTTATTCCACCTCTAGACATCTGATCTCAGCCCATTTATATCACATGGTAGCCCACTTAAATGCCAAAAAACGTTTTTCTTCAAAATAATAAATAAAACTTTCAAAAATCAATTATTTCGGAACTTCAGAACTTCAATAATTCATAATAAATAGCCATTTTATCAGAAAATTCGAATCTCGCGTGTTTTTATAGGAAATTCAATTCTCTACAACTTTGCAGAAGAAAGTTTTTTCAAATTCCAAACAGAAATTGACCAAAATTCACAAACGGGCGATTTTATAGTCAATAATAAATTTTCGGTCAAGAATTATGTCCACCAACACACAAAATATGTGTTAATCATTTAATGCCACAAAAATACTCTTCCTCCTCATATACTCATATATCCCACATTCATTGTAAAAATACAACCATCAATATATTATTAAAATAATATATTTAAATGAATTATTTTATCAGAAAAAGATAAAATATTAATTTTCAACAATTGTCACATTAAAATTTTTCTCTATCTATATCCACATAAAATCACTATTTTTCTCGTCATATAAATCAATAATTAATTATACACAAATAATATTACAGAATCACAGTACTAGCAACCAGGCCGTTCCCAGGAAAGAGGGGGCTTTCCAATAAGGATCTCTCCTTACTGGCGCGCAATTAGATGACCAAACCTCTCCTTAGACAGAACTTTCTAGACATTGCCAATAATGTTATCTAATAATATTATTCAGATAATATGAATTATTGCTCCGATAATAAAAAATACTACGTAGTGACAATTATTGAAACAACAGTAATATAAAATATCAACGCAGCAATTATTGAATCAATAAAATACAATATTGAACAGTAATTACTGTAACAATTATTGAGTAGTGTCTTCTTACGTAAGAATCAATAATTGGTGTAATACCGTGTGCTACGCGTATTACCGTGTTTTAACCACCGGGTATTCCAACAGTATTAATGGTAACAACTACGCCGTTATTTATAAACAACTTATTTTTGTCGTTTTCTTCATCCAATCGTTTTCTGTTATGGGGCCCACACAAGACTGCGCCGTTGTACGAATATTCCCCGACAACAAGAATATTCCACGACCAAACAAATATTCCCCGACAACAATGAATATTTTATAACCACTTGCTTATTTGAAATATTTGCGCATTTTACCCATAACTAACCACATTAATCAAATCAACTCTTACTATTTCAGAATAATAAATAGAGGAAATTAAATTTCATTTATTAATAATTTGGGGTCTTACAACCTCCCCTCCTTATGAAATTTCGTCCTCGAAATTGACATACGTACCTGGTGTTTCGAAAAGATGAGGATACCTCGCTTTCATTTTCGTTTCCAACTCCCAGGTCATTTTCTCAATAGAGTGGTTTCTCCACAAAACTTTAACTTGTGGTATGACCTTCGTGCGTAGGACATGCTCCTTTTTATCCATGATCTTGACAGGTATCTCCTCGTACGTTAAGTCTTCGGCTATCTCGTCCGGTTCTAACTCAATAACATGGTTCGGGTCTTTCACATATTTACGAAGCACGGATATATGAAAAACATTATGAACACGAGACATACTTGGAGGTAACGCAAGTCTATAGGCCACATTTCCTACTCGGTCAAGAATCTGAAATGGACTAATAAATCGTGGATTGAGCTTTCCTCTCTTCCCAAATCTTGTAACTCCTTTCCATGGAGCTACACGTAATAATACATGATCCCCAATGTCAAATTCCACGTCCTTTCGATGAAAATACACATAACTCTTTTGTCGATCCTGTGCCGTTTGTATACGTTGTCGAATCGTTTGGATCTTCTCTGTAGTCATTCGTACCAACTCTGGTCCCAACAACGTTGCTTCTCCCACCTCATCTCAACATACTGGAGAGCGACACTTTCGTCCATACAATGCTTCAAAGGGAGCCACACCTATACTTGCCTGATAACTGTTGTTGTAGGAGAATTTCACCAATGGTAGGTACTTATCCCAACTTCCTTTGAAATCTAGGACACAAAGTCTTAATAAATCTTCAAGAGTTTGAATAGTCCTCTCTGATTGCCCGTCCGTTTGAGGATGGTATGCCGAACTGAACCGTAAATCCGTGCCCATAGCTTTTTGCAAGCTAACCCAAAATCTTGAAGTGAATCTTGGGTCACGATCCGAAACTATGGATACTGGCATGCCATGCAACCTTACAATCTCATTCACGTACATACTAGCAAGACGTTCAAGGGAATAAGTCTCCCGTATCGGCAAGAAATGAGCAGACTTGGTTAATCTATCAACTATAACCCAAATAGCATTTATACCTTGAGAAACCGTGGGAAGACCCGTAACAAAATCCATGGTAATGTGTTCCCACTTCCATTTCGGAATCTCAAGTGATTGCAATGGACCCTTTGGTACTTGATGCTCCGCCTTTACACGTTGACAAGTTAAACACCTCGAGATAAACTTTGCAATCTCTCTCTTCATATTGTTCCACCAAAATGTATGTCGAAGATCACGATACATTTTAGTACTTCCAGGATGGATTGCAAATGGTGTATTGTGTGCCTCCATCATGATCTTGTACTTTAAATCAGAATCGTTAGGAACACAAAGTCTGGAGTGGACTCGAAGTATTCCTTCTTCATCGATTCTTGCTTCTGGAATAGCACCTTCTTGCACTTTCTTCTTCATACGCATCAGCTCCGGGTCTGTAGCTTGAACAACTTTAACTTTATCGATTAAAGTTGGTTCTACGCGTATACTTGACATCATCGCACTCGTTCCTGCATATGATCTTCTACTCAACGCGTCAGCTACCACGTTTGCTTTTCCAGGATGGTATTGAATAGTGTGGTCGTAATCTTTTAACAGCTCGAGCCAACGTCGTTGCCGCATGTTGAGTTCTTTTTGAGTGAAGAAATATTTGAGGCTTTTATGGTCTGAATATATCTCCACCTTCTCCCCATATAGATAGTGCCTCCAGATCTTTAGTGCGAAAACGACTGCTGCCAACTCTAGATCATGAGTAGGATAATTCTGAGTCGTCAATAACATGGTACAGAAACAACTACAACTTTATTAATACAACATAAAAATTGTGAGTGTAAATACAAATATTGTCATCTAGACAATATCCACACTCAAATAAGTCCTCATTACAATTATTGGAACAATATTTTACAAAAAAAATGGTGAGGACTACTAAAACAACTTCCTATAATCTTCATTCCATACCCCGACTAGTACCTGCTACATTCTCGACTCCTGAGAAGAAAATGGGACAACAAGGAAAAGGGTGAGGTCAACTAGCCCAGTAAAGAATATTATGACTAAGATAATATACAACAAACTATCGTTAGTCTTCAACAGGGAAAAATTTAATAGAATACAATAGACAACAAGTTTTAAATCAATATTCGCAGCGGAAAATAATAATTCATAGAGAAGTTACATAGAGAATGAAATCTACGATTATCTATGAATTTAAAAGCCCATCATCAACATTTTATCCCTGTAACAACAATCAATAAATATCTTGAATCAAATAGTCATCTTTGCACTACAGGCCAAAGATATTCATCAGTTGGTCATGTTCACCTCAACACCTGTTCATCTTTGCACTACGGGCCAAAGATATTCATCAGAAATTATTCATCTTTGCACTACAGGCCAAAGATATTCAGTTATATCATCATTTAAGACTGAGGATGATGAAAAATATTTTAAAGAAAACGAATCCAGTGAAACAAAATAACAAATATTAAGGATTCGTATTTCAATTTATCCATGTCCAAAAATACCTTATCATAGTGAAGTAAAATTCAAGAATGATCAAAACATGGATATAATCAAAGCTAGTATCCAGAATAGATATTTGGACGAAAAGAAGGAAATTTCATTTTTCGGTGAATAGTAACTCGTGAATAGTAACTCATGAATAGTAACTCATGAATAGTAACCCCGACATGATAAGTTCCAAATTTGATAAAAATTCAGATCAATACTTCGGCATAATGATATTGAAGAAAATAATATCATTTAAGAAGAAATAACATCCCTTACCTCGGAAAGACGGTACTTCTGACTGGAATACTAGATATAGTGCTGAAAGAAATTTGCACCGTATAGCAACACTCAAAGTATCAAATTCTCACAAGAATACGCTCGATATAAAGAGAGAAATAGAGAGAAACTTGTGTTTCTGGTGTGATTTTCAATTCTAACCTAAGCACCCTATTTATAGGAAAATGCTTAGAACACCAAAGCATAAAATTTAATATAATAATAATATATTTATCAAATTTTCCTTAGCCCACCTCTAGACATCTGATCTCAGCCCATTTATATCACATGTTAGCCCACTTAAATGCCAAAAAATGTTTTTCTTCAAAATAATAAATAAAACTTCCAAAAATCAATTATTTCGAAACTTCAGAACTTCAATAATTCATAATAAATAGCCATTTTATCAGAAAATTCGAATCTCGCGAGTTTTTATAGGAAATTCAATTCTCTACAACTTTGCAGAAGAAAGTTTTTCTAAATTTCAAACAGAAATTGACCGAAATTCACAAACGGACGATTTTATAGTCAATAATAAATTTTCGGTCAAGAATTATGTCCACCAACACACAAAACATGTGTTAATCATTTAATGCCACAAAAATACTCTTCCTCCTCATATACTCATATATCCCACATTCATTATAAAAATACCACCATCAATATATTATTAAAATAATATATTTAAATGAATTATTTTATCAGAAAAAGATAAAATATTAATTTTCAACAATTGTCACATTAAAATTTTTCTCTATCTATATCCACATAAAATCACTATTTTTCTCGTCATATAAATCAATAATTAATTATACACAAATAATATTACAGAATCACAGTACTAGCAACTAGGCCGTTCCCAGGAAAGAGGGGGCTTTCCAATAAGGATCTCTCCTTACTGGCGCGCAATTAGATGACCAAACCTCTCCTTAGACAGAACTTTCTAGACTTTGCCAATAATGTTATCTAATAATATTGTAACGACCCCAAAACAGGTCCATTCCATCCAACCCATTCTGAGTCGTCAAATACATGGTACAGAAAACAACTACAACTCTATTACAACAATTGTCGTACAAAATACAACAACACATATGCTGTGAGTTTGAATACAAATATATACCAAATGTGACACATGTCCCAACCGTGGACAGCACCTCACAGTAACACCTTACATATGGGTATAGTCAAAAACTGTTTTAGAAACTAGAATATTTGGGAAGTGCTCAAGGAAACCTTCGTACATGGGAGGCCATGCTTCTAGGTTATGATAGATATCATATGGCCACAGAATTATCCTTGGTTGACCCAATAGACCCCAAAGAAAAACGAGAAGATTACTATCATATTCTTCCCAATGGTGAGTCTTCTCTTGACTTATCATTATCTCCACTGTCTCTAATTGAGAATTATACTTCAAACAAACACCAAGATTATATAGGTAGTGCCCATAGATATACTCAGCAAGTGGATGAGCACAACCCTGTCTTATAATGACACAAGGTTGTATGTCATTAGACATCTTGTATGATAGTGACAAAACAACCTTCCAACGTTGGGTTCGCTTCACCCTAGATGATTCACCAAATATAACTACTAAATGATGACCAACGTTCTATTCCCTTGTTACCCCCACTCGACCCAGCTACACTCTTATTACCTGAAAGGAAATGTGAAGCAAAAGGGTGAGCACAACTAGCTCAGTAAAGAATATCATGACTAAAGATAATTAAATTATCAATAGCCTTCATCAATAATAAATCAGAGATTTAGAACATATGGTAAATGATAAAAATTTCAACCATAGTTGCAGCGGAACATGCAATCCATTAGAAGAGTCAAATAGACCATAAAGTCCATTATCTCTTCCATGTTAAAAATCCACCAACAATGTTTTATCCATGTAACATCACTCAATAGTTCCTTTCCACAATCATATGAATAACTCATAATCATAATTGTGACTATAAATTTTTCTTCGCACCCAGGACGAAGAATATTTTCATCACCTGTCTTTACCTGAAACATCAAAGATCATGGTTATACCAAATCACAGTTCCTGTTTATAATCATACTAACAAATCCATCTTTGCACTACGGGCCAAAGATATTCATCAACAAACCATCTTTGCACTACAGGCCAAAGATATTCAACAACAGTTCATCTTTGCACTACAGGCCAAAGATATTCATCAACATGCCATCTTTGCACTACATGCCAAAGATATTCATCAACAATTCATATTTGTACTACAGGCCAAATATATTCATATCTCAAAGAAATATATAATCATTTCAGAATTTATATAAACAATAATTATAACCATGTTGATCAATTCACCATTGCACTTAAGCTTAAGATATTCAATTATAAATTCAATGGTCATGATCATACCAGTCACAATTCAACTTTGCACTACAGGCCAAAGAGAACCCTAGTCATGATCATACCAATAATCTATCCATCTTTACACTCCAGTGAAAGAGAATTTCAACATCAGGGTTATAAAAATGTTATATATGATGATAAAAATAATATGATTAACATATTGTTTTAACCTCAAGAGTAATATTCGTAACTCATGAATAGTAAATCGTGAATAGTAACTCATGAATAGTAACCCCGACACAAAAGATAAAAATTCCACAATAAAATCCATTACTATCCCTTACTATCCCTCACAATCCCATACAATCCCTTACCTCAAAAGAGCAGTACTTCTGATCGGTATGCAAAGCCGAAGGAAACTTGCACTGAATAGCAACTCTCAAAGTATCTAAATACTCACAAAATATGCTTCATAATATAGAGAGAGAAAGAGAGAAAGCTTATGTTTCTGGTGTGATTTTCAATTCTAACTTAGCCCTCTATTTATAGGAAAATTTTGGTAGGTTTGACCTGCAACCTGATGGCTTTACCTGCTACTATTCCCACCCACCACATTTGAAATATAATTCAGCACATTTCTTCACCAACCACAAGTGGGGCCCACCAATTCTAGAATTTTCCACCAAAATGATAAACTCCGAAAATTCAACAATTTCTGAACCAGTCATCTCGTAAAATTCATAATAAATCATACGTTCATTTTTAACGGTTCAAAATTTGTGGGCATATACTCAACTTATATATGTATAACATATCCAAATATTACCACGATCCAACGGTCGGATTAAAAATTATAACCCTCGCAAAATATCTCAAAAACCCTAATTTTTAATACCTCCATTCCAACAAAAATACTGATAAAAACCTCAACATTAACTCCTTCATTTTTTAACCACAAAAATATATCCCTCATTTATATCCACATAAAATAAATATTTTCTTATCATATGAATCAATAATTAATTATTCACAAATAATATTACAGAATCACATTTATGACAACCAGGCCGTTCCCAGGAAAGAGGGGGCTTTCCAATAAGAATTTTTTCTTACTGGCGCGCAATTAGATGACCAAACCTCTCCTTAGACAGAACTTTCTAGTCATTGCCAATAATGTTATCTAATAATATTATTCAAATAATATGAATTATTGATCTGATAATGGAAAATACTGTGCAGTGACAATTATTGAACAACAATAATATAAAATTTCAACGTAGCAATTATTGAATCAATAAAATAAAATATTGAACAATAATTACTGTAACAATTATTGAGTAGTGCCTTCTTACGTAAGAATCAATAATTTCAAAAATACTATGCAATACCGTGTGCTACTGTGCAATAACGCGTATTACTGTATTTTAACCACCGGGTATTCCAACAGTGTTAACGGTAACAACGACGCCGTTATTTGTAAAAACTTAAATTTGTCGTTTTCTTCACCCGACAGTTATTCGTTATGGGGCCCACAAATAGCTGCGCCGTCGTACGAATATTCCCCGACAGAAAGAATATTCCACGACCAAACGAATATTCCCCGACAACAATGATTATTTTATAACCACTTGTGTATTTTGAAAAAAATTCATATATCACCCTTAACTTTAACATTTATCAATTAAACCATTTACTGAATAGTAATTATAAGAAAAATTGAATACTTTTATTTCATAAAATTCGGGGTCTTACAAATATTATTCAGATAATATGAATTATTGCTCCGATAATAAAAAATACTGCGTAGTGACAATTATTGAAACAACAGTAATATAAAATATCAACGCAGCAATTATTGAATCAATAAAATACAATATTGAACAGTAATTACTGTAACAATTATTGAGTAGTGCCTTCTTACGTAAGAATCAATAATTAGTGTAATACCGTGTGCTACGCGTATTACCGTGTTTTAACCACCGGGTATTCCAACAGTATTAATGGTAACAACTACGCCGTTATTTATAAACAACTTATTTTTGTCGTTTTCTTCATCCAATCGTTTTCTGTTATGGGGCCCACACAAGGCTGCGCCGTCGTACGAATATTCCCCGACAACAAGAATATTCCACGACCAAACAAATATTCCCCGACAACAATGAATATTTTATAACCACTTGCTTATTTGAAATATTTGTGCATTTTACCCATAACTAACCACATTAATCAAATCAACTCTTACTACTTCAGAATAATAAATAGAAGAAATTAAATTTCATTTATTAATAATTTGTGGTCTTACATGAAAATTGTGGTAAAATAATGCGGGATAAATTAAAGATAATCTTAAAATATGAAAATTATGTTAAATTGATGTGTGGTAGAGTTAACATGACCTTTTTACTTGAAAGTAGTTAGCATGAAGTTTATTTTTGAGTAAGTTAGTTAATTGGCTAATAGAGTGCTGACACGCAGGCGAGACTCTATGTGTGTCAATATTCTATTGATCAATTAACTAATTTATCAAAAAATAAACTTTATACTAATCGGATCCTTTTTACTTGTTATTCCCCTTCCCAATTTATAAATATTTTTAGTGTGAGTATTTCTTTGTGTGTGCTAAAAATATTTTGAATGTTAGTAATATGAGTAAAAGTGTAAGGATTGCTCAAGTTCATCTACTAGTCTACTATATAGGAAGCAAAATTTAAGCACATACTAAGATAATAGATATCAATTTTTTTCATATTTCAAATTTTAAACTTATTATGATAAAAAATTATTATTCATTTTTACATCCCTTAACATTATACGGTTCTAGAATAACAATTCTTTAAAATTTATTTAATAGTTTGCACTTTATCTAATATCTTTTAACTTGAACATTCCTGTTGAATTATACATGTTGTATTTGAAATGTAAACTTTTGAACCATGAACATTTTGGACTTTCAACTTTATATTTCGATTATGAACATTTTGACTTGAACTTTCTATTGGAACTATGAACATTTTAGACTATTAAATTTTCTTTGTACTAAGAACCTACAATTGAACTTCCTATATTTGAATCTTAGACAGTACCTGTAAGACCCCAAATTATTAATAAATAAAATTTAATTTTCTCTATTTATTATTCTGAAATAGTAAGAGTTGATTTGATTAATGTGGTTAGTTATGGGTAAAATGCGTAAATATTTCAAATAAGCAAGTGGTTATAAAATATTCATTGTTGTCGGGGAATATTTGTTTGGTCGTGGAATATTCTTGTTGTCGGGGAATATTCGTACGACGGCGCAGCCTTGTGTGGGCCCTATAACAGAAAACGATTGGATGAAGAAAACGACAAAAATAAGTTGTTTATAAATAACGGCGTAGTTGTTACCATTAATACTGTTGGAATACCCGGTGGTTAAAACACGGTAATACGCGTAGCACACGGTATTACACCAATTATTGATTCTTACGTAAGAAGGCACTACTCAATAATTGTTACAGTAATTACTGTTCAATATTGTATTTTATTGATTCAATAATTGCTGCGTTGATATTTTATATTACTGTTGTTTCAATAATTGTCACTACGCAGTATTTTTTATTATCGGAGCAATAATTCATATTATCTGAATAATATTATTAGATAACATTATTGGCAATGTCTAGAAAGTTCTGTCTAAGGAGAGGTTTGGTCATCTAATTGCGCGCCAGTAAGGAGAGATCCTTATTGGAAAGCCCCCTCTTTCCTGGGAACGGCCTAGTTGCTAGTACTGTGATTCTGTAATATTATTTGTGTATAATTAATTATTGATTTATATGACGAGAAAAATAGTGATTTTATGTGGATATAGATAGAGAAAAATTTTAATGTGACAATTGTTGAAAATTAATATTTTATCTTTTTCTGATAAAATAATTCATTTAAATATATTATTTTAATAATATATTGATGGTGGTATTTTTATAATGAATGTGGGATATATGAGTATATGAGGAGGAAGAGTATTTTTGTGGCATTAAATGATTAACACATGTTTTGTGTGTTGGTGGACATAATTCTTGACCGAAAATTTATTATTGACTATAAAATCGTCCGTTTGTGAATTTCGGTCAATTTCTGTTTGGAATTTGGAAAAACTTTCTTCTGTAAAGTTGTAGAGAATTGAATTTTCTATAAAAACTCGCGAGATTCGAATTTTCTGATAAAATGGCTATTTATTATGAATTATTGAAGTTCTGAAGTTCCGAAATAATTGATTTTTGGAAGTTTTATTTATTATTTTGAAGAAAAATATTTTTTGGCATTTAAGTGGGCTAACATGTGATACAAATGGGCTGAGATCAGATGTCTAGAGGTGGGCTAAGGAAAATTTGATAAATATATTATTATTATATTAAATTTTCTGCTTTGGTGTTCTAAGCATTTTCCTATAAATAGGGTGCTTAGGTTAGAATTGAAAATCACACCAGAAACACAAGTTTCTCTCTATTTCTCTCTTTATATCGAGCGTATTCTTGTTAGAATTTGATACTTTGAGTGTTGCTATACGGTGCAAGTTTCTTTCAGCACTATATCTAGTATTCCAGTCAGAAGTACCGTCTTTCCGAGGTAAGGGATGTTATTTCTTCTTAAATGATATTATTTTCTTCAATATCATTATGCCGAAGTATTGATCTGAATTTTTATCAAATTTGGAACTTATCATGTCGAGGTTACTATTCATGAGTTACTATTCACGAGTTACTATTCACGAGTTACTATTCACCGAAAAATGAAATTTCCTTCTTTTCGTCCAAATATCTATTCTGGATACTAGCTTTGATTGTATCCATGTTTTGATCATTCTTGAATTTTACTTCACTATGATAAGGTATTTTTGGACATGGATAAATTGAAATACGAATCCTTAATATTTGTTATTTTGTTTCACTGGATTCGTTTTCTTTAAAATATTTTTCATCATCCTCAGTCTTAAATGATGATATAACTGAATATCTTTGGCCTGTAGTGCAAAGATGAATAATTTCTGATGAAAATCTTTGGCCCGTAGTGCAAAGATGAACAGGTGTTGAGGTGAACATGACCAACTGATGGATATCTTTGGCCTGTAGTGCAAAGATGACTATTTGATTCAAGATATTTATTGATTGTTGTTACAGGGATAAAATGTTGATGATGGGCTTTTAAATTCATAGATAATCGTATATTTCATTCTCTACGTAACTTCTCTATGAACTATTATTTTCCGCTGCGAATATTGATTTAAAACTTGTTGTCTATTGTATTCTATTAAATTTTTCCCTGTTGAAGACTAACGATAGTTTGTTGTATATTATCTTAGTCATAATATTCTTTACTGGCTAGTTGAGCTCACCATTTTCCTTGTTGTCCCATTTTCTTCTCAGGAGTCGAGAATATAGCAGGTACTAGTCGGGGTATGGAATGAAGATTCTAGGAAGTTGTTTTAGTAGTCCTCACCATTTTTTTTTGTAAAATATTGTTCCAATAATTGTAATGAGGACTTATTTGAGTGTGGATATTGTCTAGATGACAATATTTATATTTACACTCACAATTTTTATGTTGTATTAATAAAGTTGTGGTTGTTTCTGTACCATGTTATTGACGACTCAGAATAGGTGTTGTATACCTGTTTTGGGGGCGTCATAGTACCCTTAGACTTGAACTTCTTCCAATACTTAGATATCGTGTTGACAATTCGAAAATTATTGAACTATAAACAAATTAAATTATTCCTTAAATATAAATAAATTACATATCTCTAATATTCATTCATTGTTTTATTATTCCTATTATTTATGTTTATTCTTTGTTGTTTATAGTAACCATTAGGATTCAAGTTGTCGTGAACGTCTTTGCCCTGAGTGCAAATTCAATATTGTTGTTGGGTGTTTTTCACACGTGTGTCAAAGTCATGTGATAAAAGTTCTTTTTATTTTGTGTGCAAAAAAGAACAGCTATTTGACATGATCATGATCGTTGATATTACAGTTGATAAAATCTTAATAATGAACTTTAAATTGGAGAAGATAGAGAAGATAGTAGATATTTTTATCTATTTGACTATTCTAATGAATTGCTTATTTTGCGGCAGTTATTTGTTAAAAACGACTTATGTTATTTAACATTTTTTAAATATCTAATATATCACTATTAGAGACTAAAGATAACTTTATTCGTCCGTTATCCCAGTCATGATATTTTTTACTTATTTATTTGAGCTCATTATTTTGTTTTTCTTATTTCTTTTAAAAAAATAAGAATATAATTGAGATTAGCGGGTAGAACATGAGAATGAAGTGAAGATCCGATTTATAAGTAATCTTCACTAAGATATAAAATAGTCTGCAAATAATTTTAATGAAGACTTGATCTGTGTGCTACCTTATTATACACAATATTGTAATAATTATAATTAAAAAAATTTATGTATGTTATTTTGTATTTTGACGATTCATATTAGGTTGTATAGACCCGAATTTATAGGCCTCACAGTTTACTTACGGTAACGATTTATTATTTAATAATATTTTATTTATTATTAATTATTACTATTTTTTATCATAAAAAATATTTCATTATCAACCAAAAGTTACAAACATGGCAAATCCAGAAGGCATGAATAAAACCATGAAAACATACTATTTTACAACAAACCGATGGATCAAAATTATTAACTATTTTAATTTGTTATCAGATTTCTAACGATCCAACAGGTGCATATATAAATATGTCAATTCATCTTATCAATTACTGTGAATTTTCTGAGATATTTATGACGAGGGAAGAGCAGTACATATATATATATATATATATATATATATATATATATATATATAATTGAGAGGATCGGAAAAGGTGATTGATAGAAGTAGAAGAAGTTACCACCACCGTAAGTAAATGTCCCCCCATGGCCATCTAGTCCAAAGGTAGGTTCTACAGGCAGAGAGAGAGTCTTAATGGCTTTTATTTCTCCAGCAAACATATCAATCATTGCATCTCTTCCATAATTAAACTGCATGTATTGCTACTGCTGTGACCTACTGCTGCATGTATTAAATACCCTTTCCCCTCTCCTCCCCTCCCCTCCCCTTCTGAAATTACAAAATACTAGTATATTTTTTAATAATTTGAAATATTTATTCAACGTTTAATTTTAATATATGTTTGGTATCTTATGCTAACACTTTTATTTACATTGCCCAAATATTATTATCGCTCGGAATCCAATCCTGTGAATTAGAAGTTGACACCTAAACATACTCACAATCTTATCCGTTGAATATGTATTAATTGAAAATTCTCGATTCATCGTCGTTCACATAATAAATTAACCATAAGAGTGTTGTTGCATTCTGAAAATAAGTTTATGTGCACAAAAAAAAACACTTAGAAAATAAACTTGCCTTCACATAAAAACCTCAAAATTTGGTAGCTAATAATGCCATTGGATTTATATATGAATGTAAGAAAAAGCCAATAATGTTTGAAGCAAACTCATGTGCCCCAAGGTATATATATATATTTGGTTGGAAAAATGATATACAAAGTATTATTATTTTCCCCCCTCATTATTTCCCATAACTGATTGAGAAATTGATTGGTTTCTTCTGATCAGAAGAGTACTACTCCCCATAACAAAATTTGGTCAGGGCCTGAACAATCCTCCAAAAGCCCTAGAAAGATAGAAATGGCATCAATATTAATTTAATTTCTCACTTGGGCCCTTGAGCAATTATTTTTCTGCCAAAGTTATTCCCATGGTACAATATTTAGGCCCCATGTTATTGTCAATTATCGCACCTTTCTCTTAAAGTTAAACGTTTGACTGAAAAATAAAATATTTTCATTGAATGTTGAATGATGGATTTTAGAAATAATCGTGTCACTTATGCAACCCATCTCATCTTTTTTTTTTTTTTTTTTAAATTTCGTATAGACGGATTTAATTTCGATTAAAAATATAAATAGATATAATTATAAAATATTCTAGTCGATTTTTCATGGAAAGGTGTCATAGTCATGTGTTGTGTGTATGGCAGAATCTTTCCCTGGATTTGGTTATTAAGAGTGACTGCTGTGTAAGGGGCAGCACCCTCCCATGGGAACAAAGGGTGCTCAATTAGTCAATTGTATCTAAACCCTCTCTCTCCCTACACACACACACACACACACACACTCCATAAATCATATAATTGAGAAATGAACTATTTGCACACCACCTCAAACTAAAAATTATGTTCTATAATAAAGTGTTATAAATAAAGAAATTATTAGAACTCATATTCTCTCTCTCTCTCTCTCTCTCTCTCTCTATATATATATATATATATATATATATATATATATATATATATATATATATATTAAGTTTAAAACATATTATGATTTCTCTCCATATTACTCTTACTTGTTATTAGCTCTTACTTGTTATTAACTCTTTACATATAGTACAAACATTTACTCTACTATTGTTTCTATCCATATGTAGTAACATTTAGGGGTTATTTAATAAAATTAAATGAAATAATTCTGAATGTTTAAGTAATTTGAATGAGTTGAATGAATCAGAATTTTAAATGAAAAAATTTGTTTGACAATTGACCTGTCTGAATCATTTGAATAATAAATTTTTATTATTTTATCTCTCTGAAAAAATTTAAAATTGTTATAAATTTATTTAATATTACTTAATATAATAGTTAATATTTTAAAAAAATTAAAATATAAAATGATTTATTCAGCCAAAATAATTATACTTAATTATTAAGTCCAAAAATCTGACCGATTCAACTATTCAAACGATTTTTATTTAAAAAAAACGCATTAATTAATGATAAGTCATTCAACTCCAAATAAAGACCTCCTTACTCTGGTACTATGGTCCCAATATCTATACTTATTACTCCATCCGTACTTAGAAAGATGCTTACAATGATCATAAATTATGGTTGATAAATTAAAGGAAAGACCATAAAATATGTTCCATAACTATACCTTTTAGTACACAATTTCCATAATTAATTTGATTGTTGAGTGTTCACACGAGAATATGTTCATTTAATTTAGAATGAATTAGTATTTCTAGTCATATTTTATACTCATTTCGTTCTAAAATTAGAGACATGGACGAATCTATCTTTGAATTAGAGGGATCAATTGACCCTATTGAATTTTCAAGAGTCAATTTTTTATTTTTTTATAGGATGTTAATTGAAAATATAAAATATTGAACTAAAAACCTACTAAATGTCTCAAATTTGTATTAACATCATCACTCTACTCTTTCTCATTGTTTAATAATTTACGTTGAACATGATATTTTTGCAAATTAGTGTTATATATCATTGCAATCAAAAAATGTTATTGTAAGCAATATTATTTAATTTTGTAATTTATTTTAGTACGAGAGGTGAGGGACACTTTAAGTTCTTGCACAAGGTGTCTCTTATGGTAGCAATGTTTTGAAAAATTATAAAACATCTTTTTCTACATAAATGGGAGGGAGTGTATTCAGTTACATAAAATGATAATATTTTTGCATAATAACTCACACAATTATATACAAGGTTCCTCACCTCCTTTTTTGCCTTTAATTTATTATATTTTATTTTCTTGTGAATATTTTTCTTTAAAAATTTGACCCCAGTGAACTAATAATCTGGATCCACCCCTGATTAGAGATTCAATTTTATTTTTGAGATCAAACGACGACATATTAAACCTTAAATTGATGTGAATATATTTAATTTTAGTTGATATAATTATTATAATTATATAATATGTAACAAAAATTATTAATCACAAAATTTATTCCATTCTAAATTTTAATGAATTATACTAATTTTGAAATTTAATATACATTCGTTTAATTTCAAAAATCAAACTATATTTTTAATTTTAGAACAAAAGGAGTATTTAATTTGTGTACATGTTTTTGAGGATAAAATTTTGATGTACTTTTGACATGTTTTTGAGAGGAAATGAAGAACATTTATTGTATCTCAAAATTGAGCATCTAATTGAATATAAGCATATATAATATTTGATATACTTTCATCATTTTAAAATATAAAATTAATATGAGTATTACTTTTTTTTTAAAATATAATCAAATTTGGATACTTTTAACTTTAAACTAATGTAAATTAAATTTGTTTTAACATATAAAGCTATTAATATTATAAAATTGTATTTTAATATGAAATTTAATCAAATATTTTATAACTGATGGATATTGACCTGCATTGTTAATACAAAACCTGCAAACCAAAAGTGCATGGTCCATATCAACTGATTGCAGTTCATCATCACTCATCATCAGATATTGTAAAGACTTTGAATTAAACTTGATGAATAAATGTGGAGTAGTTTGGTTTGATTTGATTTGATTGCACTAAAGAAAGAAACCTGCTTAATTGATTGGGTACGCTGAACCTGCATCACCCACTCAGAACCCTCTATTCTCATTGGTCATTGTGTGCCTCTGCTGCAAGTCTTGATTGGAACCTTGAAATGCATGCTGATTCTAGCTAGCCAGCCCATGATATGCCTCTGCAAAAAACTCATTGGAATTAAATTCATGGAGATGGAGGCCATTGCCTAAATTTCTCGCTTTACTTTCATAATTTAGATTTTACTTTTTTTTTATGTATGTGGGTGGAACTAACAACATCAAACAGTATAACAAATTTTAGATTAGAATATATATATATATATATATATATATATATATATATTTTTTTTATTTTATTTTTTTCTTTTGAGAACTTAATAGTATTATATTTCGTCTTAGGGTTTAGGGAGAACTGCATCTGTTGAGTTGAGAGGGATAAAATCAAACCTAAAACCTAAGATAGATCTTATTGATGAATTCTTACCACTAGGCTATATATGGCTATCCCTTTGTAGTATGGATTTTTTAATTAATGCAATAGCTTCTGAGGAATTTCCGAGCCACAGAGGAGTCCTTTTCTTGGGTTATCTGTGGTGCATGCATGGTGCAATTGTAGCTTGGGCCTGGAGGGTGTGGATGGATGGATGGATGGCTGCATTCAGTTGGTGGGGATGGGATGGATATGCATGGTGTTGTCTGATAATTTGCAATCTTCAACAAAAAATGGTCAGGTGGAGAAATAGTTTCCACAGGGGCAGAAAACTTTGGATGATCGAATCTCCCAAAATTAATTCTCTCGTGCAAGGAGCTAGCAGTACAAGAGGGGAGCTGAGAAATTTTCAGGTGGTGGATCTGATTAAATGCACAACTTTTAAATGGGGCTTAGCTCGATCTCTCTTGAGTACATGTATATGGGTTCAGTTGTCATCAATGGTTTTTGGTCCCAGGTTCATGTGTTAGCACTAGCACATGAGTATTCTCATAGACTATGAGATTGATTTTTACTCTGTAATCTTTGTTTGGTTTTTGCTTGATCTTGTCCCCATTTCTCATGGGTATAAATCTCATGTATATATCATTTTTAACAAAATGAACAAATCTTGGGTCAAATTTTAAGTCTGAATCGAATCTATCCAAATTACGTTTTAAACTATACCAGTCTAATACTATCTTCTTGAATCATACAGATAAATTTTTTTCTTATATTTCGATGAGAAATTGAGGTATTAGAAATGTTATATTTCATGCATCCAAAGTGATACAAGTAATCCGAAAACTTGAACAAATTTCTTTCCTCAACATTTCCATCCCCACATCTTAGGAGAGAATTTTTTTTATTAATTAATAAAGATGTGGAAAAATGTTTTTTTTTTAGTTATTAAAAGATTTTTATTATAAAATATAAGTAACGAAAATACATTGTAAAACTCATGAGCACCACTTTGCTTTGCTTTATTTTTTTGAATAAAGAATTTAAGCAACAAATATAATAAATTAAAGCAAAAGGATTGAGCTCAAATTACTTGAGGTAGAAGAATTCACCAGAATCATGAATGACAATTTTATTAGTTTTATTGTCGGAAAAGTCAAATAAACTAGGAGAATTTCTCTTTTAGAGATAGACAACTTTTTGAGAATTTCGAAAATTAATTAAAAATAAATGAAATATGTAGAGAAATAGATGTAAATATTTAATTTCTGCAAAATTGATCGATAATTTTGTCACCATGTATATATATATATATATATATAATAAAATAATAAAATAATAAAAAGAAACAAGAATGCAATGAATCTCATGGGCATAACCACTCCCCCCAACCCAAATGTCCAAAATGGTTTGCTTTGCTCCAAGTAAAAAACTCTCAGATGTCAGACGTGGAAACTCACTACACGTGGCACAACCCCACAAGTGCCACGTATGACACAAGTGCCTAGGTTATTGCAATTATTAGTGGAAGGTGAATAGAAGGCATGTGAACCGACCTGACCCATGCAAGCCTTTGGTTAGTTGGTTATGTGGTGTGGTCCCGATCACATGGTCTAGCCCACATTTCAGTTACCATGTGGCTTCTGGTTAATAGCATTTTTTGTTTTCCCCTTTGTGTGTTTCCTCATCTAAAAACTTGTGGCACAGTTTAGAGACTCCATTTGTACAAGAACATGACTCATATGTCTTCTATTTTGTCTAGGGTGGTAAATAATATTGTATATATATATATATATATATATATATTAGCCCGGCTTTTTTCAGTGAACTGGAGGGAGCGAACTAAGAGCGAACCGGCTATAACGACGATTTTTTCCGTCGCTTTAGTATAAAAACCGACTTTCTATGTTATGATGATGGAAAAAACCGTCGCTATAGCCGATTCGTTCATTCCAGTTCACTGGAGAAACGAACTGTATACATATATATGTACTATGCTGGTAAATAGGTTAATGTTACGGACGCAAACTATTCTACAAATATTTTATAAATTGTTGATGTGTCATATTTCACCTTAGTATATTGATCAACAAATTATTTTCAAATTAATATAATCTTCGGTTCCACATAAAAAATTGAAGTGGAGTATGCCACATTAGTGGTTTGTAGAATAATTTATATCTATAACATTACTCGTGATAAATAATGTCAAACTTAATTTCTTGATAAAAATAAGATCACTAATACCAAATGTGATAGTTTGGTGATGCGGCTTCTTCTTTAGAATCAGCATGGATTACAAATCGAAGAAAGTAAATTTTTTCTTATTTGTATAAGAAAATACTCACACTGTTCTCAAAAATGACTAAAATATGTTATTCGCGCAAATTAAAAAAAATTAAAAGAGAATAATTATTTTTTTGACTTGTTTAAATATGTGAAGTATATATATATATATATATATATATATATATATATATATATATATATATATACTTCACGGCTCTAAAGCGAATCTTAAAGAGCGAACCAAAGACGAACCGTCGTCTTTCGTGTCTATGGCGACGGTTCGATCCGTCGCCATAGTCATGTAGTCTTTGGCGACTGGTCGAACCGTCACCATAGACAACAAAGACGACGATTTGTCTTTGATTTGCTTTTTAAAGTTCGCTTTAGAGATTCTCCGTGTGTGTATATATATATATATATATATATATATATATATATATATAGAGAGAGAGAGAGAGAGAGAGAGAGAGATGATGTGTACGGTGGAGAATAAGGTGTAGTTGTAGGTGTAGTAGTATAGTAAGTATAACTGTATAAGCTGGTGATGACCGTATGTATGTCCGTCCATTCGTCTCTTCTTCTGGCCCCTTTTTGCCTGCCGAGTGCCGAGTACCGAGTACCGAGCAGTAGTAGTAGTGCCACTCAACTATAGGACGGACTACATATGCCGTACCAATCAAAAGCTCAGCTGGGTCACGTGACGTATGCCCCCTGCTGTGCACCTAACCCATACCCTATTAATTAACAGGAATGGATTAAAATTAAGTTAATTTTAATTAATTAATTAATACAGTATCCACGAGAATTAATATTTCTTTTTATTATTTGTATCAACTTACATGAATACTTGTTTGTTTTGCAATATATAGTTTCTTTTGTATTAATATTTGAGGATAAATAAATTTATAATAAATATTAAATGGAGAATTAATATATGCGTGAATACAATGATAAAAAGGTGTAAAAAATAATAAAATTATATGTTATTATTCTATTTTATTAGCAATTCAAATTTCACGTTAATCGAAAAAAAAACACGTGTTTTTCTTTTCAGAAGAAGTTAGAAAGCGAACAAGCTTTTATTTTTTTTTATCCAACAGTCGAAATAACTGAAATATGTTAAAATTTTAATATGGTATAAAAGATGAACATATTATAATAAGATGAATTAAAAAGATAATAATACTTTCAAACAATATAATATATTAAATAAGTAGGAATATGGTCAATTATAACAACAATTAATAGACATGCACTATAAATATTCTTGAAAAACAATTATATTCTAAAAATAATTAAAAATATATGTTAATCTTAGTAGTTTTACAACACCAGCAATAAAAAAAAAACTGCCGTGATAAAGCCACATACAAATGACAACAATTTATTTATACGTTCTATTTTATGTATTTTATAATTATCCCAAGTTATTATTAATAATTGTCTATTTTAAATTAATCTTTCACCGAAAATGAAATGTAGCATTACTTATTTTAAGCACGCTTACTTTTAAACATTTTCAAATTTAAAATCGATATTAATTTATTAAATTTATATCAATATAATTATAAATATTATAAACTATTTAAAAAACACTACTAATTATAAACTATTTAAATAAATTATGTTAATTTTAAATTTAAAAACATCTCAAATAAACTTACATTAATCTTGTGAGTACATTTATCATTAAGATGACAACAAAATATCACTTCCATTAACACAATTAATGACGAACTAAATACAATAATAAATAAATAAACACTTATATTTTGAATTAAGTTAAATGCGAGTAGCTTATATATATTCATGAAATTGAAAAACATTTATATATATATATATATATATAATTATAATTATGTGCAAGTTCCATTACACCGGTACAAAATTGGTGGAGCTAGAAGCATAGTCTCTGATTAGATTACAATAGTCTCCCGGAAGCCACCTATGGTTAGTAACGGAATTGCTCCGATCGCAATTCGATTTAGACGATAAATAAATATAAAGCATGGATTTTGTTTTTCTTAATATTTCCGAGTGATTAAATAAATAAGTTACATAAATAACAATAATACTACTAATTAATAATTAATTAAACTTATAATTATTCTTGTTTAAGAAAGGGGAGACCTCTGAGGAGCTCCCTTTCTCCTGTTGCCAAGGGATAGCATAATTCCCGGAAGGAAGCCACTGCTTTTCTTCTTTTTCACCACCACCACCTCCTCAGGGCCCTGATGTGAAATCCCTGAACTGCCCATGTCATGACTAGAGCACGATGAGCCTTGGAACTGTAAAGGGTCCTCCAGGATGGAGTCTGGGGTAATTTGGCCGTCGTCGTCGCCATCCATTCGCAGTCCTTGGAATTGTGACAAGGCGAAATCCGATTCATCAAACCGGTAGATAATGCTTGTCAAATCTTCACCTTGATAAACCATGTGATCAACCTGCACCATACATGGATGGGATGGTGTTGTTTTATTACAACTAATATAAATTACAACTAATATAAAGACAACGAAAGTGATTTGACACACAGTCAAAGTTCTATGTGTGTCGATATTTTATTGGTCAATTAATCAACTTATCATAAAATAAACTTCATGCTAACCGACATACATACGTAAATACATAATACATAAGTACACAGACTACTTTCAGTTGTCACATTATTTGTCTCATCTCTATATTTATCTATAATTATTCTGTAACTAAATAAAAATTACGTGAAAAATAATACATAATACGACAACATATTGGAATTCTAGGTATACAAGGTCATTTTAGGTTGATACTAAATTGATAAATAAAGATTTGAACATGAAAAAATTACATGATAATTAAACAAAGAGGAGCATGCATATGAGATATACATATACATATATATATATATATATATAGTGAGAGAATGAGAGAGAGAGAGAGAGAGAGAGAGAGAGAGAGACCTTGCATGAAAGAGAACAGAAGTGGAATGGTTCCTGAAGAATTCTGTCACAGGTGAAGCAAGTATTTGCAGGGCCCTTACAAGACCTAGACTGTGCCCTCTGATTCAAGAATATCACTTTGGCACTGTTTATAGTATAGGGCTGCAGGAAAAAAGAAAGAGAAAATCATGCCACTATTATTATATATTCATATATATATATATATATATATATTAGCACAGTACTTAACAAAATTATGTTATATATAGTCAACTATATATTTCATGTACTGACGTCAACTATTGTAATATTAGTATCACTAAATTTTACATTACCTGAATATAAGAACAGTCAATGAGTTTTTCCAGGTCATCCAATCTAACAACATCCTGGTAAACATATCTTCTCACCTGCAAATCAAACCAGCCATGTTTTAAGAAATGGGTTCTACTTATATATATATATATATATATATATATATATATATATATATATATATAACCTCCTAATTGTACTCAATTTCCTATTAATTCCACACTCGGCAACAAAAAAAAACAAAAACTGTTCAATTTACCTAGACAACATTAATCGGTTTGTACTGTATAATTCGTCAATTCTTTGTCTACGTAAACTAAATAGTTTTTTGTGCAGTTATCTAGCATTATTCATACGTAATTATACCGATAAAATTAGGAAACCAAACCAAATTTATACTACTTAAGATAAGAAAATTGTCTATTAGACATTAATTTTCATGGGCGTGGGGTTGGGGGTGGGGGTGGGGGATTGAAATAGAAATTTAAAGTTCTTGAAGTGGCAATTTGTGAGTGTTTAATTATGTACAAGAAGTTGAAAATTTAGGTGAAAAGTTAGGCAACCAACATGATGGGAAATTAAATGAATTGGGTTCACTGTAAATTATGGAAATGATTACTTTTGGTATTATATGAGAACAAAATAGACTAGAAATGAAATTTGGGTCAAACTTGCACTTTCTTTGAAAGCAACAGCTGAGGAACCTTGGCAGCAGGGGAGATTGGATAAAGAAAGCAAAGATTTCTCAAAATGGGAAAGAATACAAATCCACAAGTGGGAAATCAAATGTCCAAACACACCCTTTTTAGAATACTATAGAAAATTGACATGTTACACTAACACAAATTATACTTTGGAGATCTCGGAAAAAAGAAAAAGAAATAACCAAAATAATTTGCTTGGATTTTTACAGGAAAATAAGAACTAAAAGTGGGAAATTCTTAAATTAAAATGTTGAAAACTGTATGAAGTTTGAAGATCAACATAAGAGTAAAACAACACATCTTTGATTAGATATTGTAATATAATATAGGTGAATTCCATAAACCCAATTAACTTGAAAGAAAACTAAGCAAAAGGGATTTTGAAATTTTGCCAAAAGCAGCTTAAACAGAAAATCGAGATACTTTTCAATAAGTAAAACAAAGCTAATCATCATCATCTTAACAAAAAAAAAATTGTAAATTCATTAGAATTAAAAAAAAAATTGAACTACCAAAGAAACCCAAGCAGATTCTTGAAGAACCCAAGACAATGATCTTCTCTAATCTAAAACCATTGAATTGTACAAACCCAGAAAAGAATTGTAACAGTTAATAAAAATAGTGGGAATTCTTTAATTATGAAGTGATATATATATATATATATATATATATATATATATATATGTGTGTGTGTGTGTGTGTGTGTGTGTGTGTGTGTGTCTACCTGAAGCAGAGGATGAGAGTGATGAGAAGGAAGACAGTGAGGGCAAAAGCTTTGACAGCAA
The DNA here is from genome assembly GCA_016801055.1 of Panax notoginseng. NCBI lineage: Eukaryota > Viridiplantae > Streptophyta > Magnoliopsida > Apiales > Araliaceae > Panax > Panax notoginseng. The sequence continues at coordinate 24,343,661 of CM029020.1, read as the reverse complement.
TCCAAACAGAAGATGTTCTTCTCATTCTTCCTTCTATTTTCGTGGAGCCCACATGTTGTAAAGAATGTTTCAGCCATTAGACCTTCTAGCCATGCAGGTTTCATTACCATATCTCCTCCCCCTCCTCCAAATCCTCCTGATGATGATGATTCTCTCACCATTTTCTCTCTCTCTCCTCTTTTCTCTATTTTCTCTTGGTTTCAAGCTTCACATGCTGCCGTAGTAAACCTACCAAAAGACTCTCTTGGACTCTATTTATACTGCAGGTTTCAGAAATTAGTATGTCTTTTTCATACAAAACCCACAAAAATAGAAATACCCATTTATTAATTTTACATGTACATTAATACATATATATATATATATATATATATATATATATATATAGTACTGAAGGATTAGGTGGGGTTGTGTTCTGGTACAGAGAGTGATGTTTATGGCGGGAAGACAGCCCACCAATGTGTACTATTTTACAGGTAGAGCACCTCCTCTTCTCCATCTCATTTTACCCTTTTGGAATTACCTCCTTGATTTTAGATAATGTTTCTGACAACGTAAAAATTTGTGTACGCGATCAATTACCAATAACACGTCTAATTCTGCACAGAAATAAAATTACACAGGAGTCGTCGATAGATAGTTCTGGTGCTAGACAAATATAGATTGAATAAATTTAACAATGAAATAGAGGTTGAATTTGGTTAAATGTAGGCTTAAGGGTATAGTGCCGAAAATAATGTGATATTGTGTACATGTGAACCAGGTATATCTTTATATGTACAGTAATCACACCTTCTTAAAAATTATGTTCCCCTGTGGTAGAATTCCTCATTAGATAGATATTTTAATGAGATAAAATTGAATCTTTTCAAAGAAGTCAGATACTATCACGACTCTTTTTATAAATTAAAAATTAAATATAATTAAAAATTCTAAATTTCTTAAAATTTTCTAACTGCCCAAATTAGAAAACTTACCTCACGTGGACTATGACTCATCAAATCATCCGGACCCAAATATTCACGTCCCAACCGTTTTAATTTGGTATTTGAGAAATTGTGGTAATTTTTTCTGGAAAATAATCTTTAACCAGAATCCATTATCTTTAATTCTTTTATTTCACTATATTCATAAACTTGTAATAGTTGAAAAAGTAAGGAGATATGATTTTTGGACAATTAAAAGGGATAGGGAAAAATTAGGAGCTCAGGAGGAGATAAACTAGGAGGAATCTAGGAAAATTTACCCTCAACTGACGAGTGTTAATTCTGAAAGAGAGATAGACGGTTGAATTTATCACCTTTAGATCTATAACAAAAGGTAAAAAAATTACAAAGCACTCTCACAGTAAAAAGATATGTAGAAAAAAAATAAGATGTTGACTATATTTCTATTAAAAAGATGACACAGATAATATGAAATAAGTATAATAATTATGAAAATTTAAAGATATTATATACAATTGATATTATATTTAATTTTATATAATTATTTTTTTTAATTTTTATTATAATTTTAAAACGTCATATATTACGGGAACGAGAGAGTATATATTTAATAAGCTTAAACCCTAATCAACCATTCACTTGGTGAACATTTGACAATCACACCAAGCACATTCAAAAAATAATTACTAAAATTTATATGTTTTTTTGACTTAATAGAAAAAGGACTTGCCCTAGCCCTAGGGGTGCCCCAAAACATTTTTACTTTACCAAGTAGTAAAACTGTAAATTTTTTTACAACCACTACTAATATTTTGGTTAGGTTTGTCTCTAGTAGGCTCTACCTCGGTAGAGAAGCCGGAAGGTATTGACAAAATTGTCCTTTAATCTAGTTTACATTTAGCCTTTTTATATTAAGAAATGTTTGAAGCTCATTGAATTACTAAAAATAACTACTGCATTAGGTGTATTGAATGACTCGAAACACCAAATTGTAGCATTCTTGTCTTTTGGGCTTTGGGAGTTGTGCCATCAGCCATCTTTTGTATTGTTATATTAAAGAAAGTACACTGCTATCATATGGCATTAGGGTATTTGCTGCACCATTTATCCCTCTTTTTCTTTCTTAATCATGTTTATTAACAACTTGTATACTACGTGTCATTGATCAATACAGTGTCGACATGCACACGAGAGATAATTTTTTTCTGCGTATCAATACTGTATTAATTAATTGACTAACTTATTATGAAATTAACTTTATGATATTCGAATTCGTACAAAACATACATACTCTAAGAATTATGGTAGGAGTATCATATGTCAGCACCAATTTCTTAGAACTACTTTAGAAGATTATGATATAAATTGGGGAGGGGAGTCATACTTTCAGCAGACAAATTAATTTTTGGGTATATATTCTCGGATAAAATAGATTTTTTTTTTTCAAAGTTCCACTTTTTATCAGTATTACAATTTCAAGAACCAATCAAACGGAGGAATAAATAAACTCACAAACAAATGTCAAACAAAGAGAAAACAAGCTTCGTATAAAAGAAAAAAATAAACTTACCCGAATTGAGAATTGAATTTAATACTTAAATATCACAATATTTCAATCTTAATCACTACTTTATTCTAAGACTTTATACATGATGTTGTAATTGAACCATTGACAAGTTTTAAGGGGGAAACTATTAATATGACTAGGCCTGCATGGGCTTGTCATATGTGGTCTTAAAACTTGATATTGATTTCAGAGGCTAAGCCCAATAAAAGTGGCTGATAGCTTCTAATGGTGAAGTGAGAATCTAGTGTGATAATTATGGGCTTTTTTCCTTTGGAAACAAACCCTCATTCCAGTAGAGCATCAACTTGCATAAAGGGAGACTAAAAGCTCAGAATTACGTCAAATAAATGGAGACTCTTTATTTTATAATCCAGATTTAAAATGTGTTATCATGTTGATGGGAGAGAGAAATATGATTTTAAATCTGGACCATAAAGTGGAGAGGATACACTTTTAGATCAAATAAAGTGGATGGAAATATAAAATTCCTTTTGAGCTCATATATTATTCTTTTTTTTTTCTCATAAATATTTAAACAAAAAGAATACTTTTTAAGAGTTATTAGAATAATAATTCAATAAAAAAAAATCTGCTAATACAAACATACTTTAACCAAACACACTTGTAATTAATTAATTAAGTATAATGTCCATATTTAAGCAATTATATTACATCAAAATAAATTGCAAATTTGTATTTAGAAAATGTCAAAAACACAATTGAGATTGAAGATCAATTCAATCCACAAAAAAAGATATACTCCCTCCTCCGTTCCTTAATATAAGTCATTTTAGAGTTCTGCACAAGTATTAAAGAAAACTATTGTATAGCATTAAATATAATATCAATTGTCTATATTGTTCTTGTATTAAAAAAAAAAAGTTATTTATTAGACATAAAATAGTGAGAAAATTAAAATTATATTTAATACTTTGGTTAATATTAAAAATTAAACAATTAATATTTATTTAAATTTCTCAAATGATAAATATTAAGAAATAAAAATATTTTTCTAAAACGATTTATATTATTAAGGGAAGAGAATGAGAGACAGGGACAAACAGAATATTTGTTATTTTGGTGATTGTACTCCATTATTAATTAAAGCTAATCTACAAATTCATGTGAAGCTGTAGGCTAAATTCACTATTTTAAATTAAAAGAATCGTAACTTCTTTTTTATTATTTTATTTCCTCAAAATTTGCCTATATACATTATCTTTTAAATTTGTTTTTCAGCTGTCACTAGACGGTATGTTGTAACGTTTTGGATTGCGTGAGTTTGTCACCTATCAATTTTGGTGAGTGTCCTAATTAATAGATTAAATTTAAATTAATAATATTGTTTCATATGCTTAATAATATGTATTACAAATGACTTTTACCTAAAGAGGCCAAGAGATTAGGAAAAATATTTATTCCTTTTATCGGTGAGAAATCAACTTGAAATTTAAAAATCACAATGTCTTAATATTCGGCGCCAAATTGAGCTAGGATCATTGACTAATACCGTTTTCTCCATTCATTGACTAATTCAAATTAAGTTACGGTTGGACCCACAAAATAAATTCTCCTTAGCACAAACTCAAGATCTTGTTTAAAGGGCACCAAACTCTTTTTACTTTCTAGCGAGACCAGATCTTCTGTCCCTATTTTTCATGTCCCTCTTGTGTCCTCTATTTAAATTTTGACACCTGGCCTCTTATTTAATTTTAGAGTTAATTGGGATTAAGTAAGAGACCAGGTGTCAAAATTTAAGTGGAGGACATGAAAAATAGAGACAGAGGATATGCTCTCCTTTCTACTCAGTCCAACGGATGTTGATAAGATATATCACTTTTCTTTAAATTATGTGATTAAGATATCATTAGCAAGTATTAACTTACTTGTGAGAAGTTTCTTAATTTTTAAAACATGGTTCTATAAATGGCATCCAAAAAGTTCTTTTGGGCTTCAATATGTTTCTTCACTTGTGCCCTATTTTTCTTTCTTTGAGTTCCTTTTTCAAGTTAGTTTGGACCCAACAACAACCGGGTCAGAACCGAGTACCAATTGTGGTTCACTATCGAACAAGTAATTAATAATCTTGATAGTCAAAATAAGACTTTATATACAATAATACAAGTTATATCCATCTCAATTAAATTTATGACGTTTTCGTGTACCGTCATAATTTATCCACAATCAAATTTAATATTAATTACAGATGATCTGTAATTAATTACTTCATCCGTCCCAGGATAAAAATTCTGGTGAATTTTTCACGCATATTAAGAAGATGAATAAAATGACAAAATTATCCATAATAATGTCATTAAATATGGAGAGAAAATTAGAATAAGAAAAGTATGAGATATTTAATACTACGGGTATAATAGGAAAATATGTGTAAAAGTTTGGTTATTAAAGAAAAATAGACATTTAACATGGGACTATCCAAAATAGTAATAAAGATTTTTATCATTGGAGGAGGGGGTATAAACTTACCGCACAATAAATGGCCACGACTCTAATATAATATGTAACATTTCAGTACGAATTAATTTGAAAATAAAACTTAATTCATTATCCAGAATGATTTAGGTGATATTATTAGACAAAAATTGAAACTTATCCTGAACTCCATTTGTGCCTTTAAATCCACCCTAGACCACCCACGTCCTCCACCTTCCATCAGTTTAAAGACACCATCACAAAATCAAGAATATTAGGTCAATATTAAGTTAGGTTAAGACAATTAGTGTTAATTATCAGCGTCCATTAACTCAGTTGAAACGAGAGGTTCTAAGTTCAACCCCTTCTCCAAATTAACAAATAATTAGTGCTAACCAACACCTAAGAACTTCTAAAGAAGATTGCAATGAAAGTTTTGGTGGAGCATATTCAATAAAGATTATCTATAAAACTTCAATTATCCTAGGGGGATCGGGAATTTTGACCGGTCTAATTTTTTATTTTTATTTTGCTTCGACTCCTAAAAAATGTAGAGCATTTTTTCTAACTAGAATTTTTACAAAAGCTAGTGATTTTAGTATAATTTGGATACATATAAAAAACGGTGTTGTACAGTCTGAACAACACTGTTTATATGTATCAAAATTACACATAAATCACTGAATCCTGTAAAAATTTCAGTTAAAAAAAATACTACATATTTTTTGAAAGTCAAAATAAAAAATAAATAAATTTGGACCGATCGAAATTCCCGGTCAGTGTAGAAGGACTGATAAAACTTTCTGCAAGTATCTTTGATCAGTTCAGTTGAAGATGTTAGGATATGTAGAAAAGCTCAATAATGGCCTAATCATCATTCATTAAAGCATACAAGTTGATTTAATTGAGCACCTAATTCATAAGAGTGTCCTTTTTAAGCCACTAACTAAGGGATAATGTTTGATGGTCATGATTACTAAAAATATTATATTAATTTTACACTCCCACCTTTCCAAAAATAATAAGTGATTATTTTTCTTTTTGTTGATTTCATTTCAGAGAATTAAGGTTTTGTATTTAAAGAGCTATGGTTTTTGGTAGTTTTCAGAAATTTAAATTTTCAATAAAGAATAAATTTTAATTGAAGAAAGAAGAATTTTGAAATATTAAAATATATCTCTAATTTTGAAATTAATATAATATAATAATTAGGTATACATTTATGACACAAATTTTGAAAATTTTGTTTTGGTGACAGACACTGCTCAATAAGTATATTTCTAGTTGCTTGGAATTATGCATTTGTAAGAGACGTGTCGGCAGGACCAAATTTGTCATATTTTTTGTTCGGTATAATTACAATATAACAAACACCCACTCCATTATTAGAGTAGCAGAGGTGATTCATAAGGAATGTTTGTTATTGTATATTATACAGATAAATATATATGTAATCTTTAATATAAAAAATTAGTAATTGTCCGTGACTGAAGGTACGGCGTAACGAAAAATTAAATTAAAATTTAAAAAATACTATATTACCTAAAGACTCTTTGCAACTTAAAATAACTTACAATCAGACATAACAATTATCACACTTTACCACACTACCACAATAATTAATTTTCTTTTAAAAATAGATATCCAGAAAAATATAAACTTGTCTACAAAACTTACAATCATCAATAACAACTATCATAATTCATCACACCACCACAATATTAATAATAATAATAATAATAATAATAATAATAATAATTATTATTATTATTATTATTTTAAATTAAAATTAGAATGAATCTTAATCTTTATTATATAGATAATTATTATTATTATTATTATTATTATTATTGTAAGACCCCAATTTTTATAAATAAAGATGAATTTTCTATAAATATCATTTTTGAATATTATGGAGTTAATTTGATATAATGTTATAGTTGTGGGTAATATTTATAAATTTTACAAAGTAAGCAAGTTGTTATAAAATATTCGTTTGGTCGGAGAATATTCTTTTTGTCGGGGAATATTCGTACGACGGCACAATCATTGGTGGACCCCACAACGGAATTATTGTCGGATTGAGAAAACGACAGAATTATCTTTCTATAAAAATAACAGCTGAGGTGTTACCGTTAAAACCGTTAAAACTGTTGAACTACTCGGTAGTAAAAGTACAGTAATACGCGTGGTTGCATAGTAGCACACGGTATTGATTATTGATGCTTACGTGAGAAGTCACTCAGCTATACTCAATTATTGCTACAGTAATTGCTGCATCATATCTCTTAAATTATTGTCATAGTATCATCTGTATAATATGTTATATTATTGAGACGTTGTGGTAAGTTTGGTTATTTTATGGGGGGCCATATGTCATCATCTAAGAGTCTCTTCGTCAATAGTAATTACCGTCGTCAATAGTGATTACCGTCGTCAATAGTAATTACCGTCGTCAATAGTAATTACCGTCGTCAATAGTAATTACCGTCGTCAATAGTATTTACCTTGGTCAATAGTATTTACCTTGGTCAATAGTATTTACCTTGGTCAATAGTAATTACCTTCGTCAATAGTATTTACCTTGGTCAATAGTAATTACTTTCGTCAATAGTAGTTGTCCCTTCAATATTACCAAGAGTCATTTGACCCTTCGTTAAGACCAAGAGTCATTTGACCCTTCGTTAAGACCAAGAGTCACCCTCAGTTTTTCTATAAATAGAGGCCTAGGGCTTCATTATTTTTCACGAATTCATTCAAGCTATAGAGAGAGAAAGTATAGAGAGAATAAGAGAGAGAGAATAAAAGTATTCTGCTACATCACTTTTCCAATATCCAGTTCTTTTAAGGTAGGGAATATTATTTCTTTTATATTCATGAAGAGAACTTCTGTTATTCCATTTGTTATTATTCTGTTGGAATAACCAGTATACGCGGTCTACCCTATACTTGGTGACATTCTTCTATTATTCTGTTGGAACATCCTGTCTGTGTGTTTTACACCGGACCTGGTTCCGTTTATTATTCTGTTGGAACATCCTGTCTGTGTGTTTTACACCGGACCTGGTTCCGTTTTATTATTATTCTGTTGGAATATCCTGTCTGTGTGTTTTACACCGGACCTGGTTTCATTATTTATTATTCTGTCGGAATATCCTGTCTGTGTGTTTACGCCGGACCTGGTTCCATTATTTATTATTCTGTCGGAATATCCTGTCTGTGCGTTTACGCCGGACCTGGTTCCATTATTTATTATTCTATTGGAATAACCTGTCTGTGCGGTCTATCGCATGCATGGTGATTTCTTTTGTTATTCCATTCTTTATTGTACTCAGTTGGTTAAGTTTTGACTTCTATACTCCATGAAATTTGTGGAATATCCTTGATAGTTGCGTTTCATCCAGTATCTTTTCAAGAAAATATTCTTCTAAGCATTCTTGAATTTTACTCCACAATGCAGTATCATGTTGACAATTTGGACGTTGTTAATTCCTGGATAAATTAATTCTTGAACTTGTTTTATTGAATTCTTATATCATTGTCATCATCCTCATGTTTATAAAATGTTGAAAGTCATCTGTGGCCTGTATTGCATAGATGGACTTGGTATGATTATGACCAGGGATTATTCGGTATAATCATGACCGTAATGTTACAAATGATGTGGTAAAGGTCCTCATTGGCCCGTAGTGCATTGATGGACAGTTGTTGGCATGATCATGACCATTAATGAATACACGAATATCCTTGGCCGTAGTGCAGGGGTGATTCGATGATGTGGATTATTTTATTAAGCTGAGTCTCAGCGATTACAGTGTTGAAAAACTTTTTAAATCATAAAAGATAGTAGAGTTTATTTTCTACTTGATTCTTTTAATGGATTGCTTGTTCCGCTACAGTTAAACTTGATGTCTATTATATTTTATCAGTTTAACATTGTTGAAGGCTAATGATAATTTATTCTGCATTATCTTAGTCATAATATTTCTTACTGGGCTAGTTGAGCTCACCCTTTCTTTCACTGTTCTCTTCAGGAAATGAGAACGTAGCTGGGACAAGTCGGGGTACGGAGTGATGGTCCGAATGATAGTATTAGTTAGTAGTCCTCACTATTCTATGTAATAGTGTGTTAATAAATGTAATGAGGACTCCTTTTGAGTATGAATACTCTCTAGAAGATAATATTTGTATTCAAACTCACAGTTTATGTTTTGTCGTATTGTACACGACAGATGTATTAATCAGTTGTATTTGTATTCTGTACTATGTATCTGACGACCCAAGATGGGTGATGTATACCTAATTTTGGGGGCGTCACAGTTGGTATCAGAGCTTAGGGATATGATCCCTGGCTAAGATGTGAGAATAGAACTAGGATGGGAGAGACGGGGAATTCCTTCGCTAGTATGACATACCTAAGTTTATTTGCATGGTATTTAATTGGTCGGTCATAATATAAGGATAATATATGACATATCAATTAATTTTTATTTTGTGGCAGTATCTGAAAATGGCATCTGAGAACGTTGAGAATAGCAATGGAGCACAGACGACTATTGATTCACCACATATCAATAATCAGGATAATGTGCATCAGGAAGGTGTCAATCCTCATGCAAACAACAACACTGACCAAATGATGAATGATCAAATGTTCAGAGGCTTTATGCAATTCATGCAACAACAGGTGAAAGCGGCTCCTGTCCACAACGTAGGTGGAAATACTGGAAACTCTCAGGCGGTCACCGCTAAACAGTTTAAGGAGCTGGGACCACCGGAGTTTAAGGGAGAACCCAAACCACTTGTAGCTGAAACATGGATAAAGCAGATCACCAAGATATTTGATGTCTTGGGTTGCTCCGAGGAGCAAAAGGTTCCCTTTGCCGCCTTTATGTTGCGAGGAGAGGCAGATTACTGGTGGGAATCGATAAAGCGTACTCAACCTGCCGCACTGAAGATGTCCTGGGAGAAGTTCCAAGAGCTGTTTAACGACAAATACTTTCCCGAGAGTATTCGTCACATGAAGGAGGTGGAGTTCATCAAATTGGAGCAGAATAATATGACCGTGTCGCAGTACGAGGCAAAATTTGCGGAGTTATCCCGGTTTGCGTCCCACCTGGTGGATAATGAAGAAAGAATGACGCGGATGTTTTTAAGAGGTTTGAAGCCGGAGATACGTCAACATCTTGTTTCTCATAAACTGTGTTTGTATTCAGATGTTGTAAATAGGGCTCAGTTGGTGGAGCGCGATAACGAGACAACGCAACCAAAAGAGAGCAGCCGGCAAAATGATAATACCAGTGAGAGCAGTCATCGAAGCGGTGACAACAAGCGTGGAGGGAATCAACAGGCCAGAAATGGTAACCACTTCGGTGGTAATCAGGGCCAAAACAATAAGAATGGACATTTCAAGAAGAGGAGATTCAACAATGATGGAAAGACGTCAGCACCAGCACCTGTCGTTAAGGAAGGAGAACGACCACCTATCATATGTTTCAAATGCGGAGGGGAGGGGCACATCAGTCCAAACTGCGCGATGCCGTCCAAAGCATGTTATAATTGTGGAAGAGAAGGTCATTTAGCCCGATTTTGTCGTTTACCGAAAACAAATTCAGCTAGGATGGAGGCACCAAAAGCCGTCCCAGAAAAGTCAAAACCGGTTGTGCAAGGGAGAGCGTTTGTTGTGAACTCCCAGAGAGCAAGGAACCCGAATGAGGTCATCACGGGTAAGCTTATTATAAACTCTAAAGAAGTTTATACTTTATTTGATACCGGTTCAACCCATTCTTTTATTTCTCCTACTTGCGCTCATCGATTAAATTTGATTCCGGAGAAATTAGACTTTGACTTATCTGTGGAAACTCCGTTGGGAGAAACCTTCATTACCTCCACTGTTTATAAGTCTTGTTTGGTTCAAGTTGGTACCCACACATTACCTATCGATCTGATTTCATTAAAAATACTTGCATTTGACGTGATTCTAGGGATTGATTGGTTAACTACTCATTATGCAAAAATTGATTGTTTTCGTAAGGTTGTTAGTTTTCATATTCCTAATCGACCTATTATGCGAATTCAAGCAACCAAACCATTAAAATCAATCGCTGTCATCTCAAGCCATAAAACTATTCGTTTATTGAAAAACGGATGTCAAGCTTTCTTAGCTCATGTCACAGATCTAAACAAAAATACGTCAGTTTTGAATGATATTTCTATTGTTAATAAATTCCCTGACGTATTCCCTGAAGAACTTCCTGGCCTACCCCCAGAGCGTGAAATTGAATTTTGTATCGACCTTGAACCCGGTACAAAACCCATTTCCAAAGCCCCATATCGAATGGCTCCTATTGAACTTCAGGAGTTAAAGATCCAACTGCAGGAATTGTTAGACATTGGCTTTATTCGTCCTAGTACTTCTCCTTGGGGAGCTCCTGTTCTATTCGTGAAGAAGAAAGATGGAAGTATGCGACTTTGTATTGATTATCGGGAGTTGAATCATGTCACCATCAAAAACAGGTACCCATTGCCACGTATTGATGACCTGTTTGACCAGTTGCAAGGAGCACAATTCTTTTCAAAGATCGATCTTCGTTCTGGATATCATCAGCTGAAGGTTAGAACTGAGGATATTCCAAAGACGGCTTTTAGAACTCGGTACGGGCATTATGAATTCCTAGTCATGTCCTTTGGATTGACTAATGCTCCTGCTGCCTTCATGGATATGATGAACCGGGTATTCAAGGAATATTTGGATCACTTTGTGGTCGTCTTTATTGATGACATCCTTATTTATTCCAAAAGCCGTGAAGATCATGAGCAACACTTGAGGCTGGTACTCCAAAAGCTTCGTGAATACAAGCTTTATGCCAAGTTGAAGAAATGCGAGTTCTGGCTGGAGGAGGTAGCATTCCTTGGGCACGTAGTATCAAGTCGTGGAATATCGGTTGACCCGGCAAAGATTGAAGCTATTCAAAGCTGGGAGCAACCTAAATCAGTGACCGAGGTACGTAGCTTTCTTGGTTTAGCTGGTTATTATCGGAGATTCGTGGAAGGATTTTCTCGAATCGCTACTCCATTAACTCAGCTGACTCGAAAAGATACAAAGTTCGGTTGGAGCGAAGAATGTGAGCAGAGTTTTCAAGAACTCAAGAGGAGACTCATTTCAGCACCTGTTCTAACAATACCATCTGGCTCGGAGGGATTTGTCATCTACAGTGATGCTTCGAGCAAAGGGTTGGGATGCGTTCTCATGCAACATGGAAAAGTCATAGCCTATGCATCAAGACAACTCAAGGAATATGAGAGGAATTATCCTACTCATGATCTAGAGTTGGCAGCTGTTGTCTTTGCACTTAAAATTTGGAGGCATTACTTGTATGGGGAGAAAGTGGAGATCTTTACGGATCATAAAAGCCTCAAATATTTCTTCACTCAAAAGGAACTCAACATGCGACAACGACGTTGGCTTGAACTGTTGAAAGATTATGATCATACCATTCAATACCATCCTGGAAAAGCGAACGTGGTAGCTGACGCATTGAGTAGAAGATCATATGCGGGTACAAGTGCAATATTAACAACGCAAAGGCCCATTTTGTGTGACTTGCAAAGGATGGAGATAGAGTTAAAGACTCCAGGGACCCATGTGATGATGGCGAATATACGAGTAGAACCGACTTTAATCGATAAAGTTAAAGCTGCTCAAGCTACAGACCTGGAGCTGATGCGTATGAAGAAAAAAGTGCAAGAAGGTGCTATATCGGAAGCAAGAATCGATGAAGAAGGAATACTTCGAGTCAACTCCAGACTTTGTGTTCCTAACAACCCTGATTTAAAGTATGAAATCATGATGGAGGCGCACAACACACCGTTTGCAATCCATCCTGGAAGTACCAAAATGTATCATGATCTTCGTCATACATTTTGGTGGAGCAATATGAAGAGAGAGATAGCGTTGTTTATCTCAAGGTGTCTAACTTGTCAACGAGTCAAAGCGGAGCATCAAGTACCAAAAGGTCCATTGCAACCACTTGAAATTCCAGAATGGAAGTGGGAGCACATTACCATGGATTTCGTTACCGGTCTTCCTAGGGTTTCTCAAGGTATTGATGCGATTTGGGTCATTGTTGATAGATTGACCAAGTCTGCTCATTTCTTACCGATACGAGAAACTTATACACTTGAACGTCTTGCTCGTATGTACATAAACGAGATTGTAAGACTGCATGGTATGCCAGTATCCATAGTTTCTGACCGAGACCCAAGATTCACTTCACGATTTTGGGTTAGTTTACAAAAAGCTATGGGCACGGAGTTACGATTTAGTTCAGCATATCATCCTCAGACGGACGGACAATCAGAGAGGACTATTCAAACTCTTGAAGATCTATTAAGACTCTGTGTCTTTGACTTCAAAGGAAGTTGGGACAAGTTCTTACCATTGGTGGAGTTTTCCTACAACAACAGTTATCAAGCAAGTATTGGCATGGCTCCATTCGAAGCATTGTATGGAAGAAAATGTCGTTCTCCAGTATGCTGGGATGAGGTGGGCGAAGCAACGTTGTTGGGACCGGAGTTGGTACGTATGACTACAGAAAAGATTCAAACGATCCGACAACGTATAAAAACCTCACAAGATCGACAAAAGAGTTATGCTGATCTTCATCGAAAGGACGTGGAATTTGATGTAGGAGATCATGTGTTCTTACGTGTTGCTCCATGGAAAGGAGTTACGAGATTTGGAAAGAGAGGAAAGCTAAATCCTCGATTCATCGGTCCATTTTTAATCCTCGATCGAGTAGGAACTGTGGCTTATAGACTCGCTTTACCGCCAAGTATGTCTCGTGTTCATAACGTTTTCCACATATCCATGTTACGCAAATATGTGGAAGACCCGAACCACATTATTGAGTTAGAACCGGACGAAATAGCGGAGGATTTGACGTATGAAGAAGTTCCTGTTCAAATCTTGGATAAGAAGGAACATATTCTACGCTCCAAGGTTATACCTCAAGTTAAAGTTTTGTGGAGAAACCACGATGTTGAGGAAATGACTTGGGAGTTAGAATCAGAAATGAAATCAAGGTATCCTTACCTCTTCGACATACCAGGTACGTACCCTAATTTCGAGGGCGAAATTTCATAAGAAGGGGAGGTTGTAAGACCCCAATTTTTATAAATAAAGATGAATTTTCTATAAATATCATTTTTGAATATTATGGAGTTAATTTGATATAATGTTATAGTTGTGGGTAATATTTATAAATTTTACAAAGTAAGCAAGTTGTTATAAAATATTCGTTTGGTCGGAGAATATTCTTTTTGTCGGGGAATATTCGTACGACGGCACAATCATTGGTGGACCCCACAACGGAATTATTGTCGGATTGAGAAAACGACAGAATTATCTTTCTATAAAAATAACAGCTGAGGTGTTACCGTTAAAACCGTTAAAACTGTTGAACTACTCGGTAGTAAAAGTACAGTAATACGCGTGGTTGCATAGTAGCACACGGTATTGATTATTGATGCTTACGTGAGAAGTCACTCAGCTATACTCAATTATTGCTACAGTAATTGCTGCATCATATCTCTTAAATTATTGTCATAGTATCATCTGTATAATATGTTATATTATTAAATCAATAATTGAGACGTTGTGGTAAGTTTGGTTATTTTATGGGGGGCCATATGTCATCATCTAAGAGTCTCTTCGTCAATAGTAATTACCGTCGTCAATAGTGATTACCGTCGTCAATAGTAATTACCGTCGTCAATAGTAATTACCGTCGTCAATAGTAATTACCGTCGTCAATAGTATTTACCTTGGTCAATAGTATTTACCTTGGTCAATAGTATTTACCTTGGTCAATAGTAATTACCTTCGTCAATAGTATTTACCTTGGTCAATAGTAATTACTTTCGTCAATAGTAGTTGTCCCTTCAATATTACCAAGAGTCATTTGACCCTTCGTTAAGACCAAGAGTCATTTGACCCTTCGTTAAGACCAAGAGCCACCCTCAGTTTTTCTATAAATAGAGGCCTAGGGCTTCATTATTTTTCACGAATTCATTCAAGCTATAGAGAGAGAAAGTATAGAGAGAATAAGAGAGAGAGAATAAAAGTATTCTGCTACATCACTTTTCCAATATCCAGTTCTTTTAAGGTAGGGAATATTATTTCTTTTATATTCATGAAGAGAACTTCTGTTATTCCATTTGTTATTATTCTGTTGGAATAACCAGTATACGCGGTCTACCCTATACTTGGTGACATTCTTCTATTATTCTGTTGGAACATCCTGTCTGTGTGTTTTACACCGGACCTGGTTCCGTTTATTATTCTGTTGGAACATCCTGTCTGTGTGTTTTACACCGGACCTGGTTCCGTTTTATTATTATTCTGTTGGAATATCCTGTCTGTGTGTTTTACACCGGACCTGGTTTCATTATTTATTATTCTGTCGGAATATCCTGTCTGTGTGTTTACGCCGGACCTGGTTCCATTATTTATTATTCTGTCGGAATATCCTGTCTGTGCGTTTACGCCGGACCTGGTTCCATTATTTATTATTCTATTGGAATAACCTGTCTGTGCGGTCTATCGCATGCATGGTGATTTCTTTTGTTATTCCATTCTTTATTGTACTC
Source organism: Panax notoginseng (assembly GCA_016801055.1). Classification (NCBI taxonomy): domain Eukaryota; kingdom Viridiplantae; phylum Streptophyta; class Magnoliopsida; order Apiales; family Araliaceae; genus Panax; species Panax notoginseng. The sequence continues at coordinate 24,328,064 of CM029020.1, read as the reverse complement.
AGTTGGTTAAGTTTTGACTTCTATACTCCATGAAATTTGTGGAATATCCTTGATAGTTGCGTTTCATCCAGTATCTTTTCAAGAAAATATTCTTCTAAGCATTCTTGAATTTTACTCCACAATGCAGTATCATGTTGACAATTTGGACGTTGTTAATTCCTGGATAAATTAATTCTTGAACTTGTTTTATTGAATTCTTATATCATTGTCATCATCCTCATGTTTATAAAATGTTGAAAGTCATCTGTGGCCTGTATTGCATAGATGGACTTGGTATGATTATGACCAGGGATTATTCGGTATAATCATGACCGTAATGTTACAAATGATGTGGTAAAGGTCCTCATTGGCCCGTAGTGCATTGATGGACAGTTGTTGGCATGATCATGACCATTAATGAATACACGAATATCCTTGGCCGTAGTGCAGGGGTGATTCGATGATGTGGATTATTTTATTAAGCTGAGTCTCAGCGATTACAGTGTTGAAAAACTTTTTAAATCATAAAAGATAGTAGAGTTTATTTTCTACTTGATTCTTTTAATGGATTGCTTGTTCCGCTACAGTTAAACTTGATGTCTATTATATTTTATCAGTTTAACATTGTTGAAGGCTAATGATAATTTATTCTGCATTATCTTAGTCATAATATTTCTTACTGGGCTAGTTGAGCTCACCCTTTCTTTCACTGTTCTCTTCAGGAAATGAGAACGTAGCTGGGACAAGTCGGGGTACGGAGTGATGGTCCGAATGATAGTATTAGTTAGTAGTCCTCACTATTCTATGTAATAGTGTGTTAATAAATGTAATGAGGACTCCTTTTGAGTATGAATACTCTCTAGAAGATAATATTTGTATTCAAACTCACAGTTTATGTTTTGTCGTATTGTACACGACAGATGTATTAATCAGTTGTATTTGTATTCTGTACTATGTATCTGACGACCCAAGATGGGTGATGTATACCTAATTTTGGGGGCGTCACAATTATTATTATTATTATTATAATAATTATTTTTATTATTATTATTATTATTATTATTATTTGTTTGTGTGTGTGAAGAAGAGATGAAAGAGAAAGATTTTGTGTGTGAACATAAGAGAGAGTAGGGTGTAGGGGTGAATTTGATTTGGTCGGGAAGAAATATGAGCTTTTAGATTAAGTTGGAAAAATTAAGTTATAATGAATCTGAACCGTTCTTGTGTTTTGTCAAATGATAGATTCAAAAATGAGTTATGTTTTATTATTATTATTATTATTATTATTATTATTATTATTACAATTATTATAATAATAATTATCATTACTATAACAATTATTATTACTATTACTATTACTATTATTATTACTATTACTATTATTATAATTGTTTTTATTATTATTATTATTATTTGTTTGTGTGTGTGAAGAAGAGAGGAGAGAGAAAGATTTTGTGTTTGAACATGAGAGAGAGTAGGGTGTAGGAGTGAATTTGATTTGGGCGGGAAGAAATATGAGCCTTTAGATTAAGTTGGAAGAATTAAGTTAGAATGAATCTGAACCGTCTTTGTGCTTTGTCAAATGAAAAATTCAAAATGAGTTCTGTTTTATTATATAGATAGCTACGGAAGAGTTAATTTTTTTTTGAAAAATAGATATTTTCACTTGATATTTTTACATGAAAATTGTCGCTATATGATCTATAACGCCGATTTTCATATAAAAATATCTAAAAGTCATGTGTAAATATCAGTTTCTAAGTATTCATTTCTCTCAAGGACAGAAAAAAATATATTTGTTCGATTAATATCAGAATAAGTATTTACAAATCACTTTTCGTGTGTGTGTGTGTGTGTGTGTGTATATATATAGTATTAGTTAGTAATCCTCACATAAGCATTAACTGACAATAATGAAATCAAACTGAGTGACTTCTCACATAAGCATTAATAATCAATACTGTGTGTTACTATGCAACCACACGTATTACTGTACTTTTACTACCGAGTAGTTCAACAGTAACAATGGTAAAACTTCCGCCGTTATTTTTAATAAAATATTTTTGTCGTTTTCTCAATCCTACAATAATTCCGTTGTGGGGTCCACCAATGATTGTGTCGTTGTACGAATATTTCCTGTTAAAACGAATATTCCCCGACCAATCGAATATTATATAACAACTTGCGTACTTTGTAAAATTTATAAATATGACCCACAACTATAACATTATATCAAATTAACTCCATAATATTCAAAAATGATTTTTATAGAAAATTCGTCTTTATTTATAAAAGTTGGGGTCTTACAGGGACTGCTAAAGACTCATAGTAATTTTTTATTTTTTATTTCTCATTTCTCGTTATAAAATAAGACAAAATCATTGTAAGCTATCACAATAAAAGACAAACTACTCAACCAAAATGATGTCATTTTTAATTTAAGATCAAACAACCCAAAAACAAAAACATAATCAGACAAAACAAATCACAGTGAACCAAAGCAATAACAAAAAAAAAATTGAATCAAAAAATCCTTCACAGTTCGCACGCTAATGAACATTCAAAACCGAAAACTATACAAAAAATACTTATAAGATTTCACCAAGTTTTAAAACTAAGAAGATTTTGTACTTGTATTTAGAATTGGTTTATGAATTTTTTTTGCCCCCTCCAAATTTAACTTTTCTATTAATCTATCCACTTAAATTTATTAATTTACATATTTATCATGCCCCCATACATATAAAAATAAATTTCAGCAAGGGCAGCTACCTATGCTGCCCCTTGTGTAGATCCATCACTGCCTAGACGACAAATCATTATTGCGAGCATGTCTATGGGAGGTAACAATCCTAATCTCAAATCGAGTGCATATTATCTATATAAATTTTCAGCTTCTTCTAATTTAGAGAATAATTGGCCAACATAAGGGACCATTACCTCTTTACTAATACTTTCAGTATCATTAACATACTCAAATGCATTTGTACAATTTAAACTAACAAGAGATTCAGAAGAACTAGATAAAAATATATTTCTACCAAACATGAAAGTTATTAATGAACACTTGCCAAAATTACTTACACAAACAAGTGATTTCTTCAATCTCAACAAAACAACTTCTCTCCAAATCTTAATTCTGCAATTGTTTAATTAATGGACGCGTATGGTGCAAAACTTTTGCAATGATGTCTGGCCTAAAAAGTTGGTCAAAACGTTGTCGTTTTAACTGCGCTAGTAGGATATTTCTATACTAGTCGCAGGTCCTACTAGCGTCTAGTACTCAAAACGTTATCGTTTTGACTAGCCGCAAGTAGGACCTGAGGTCAGTATGGAAAGGAATTAAAATTTGGGGTAATTTAGTAAATGGCCTGGCTGCAAGAAAGAATTGCATCAGTCGTAAGTAGGACCTGCGGTCGGACCCTAACCTCATTCAATCTCAGTGCATAAATCAGTCAATGAACGTCCACAAATCAGTTTATTGGAATAATGCTCTCAGCTAATGTATGCTATGCAATAGGTCTCATATATATAATCATAGGACACAAAATTACTAAACTGTCCCCGCATGAATAGCTAGTGTGGGGTGGGTGGCACACAAAGTGGCTCACTGTCTTAATTTTATTTCATCAATCTTCACCTGCAATTCTTAAAATGAATTAAATTGGAGTGTGAAATAAATAAATAATACAAAGAAATAAAGGAAACATAAGCATATATAAGTTAAGGCCAGTGAGTCCCTAGCTATTTTAGTTTAGTGGGTGCATATAATATGCAACCAACACATGTTTGCCACACCAAATCATGCATATTGTAGTTGATCGAGGGTGGACTCAAAAGATTTCTCTAAAGATAAAATGCCTTAATATTTTTTTGAAATTATGAAACTACCATTACCATTTGACTTTACCATTGATGAAATAAAACAATTGGGAAACGGGTCCAATTCACAAGGAAATATTTATCTATATTATAAAACGGGAGAATTTTTTTTTATGTTATTTTGATGTAAATAAAAAAATAAATCTTTTTTAATTTTTTATTTTACTCTAACTTTCTTTACATAGATCTTTTATTTACTTTTCTAGTTCGAGTAGATTTACACAGAAAAATTATTGAAGTAATAATAATAACATATATAGGACATGATTTCACGATGAAATTTGTATTTATTGTGGAACTACACATGCATTTTTTCCCCTTTCCCATTGACATTTATCTAGTTCATGATCACCTAATTAAGGTGCTATTTATTTACATCTGATTGTCTCTCAATGAACTGCCTCTTATTCGCTAAGAGGCATGATGTTGTTTGTTTTTTTTTATTACCTCTGAATGCCTCTTAATCGGTAAGACAGAAAATAGAAGCTTAATAATTAAGAGGTACCTCTTAATAAACAAATTTTGATAATTTTTTTTATATAAATATATTCAACAATATTATGCACTCATTTTATTAAATTGAATATTTAAAATTATTAAATAAAATTTTACCCTTTAAAATGGTAAAATAGTGTCATTAAGAGACAACTTATTTTTTAGTTATCAAATAATTTTTTAGATTCAGACCCCATAACTATTCAGATGATCTAATTTATTAAGACATCATAATCATTCAAATCTTAATTTTTAGATTTATCAAACACAACCTAAGTGTGACCAAATTAAGCCATCATTTAAACATGCACTTGATAGTAAGAGTGTAAGACCAATCAATAAATTTCTCAATTATTACAATAGGGTTTTGATCGACTTTATTTGTATTTTTTGTTTAATTGTAAGATCCGCAACACTAGTCTTACAAGTTACATTTTATACATAAAATTGTATTTGTATATATTTTATGAAATCATATATATACGAAATATATAAGATTATTGACTACTTATTATGTATTTTGATAAATTTATGTCGAATTATATTTGTGAAACTTATTAATATATATTATATGATCATCCTACTAACACATAAAAAGTGTTACCACTAATACGTATTCACATAATTGACAATTAAAAAGTTGACGTAAATATTTGTAATACATATTATTTTTCTTATTTTATTTAGAATCATATTATATATTACTGCCGAGCAAGAAATCAAATTGGGACCGAAATCACACCAAAAATTACACAAATCGCACCAATTAAAACCGCAACAATGATTCCGGCGTATGCGACAGTTTTAGGTGGGTTGAAAAACTAAATTTACGATTTCGGTCCAAAACCGCACGCATAAAACCGAAACCGCACCAAATAATCATCATGTTTTTTCAATTTTGTTACGAGTATATATAATTTCTCTACTGTGACATATTCTCCTCATTTTATTTTAGAAGACAGATATTGCAGGGTTGAATGAAAAATCAGCAGTATCAATTATGTTTGCAAATCAAGAGTAACTTGTTATTTCCTAAATCAAATGTGATAACATATTATTAATTAATCATATAATTGTTGATGCCCGAAACTATTTTGCATAGTTAGCTCCATGATTGTGTTCACTGCGTAATACGTTTGCAGATTCTTAGATTCATCAAAAGTCCATGAGTTGTGGCCACCACGTTGAACAAATTCTGAATTAAAATTTGGTGGTTTAAAGCCCACAAGTGATTGTGAGATTTAAAGAATCATTGAAAATCTTCCAAATTTATTGGCCAGATTAAATTGTGGCCACACGAGGGGGGATCAAACTGGAGTTGGTATATAACTTGTAACCAATTTTTTGAGTTTGTTATTTCAATTAGTTTTGGAACCGAAATCGCACCAAATGAAACCGCACCGCACTGATCACAAACGGATTCATGTACGGTTTTGGATTTGTCAAACTGCACAACCTAAGCGGTTTCGTGTGCGGTTTGTGTGACAACCTGAAAATTTGGACAATTCAATAAAATCTTAAAAGATTGAATAAGGTTAAATAATAGACCTACACAGAAAATGAGTGTCACTACAAGAAAAAGCTTTATCAGCGTCCGCTTATCAGCGACCGCATACAGTCGCAAATACCCATCAGCGACCGCATGCTGTCGCTAAAAGGCGTCGTACAAAATCTGGTCGCTGAGATGCACATCAGCGACCACTATTAGCGACCGATATATCTGCAACCGCTATGCGCGACCGGAATAACAAATCCGGTCGCTAAACTTAGTCAGCATGGTCCAGGGCCAAAGCTGACGTGTTCCACGTGTCAGCGACCGGTATCAGCGACCGGATGCGGTCGCTGTCGTCCACAAATAGTATCCGTCGCTATTACCCTACCAGCAACCGCATGCGGTCGCTGATATGGAAAAATAAAAAAGCAGAATCTTGCTGTTTTGCAGAAATCCCAAAAATCTGTACCTGTTTTGTACCTGTTTTATCCCAACACACATACCCAACAACAACATACACAACAATATAAACATCCATCGTCCACCACACATACACCAAACTAGTATATAAACCATTCAAAACCAATATGATTTTGAATAAATATAATAACATTTCAAAACTTGTTTAAGTAACATACAAACATCCTAAGAATGAATATACAAGTACAAACTTATACTATAACTATAAAACTAATCTAAAGCAGGTACGTCAAGCATCACCGTCTCTTTGATCACCCTGTAATTAACAAAATAATAAAACAGGTTAGAAATATATACTAATTGTGTTAATATTGGTATATTACGATAATATATAACAAATTGATTTTATACCTCGTCGCCATCCCCGTGTTGTGATGTGCTGCTGCCGCTACTGCTTCAGCTAACTCCTCAGCACTCAGAGCCCCCAGATGTCCGCCCAGTATCTTCAGAAGATCCCGATCTTGACATATAGCTCTCACACAGTTAGTCGGAGTATGAACAGCTAGATGACTCGATGACTGTGTAGACTGGGTAGAAGAGCAGCCTGAGCCACTGAAGGATGGGCGTCGTCGTTGTCCTTGACCTGTAATGTAGTTCTTCTTCACAACAGACGCCCTCTCCCACAACACTTGATCGATAGAGGGACGTGGAGTGCCTTCAGGATAGCGCTCATTCAATAAACGCTTATAAGTGTCATGTCATCATGTTAACAATTAAATAGTTAAAAATAAATTAATTCTGTAAGCATTAATTAAAGATCAAGTTGTTAAAATTTATTACCGCTATCTGAATAGCCTCAGGCAGACCATCACGGGTGGTCACGTACACATCCAGCCAATGGATAGGCTGACCTTGAGACTGAGACTGCTATACAAAAATAACACAATATTACTAAGTAAAAATGGGATATATTTTCTACAATTCATGATTGAAAACATATTAAAACTTGTAAATACGTACCCTGGCAGTGATATGCTGCAACTGTGAAATACTGCCGCCCTTGTATGTTCCTTTAGCCTTTGTGCCATCGGATACACCCGACGCTCTGTTGGTGGCGACAGTCTTTCGTCTTTTCACCTAGCTCTCAGTTCTCCATTGGGCACACATCTCAGCCCATATGGACTGGGTGCACCACCAGGGGCTATGCTTGTGCATATAATCCTCTCCCTGGCCTGGATGGTCGATCTCGGCATTGTGAATGGCTTTTTGCCGTTCTTTATTCAAGTTGTCCTTGGTGCGGACCGCGCACTTCTGCCAGAATAATGTCTGAATCACCGAAGCATGCGCATCCTCCCATCTATACCTTTTCTACAAATAAAACAACAATAATAACATTACTAAATAATTATTCTTTGAATATTATATTAATATTATCTATCATAATTAAAAAAAACACTTGAAATTCTGCCCAAACAGCATCCTTGTGGGCGATAGGTGTGCTCGCCCATGTAATCACAGCTGTAGGCCAATTCTGTAAACACAGCTGTGATATGCACTTGACGATTTTATTATTTGAAAAATCACTATAATATATAACATCAATTAGCATATATTAAAGCAATTTACATCTAAGTTATAATACTTATGAACATTTTTCAAACTTATACTTATATAATACTTAAAAAAAATTCGCCAGAGTCTCCCCTATAATATGGACTAGCCACATGCACGGCGACATGCATATATGGACATTTCTAGGCACCCAAGACACAAACTAATATAATATCAATCAAAACATTACTAATATACAATAAATGGAATCTTAAATGCTTATATAAAATTGATATATGCGGGACGTACGTGCCCACCAGCATTCTTCGTAATTTCTCATGAACCCAGAAATAAGTAAATGATAGTTTACCATGTCTCTGTCCATATAATTTACATTCTTACACTTCAAACATGGACATCGTATCTGCGACTTACCATTCATACATTCTGGGTGACTATACGCATACTCTAAAAACACTTGGCAACCAGCTCTAAATTCAACTGTAGCACCTATCTGGGCACTTAACTTTCGTCGTGCCATCCAACTACGGTCTGAATAGAGGTTCATGATTCCACGGTACCTACTACAGACAACATGAGCTTATTAATCATATAACTTGAGCATACTTGTAACCATATAACTTGAGCATACTTGTAAGCATGCATATGATTAACATTTAAGCATACTTGTAAGCATATGACTTGAGCATACTTGTAACCATATGACTTGAGCATACTTGTAAGCATATGAGTATCATTTAAGCATACTTGTAAGTAAATGACTTGAGAGCATATATACTTGTAATCATATGATTTAAGTATACTTGTAAGCATATGATTAGCATTTAAGCATACTTGTTTTTATTGTTTATCGTAAGTGAATACGTAAGGTATTTCATTCATGCTAGCTTTATATCAGAGTTTGCTAACTCATTTATACAACTTTAAAGCCAAAACAGTCTCTTTATTGACCAAATGTGTTTATTTACCTTCTTTGTTGCACTAACAGTTCCCTAGCACTGTCTATTTTGGCTTAACAACCCCCTAACAACCAAGCTTGGCTTGACCCCGTGAGGCTTAGCTAAGCTTGGCATGGACTCGTGTGGCCTCGCGGCCCCAAGCCCAGCCCATCAGCTCCAACATCCCCTTAATAGGCTCTAGTGGATCACCAATAGGCTCGTTAATAGTATAAACGTTCGCAACTAACCCGACCAATAAAAATATTTCGCCAGAGTCTCCCCTGTAATATGGACTAGCCACATGCACGACGGCATGTATATAAGGTCATTTCTAGGAACCCAAGACATAAACCAACAGTCCATATGAGATACCAAAGGAATTGGATGGAAATTATGAACTTATCGGAATCCCAATGCTCATAAAAAGAATTACTATCCGCAAACAGTTTTAATCTAGAGATTTACTACAAAAGAGTTTTGCAGGTATCCGCAGCATGTGAGGATCAAACTTGCAAACTTTGAAACCTAATCATTTTCCGTGGGAGCAATTATTCATATTTTGATTCACATTATGATGTCAATGTCAAGTTCTCAGTCTACAAATGATTTTTTCACAATGACCAATATAATTGGTTAAACTACAAACATAAACATGGGATTCACGAGTCTATATCATGTGCATGACTTCCTATAATAACCAAACTGTTACTACCTCTATTGCACAAAAAGAATCCCAAAATATAAATTTTATACTAACTACAATCTAATACATTCATCCTATTACCCAAATCAAGTTACCCAAAATATAAATTTTATACTAACTCCATCCTACACTAATCAAGTTACCCAAACTGACATAAATTAACAAAATCAAATTACCCAAAGTACTGCGTATTACCCAAATAAATTTTACTCTAATCAAAACTTATAAACCAAACATAATCATATTACCCAAATCGACTTCAAATACGAATAAAATCATAATCATATTACCCAAAATATGATTTAAGCATGCTAGCCATATTCATTCATTCAACTCTTCGCAATAAATTAACTCTTAAAACACAAATTCGTAGCAAACATACTGATTTGGAGAAGAACGAACAAAAATAACAAACAACCAAAAAAATTAAAGAAGAAGAACTTAAAAAGTAGCTCTTACCTCTACAATTAGTCTCGAATTTGAAGAAGAATGAACGAAAACTGCTTCTCCTTCTTCTCTTCTCCCCCCTTTCTCCCTCTTCTCTCTATTTCGGTGACCTCCCTCTTTTTTTTCCCTTCCGTGCTCTGTGTCGAGTGAACTGGTTACTGAATTCATTTAGTTTGATCAGCGACCGCTATCTGCGACCGCATGCGGTCGCTGAATTTTAATGACATGGACTTATCAGCGACCGCATGCGGTCGCTGTTTTGAAGTGGTCGCAATAAAACTACGCGCCAACTTTTCCTGCCAAATTTTGGGGGGGGAATTTGTTCTAGCGACCGAGCTGCGACTGCAGTCGGTCGCTGATATATATTAGCGACTAGAATATAGGTTGGTCGCTGATATCGGTCGCTATTAAGAATATCAGCGACCGAATATGTGGTCGCTGATATAATTGGTCGCTGATAGACCTTTTTCTTATAGTGTGTATGGATTTGACGTTTCTGTAAAGGAATTTTAAGGATTTCAAAATTTTTGGATAAGAACTTGAATGATTTGGTAGACTATAAGTGATAGTCTGATAATGAGGTATATGTTTAGTGTATGAGTCATAAGATTATATGTATGTGGTTCTAGTATTTTAATTATATACTAGTGACCTAATCTAAGAATTTTGGACCATGTCTCAATTTAATAATTTATTTTGTATGAATATGTGAGTAAGTGAATTAAGAATTAAGTTATGTGAACTAATATATATGTATTAGGTGTGATAAGTAAATAACCTAAGAGGTTATAATATGGGAGAACATTAGTATATAAATATATATACTAACATTAAAATATTTATTTTATACATCTCAATTAATTAATTTTATAACCTAATTAAATCAATTCTAATTGGGTTAAGGAAATAAGTGTGTATGAGTAAGAAATTAACTTACTAATGTGTGTAAGGGAACCCTAATTAAATAATGGGGAATGGATAAAAAGTTAATAAGTATAGAACTAAATTGATTTTTAGGCTCAAAGAATTAATTTGTAGCTCAAGTGTTTATTTAAGCATGAGATTTGTAGTTAATTAATTTAAGAACAATTAAATTATTGAGCTAGCCCAATATTTAATATAAAGGGCAAGTTTAGTGATGACCCAATTTATTTGGTGGAGGAACTCAAGCTCATTTTAATTAGTAGACAAAGGAATAAGAAAGTGCAAGCCCAAAAAAAAATAAAAAGGGAGCCCAAGCTTGACCCAATTAAAGTCCACTTAAGGAGGGGCATTATAGTCATTAATTAAACTAGCTAATAAAAATAAAATGGGTGAATGAAGAGGATATGTGGCCAAAATTGGTGGAGTGAGAAAATGAGTGGTATGTAATGATGAGATAACTTTAGTAGGTGAACAACTTCATGAGTTGTCAACTTTTTATTTGGACAACACTTTAGATGTTGCTTGCAAGTTACATCTTGAATAATGAGAGAGAGAAAAGCAAGATATGGATGGATATGTTAGGTAATCTAATCACTTTAATTTTGCTAGCAAACTTGGTAATGCATGTGAGGTAATGATGATAACTTATTTTAGTTTATAAAGTAGTTCACCAACTATGCTAGGTGTCTTCTTATTTTTGGAGCCACCACATTTGGCTAAGCTTGCAAGCAACAACTAAATGATTGAGAAAGAGAGAGTGAAGGGGAGATGTGTTGGGAATTTCTATAGATACATATAATATATCTATATACATTTACCAAACAAATAAAAATCTATCTTATTTTTCTCTTTCATCTCTTTTATTATTCTAACAAGAGTTAAAGAGAGAGAGTGTGTGAGAGAAGGGAGGATTCGGCAGCTCCAATAGGAGAAAGAGAGGAGATTTTGATCTTCCATGCCCTCCAAGAAAAAGATATGCCAAGAAATCAAAGGTATAAAACCAAACCTAAGTTATCATTTTTAAGTTATTTTGATGGAATAAAGATCTAAAGTTTTAAAACTCAAAAATCTTAGATCTACATGATTTAGAGTATTTTATGTGTGGATCTATCCACTTTAAGTGTCAAAAGTTAGATCAAAAGCAAGAAAAATGAAGCTAGGTTTTCAAAGTGTAGAAAATCCTAATTTTCTTAGCCTTGATTGTATTTTATTCTGTGTTTGATGATTGTTTGATGGAATAGATCATTCATCATGATAGATCCATAGGTGTATGAGGTATTATTAAGTATTATGATGAGTTATGTTGATATTATGTGAAAACATGAAAGTTTTCTTAGAACTCACCAAGAGTTAAAAATCATATTTTTGTGAAAACGGAACATAAAATTCAAATGATCATATCTCCTATTATATTTCGAATTTTTGAGTGTGGTCAAGTCCTAGAGTTAGATCTATATGTTATCTAACATATCCGACTGGAATCACTGAAAAAAGAGTTGTAGATTTCCGTATGGACTATTTTTAGCAAAGGATGAAAAACTGTAAAATGGCAATTTAGCTTCTGCCCAAAACTTTAAAAGGGCTATTTTGGCAACTTATTTATCGAGATAAAATCCGGCTTTTTGGGGGATGAAAATATATGGGATAAAGTAGGTTGTGTCCAAAAATGAGCTCATTCTGACTTAAATTGAGCAAGTTATGACCATTTCAATTTCTGTGATTTTTCGACGAAAATCGCTATAACCGGAGTTCTATAACTCCGATGGTCACGAAATTTAAACTGGAGGGTCACGTTAACATGTATAACATTATGCCAAGAGATGGGAATTTCTGGAGTTAAGCACGAGGTAGCTAATTTCTTAAGGAATTAACTAGAAATTGATTTTTGAAAAATACTTAAGGGAGTTGAAAAATTACGGAAAAATACTTTTTGTGTATAGAATATATGTGTATATGATTGGCCAAAAGATAGAAAAATAATAAGTTGATTTGTTATTTTCGTGCAAAAGAATAGTGAATTCAGGTTGCTGAAATTGAAGATTTTGAATTCAGGTTGCTGAAATTGAATTTAGTCTGCTAATCTGATTTTGGTTTGCTGAAATAGTGATTTCAAGATGCTAAAATGTAATTCATTTTACTGAAATGATATTTCAGTTTACTGAAAGGTTATCTCGCTTACTAAGATAACATCTAAAGGGAAAAACTTATAAAGTATAAGTTGTAAGATTATCAAAGTATAATGATAATATTAAGACTAATGTGTGATGTCTAATACTTAACTTTGTGAGTAAAGATTAGACAAATTTATATAAGGTGATGAGATTATCAGTAAGTAAATGAATAGGGTGTTAAGATTATATAATATTTGACTATGCGATTAAGTGTTAGATAGTATTATGAAATAAAGTATGATATGCTAATTGAAAGATCAATCTTATACCTGACAGGTCTTTTCAATAAAGAGAATAAATTAAATTGCATAGCGGTAATCGACTATGCAGGCAAGTTTCCTTAACTCAAACTCGAGTTATATTTCAAAGCATATTAGTGAATAATTATTGTGGATTATTCACATCTATACTGATTATTAATTCGCACTTAGTGCATGTTGCATATGTTCATCAGGTATGAAAGGTTGATCACCTTCATTACCGTCTGCTCTAGATGAATTATTCATATTCATTATTGACATTTATTTATGTCGTCCTGATCATTCAATTATGAAATTTGATTCCTGCTAGTTCACAATTATATTGTTGGACGTAGCTAGCCTTTTATTCATATTCTTTCAATCATGATATATCCTCAAATAAATTTAACTTGCTGGGCAAATTTGATGCTCACCCTTGCTATATCATGATAAAAAATTTTAGATTAAGATGAAAGCTCGAGTAAAGATAGAAGCAAAGACAAAGTGCAAGATTAATTTTTGATGCAGTTAGAACTATTAAATTTTCTGATACAAATGATATTGTAAACCTTTAAGATATTAAAGGTATGTATTAAGTTAAGGTTGTAGACCTTGGGATTTATGTTATAAAAGTTTAACGTATAAACAATTTATTCCGCAATAATTATGGATTTAATATACTAGATTCGTGGTAAAAAGGTACCCGAATTTGAGGATGCTACAGTTTGAGCTTCAAATTACACCAAACTGCACCATACTCACCCCTATTATATATTACGATAAATTTGTGTCGAATTATAATTGCGAAATATATTCATATCTCTTTAAAAAAATTACCACTAACCGTGACAATTAAAAAATCGACGTAAATATTTATAATATATATCATTTTTCTTTTTATTTGTCAATGAGCCCCAATTTCTCATAATTTATATTTATATTACAACTGTTTTTTTAATCTTTCAAGTATTTTAGGCCACCCAAAAAGAGTAATTGCATTATTCTAGCGAATGAGCTTGAAGGACAAATGTCAAATGACTAGTAATAAACTAATTTATTTATCTTCTCTTTATTTTTTTTATCGTGGATTATAATTTATACCTCCTCTAACTTATTATTGTGTCAAAATCATCTCAGCATTATTAGCTTAAAATATAAATTGACATATCTTCAGTTATTCTTTGCTTAAAGACAACTCCAAGTATTGCATATTCTTCGCTAAGATTTTGTTTTTTCTTGTTAGGTAGATTATTTTTTTTATTCGTAAGAATTTTTTCGGCGTGTGAATCGTTGAATATATATTGTTCAAATTTAGATGTGCGATATCATGACGGCTGATTCTTTCTTTACTCGTATTGAAAAACTGCTTAGATCTGCGTATTCTATTATTACTTTTGGAATATAACCGTTTTTCAAGAGTATATATGGTGTCTACTAATTGTTGTTACAATTGACTTTTTTTTTAATTATTTGTTATTCGTTTGAAATAATTACCTTTTTTAATTTTTTGTATTGTAATCTTTTTATCGCATTTAACAATTTTCAGTTTTAATATTTTTTGTAATATAATCTTTTTTTTCATTTCTAACCGTTTATCGTTTTAATATATTTAAGTCGATTTGATTGTTTGATCCAAAAAAAATCTCATATCCTTGAACGACAATTATTAAAAAAAATTAGTATCACTTGCTAACTCTTTGAAGAAATTGTGTTTAGTAATATAATTATAGTTTATTTTTATTATTTATGGTCCGAGTACCTTACGAAATTAATATTTCTTTTCTTCCAAATATTAAATTTATTGACATGGGCACCCATGGAGTCACGTGACACGCATACATATTAGAAAAATAGGTGAAAATGAAAATGAAAATGAGAAGAAAGATTCTTGGGACCCACCCCACCCGACTGGTTTGACGGTGAGAATTAAAACGCAGATCAATTTAATTAACGAGACCGACGCTGTAGCAGAATACCAATATTACCCAAAATCCCCTTCGAAAAATAACCAGAAGAAGAAGGCTATTTTGGTAATTCAAATTGCTTAAAACAGACTCCAGTTGATTACTTATTTGCCTTCCTCCCCACTGTCTCTCTCTCATCGACTTTCACATAAACCACCAACTGAAAATAAGAAAAACAGAGCTCGCAATTTCGGCAGAGATCTAGAGTGAGAAAATAAACAGAGAGAAAGAGATCTAGAGAGAGAAAGTAGAGAGAGAATGAGGGAAATTGGGACGCAGGTGGTGGACGGTAACAACAATCACCACAGCGCCGCCGCATCGTCACCTCCGCAAGCGTTGCTTGAAAGGCTCAAGGATTACGGTCAAGAAGACGCTTTTGCCCTATGGGACGAGCTCTCTCTTGAAGAACGTGACCTTCTCGTCAAGGACATCGAGGTCTTTTACTCATTTCATTTCCCCTCTATGCTCGTCACTAGTTAAATTGAATTTTTATGAAATTGAATCTAATTTGTTAAAAACAATGTTGATTGAAGAACGTGGATCTTTCGAGGATTGATCGGATTATTCGATGCTCACTTCAATCACATGGTCTGTATTTTTTTTCTCTATATTACGATGTAAATATTTGATAGTTATATATAAGCTCAATGTGTTAGTTTATAATTTAGGGCTTCCGGCTGCGGCAATTGAGCCAGTACCGGAGAGTAGTGTGTCTACTGTGGAGGACAGGAAGCTTGAAGATAGAGAAAAATGGTGGAAGATGGGATTGAAGGCTATCTCAGAAGGCAAATTAGCTGTATTGCTTTTATCTGGTGGCCAGGTATTATTACGTTATATTTTGTTGATTCTTGGGGCTTGATTATTGATTAGTAATATTACTTTATAGTTCAATTATCATAATCACATAAATATGAAAAAGTGGATTTGAATTGTTTAATAGACTTTAGTAAAATGGTAGTTAGGTGAGGAATCCGGATGTGAGAGTTTGGTATAATGATGCCTTTTGGGGTGTCGGCAATTTAATGATGGATATGTGACACAAAAAAGGTAACTTTATTATGCTTTAATGATACTGGGGTTATATTAATAGAATCTTCTAAAGGAGTAGCTAATTATGATCCTTTTTTTTTTGAAATCATTTCTTTTGTGAAATAAGAAAATGGGATCCTTACACCAGAGCTCATACAGAAAGCTTTAAGTAACGAAAATGAAATTTCCAAGATGATTATGTTTGGTTCAAGGATATGAGGAAAATAATTTTGGAAAATATTTGAGAGGATGTTTAAATGTTTTGAATGTTGAACATGTTAATATTGTCTTGTTATGGTAGAACTTGGAGATGAAATTGGGGACTAACTCAGGACCTTTTGTCGACTTTATGTATCTAGGACATATACTTAGTCAAATCTCGAGTACGGAACAAATCTCGGGTTAAATTTTAAGTTTGAATCGAATCAAATCCATCCAAAATAAGGTCTTAAGCCACTAGCACAATAATATTTGGGTCATCTTAACCACCACAGGCTCACCCAAAAGGTCATGACTAAAGGTACTATTGATAGTAACTTAATTTCTTATATATACAGACAATTTTTTTTCATATTTTTCGATGTGGGACTGAGATGTTACAAACTCCCCCACTTAAATTTCTGACGTTTTCGTCGGAATAGATCACACACACTGTCCACAGATCTTTGTATCCCACCTCCGGACCTCTCTCTCTATTGTGGGATAATACCACTAGCCTTCGTTCCCCCACCTCCGGTAACCCGATTGGATGACCCGACCCGATTTCGAGAGTTGGTTCTGATACCATATGAAACAACCTCGGTCAAATTCCAAGTCCGAAACAAATCTCAGGTCAAATCTCAAGTCCGAATCGAATCCATCTAAAATAAGACTTTGAACCACTGACCTAATAATATCTTCTTGGGTCATCTTAGCCCATCACAGGCTCACCCAAAAGGTCATGACTGAAGATACTATAGGTAGTAACTTAATTTCTTATATACATACAAATTTTTCCTATATCTTTCGATGTTGGACTGGGGTGTTACATATACTCCCTTTTCCCAATATACATATGCTATGTTATTGTACCTGCTTGCCTAGATGGCCCTATCTTGCACGTTCCACCAACTGCTACCACAATAGGAGAAAATTCTGACTTTCACTTGACAAAGTTTCAAATCGTCTATATAAACCTCAAGGTAAAATATGTTTAAGATAATTGAAAATATAATGCATAAATCTGTTTTCTGAACATCACAAAATTCATGTGGAATTCCTTAACAAAAATTATTGCCGGATGTAGACCTTGAGTAAAATATGTTTAAGATAATTGAAAATATAATGCACAAATATGTTTTCTGAACATAAAAAAATTCGTGCGGAATTCCTTAACAAAAATTATTGCAGGATGTAGAGAGTACTTGTGAGTTCAACCAAATATGACCCACAGATCATAAGTTACTGTTCTTGTTCAGAAATTTTGAAAAGACTAGTTGGCTATAAACTGAAGAAAAAATGAATAGAAATATTCCGGTAGACTATTTACCTTAACTAATCTTCATTAACCAGTGTCTAGAGTGTGTTCGATGTCAAATTAGAGATCTACCTCTATCCTTGTTTCTATTGAATCTATTCTATCCTTTCAAATTTTCTATGCATTGTTGTGCTTTATTACAAGTCCTGCTGTATTTTCATGTAAAGACATTCTCACTTTTGCGTGAATGGCCTGAGCTGCTTGAAACATTGTTCTCTTCCTCATATCTTTATACCTTTTCAGCTATATGATACTTATTTATTATTTATCCAACAGGTTCTTGAATGTATTTTCTCATGATTATTTGACTGCAGGGAACTCGACTTGGAAGCTCAGATCCAAAGGGATGTTTTAGTGAGTAATTTCGACTTTAATACTAAACCAAATATTACTTTAATTTAATATATATTACCACAGCTCTCTCTGTGTATACATGTGCATGGGCTCCCCTTGCTTAATTCATCTAGAGTAGTTATATCTTAACTGGGTATTTTCATTTTACTTTTTTATTGTCAATCGAAACCCTTATTTAATACTGTAAGACCCTACAGTAAATTCACACTATTCAGGAGAAATACGTATAAATGTCGATTACTTAAAATATTCAGAACTTTTTATTTATTCTGGAACCTAGGTGATTTGGTTTCTCTTTGTGAAATTATGGATACATTAGAGATTCCAATATCTCTCTTCTCTATGTAGATTTGATTCGTAATTTATTTGTATTCATTGTTCCAGATATTGGACTTCCATCTGGGAAGTCACTTTTTCAACTTCAAGCTGAGCGAATTTTGTGTGTTCAAAGATTAGTATCTCAATCTGTAAATGAGGGTGAGCATCATGTTTATGTTGTTTATGATTATAGCTCATTTGACATGATCTCTTAATAAATTTATTACATGCAGGCTCTGCTGGCTTTGTGCCAATACATTGGTACATAATGACTAGCCCATTTACTGATGATGCCACACGCAAATTCTTTGAAAGTCATAAATATTTTGGCCTTGAAGCTGATCAAGTAAGATTTCCACATAATTTCAACTTCGACTGAGTTGTAGATTCTTGTTTTTGCTCGTCCTTAAAGGCAATTTTTTACTGCAGGTTACCTTCTTCCAGCAAGGCACAATACCTTGTGTTTCAAAGGATGGTAGATTTATAATGGAGAGTCCATGTAGAGTATGTCTTCCTCTTGGCTTCTGTGGTTTATGTTCATGCTTATCAGATGGCACAATTTATGATCCCTTTAATGATTTTAATGGCGGTTTCATTTTTCATTGAACATGCATTAATCATTTAAATATTTCTCCCTCTGTCCTGCTTAATTGCTTCCTTTATTTTCTCATGGACTTTAAGAAAGTTGAAATATTGTGTAATTTTAACGAACTCCTAAAATAACCGTTCTTAATGAACCCCACCCAGTTAAAGAGTACTCTAAAATAATGGGCAAATAGGTCAAATTTATATTAGACAAATGAGAGAAATTACTTTTGGGACGTTTAGAAAGGAAGGGGTGGTAACTAAAGTGGGACAAAGGGAGTATATTTTATCAAATTATATTAGGTTCGCTAATCAACTAGGTATACAAAATGAAATTGGGTTCGCTAATGAACTATAGCTATGGTAGAATGCACAAGACATTTAAGTTCTCATACCACAATTTGGAACAACAGTACCGAGTATGCGGAACTCAAGCGAGACGGTAAGAGTTCCTAGTAACCCTCGATGAGATTACTTGTAGCTGTAAAATTGATTTAATTTGAACCTTGTTAAGTTGTTCAACTCAATGTTAGAGAGGGAGGGTGAGTGCATAAAAGTTTCACTTATTTCCAAGACATTCTCAAAAAATCATTTCTTATAATCTTATCTACATGACCTGATGTCAGCATATGTGGCAACATTACCTAATTATGTAAACTATAAACTTGTAGGAATCAAATTTAGTTGCAAGAGTTCAGCAGTTAATTCTTGTTGGGGGAATAAATCTCAATTGTTTTTATTATATAAATATTAGCACGTCATTTAGATTTAATGTACTAATGACAAACTTATAAGTTATCAAATGAATTATGACAATTTATCTTTATGACTTTAATAAATTGACTGGTCCAAATTTAGTGCTATGTGGAGAAAAACCCGGAAGTATGTTTTACTAGGAAAAGGAGATTGTTCCTTAGTGTTACTTCCCCCAATTTGGAGGGGGTCAGAGGAAGGGAACAGAGAGCTTAACAAATCGAGTACCCTAAAAAGATGCCAATAAGAAAATAGATAAAGAAAAGAATGCTTTTTTACATGATTACATCTATTTCTACACAAATGTTACAAGCTCTGCATGATTTCATGTAACTATCACATTTTATTAAGATCTGGGCTATTTCTAATTATATTACAGACATTTGAATTACGCAAGATGATTCTAATAGTATTTCCACTTCGCAATTCCTAAACCATTACGGTTGATTTAAGTGAGTATTGCCGTCGTTTGTGCTGTTGTGCTCTCGGATATGCTTATTTTCTAAAGGGTATTAAAACACCTTTAGAGATTTGTAGACAACTGCTTAGTGGTTATTATGGCTCAGCATCTCATCTTTTTGACGTCTAATGAAACTTTCTTGATTGTTGTATTAGGATACATTCTCCACTAATACTTTAAGTTTGTGCTTCTGTGGGACCCAGATACCCTCCATTATACTTTTGACCTAATCTCAGCAATAACATATTAAGTGACGAAAAATACTAGATTTACTGAGCCAATAATTGTGTCACTGGTTTCGTCGCTAAAAGTTTTATTTGTCATTAAATGTGTATTGGGAGAAATTGAGTAAAAAGTGTAATGGAGGGTGTCCTTATCCTTATATATGGTAGTGATGGGAATTTAAATTTGTAAAGCCAGGTAGCAAAGGCTCCAGATGGAAATGGAGGAGTGTATTCAGGTATACCATACCATGAAATTGATTATGTATTTTATTCTTGAAAATAGAGTGCATCATGTTCATCACCACCGGGTAACCCTTGTTATGTTTCTCGTTGATTGGACAAAAGCTAAATGGTTTTTGGACTGCATGTCAATATATCAGCATTGAAATATTCAAGGTTACTGGAAGATATGACCATGAGAGGAGTTAAATATTTGGATTGCTATGGAGTTGACAATGCTTTGGTGAGGGACTCTCTTTCCTTGTACTTTCTTAGTTATTTCATCATTTGAAAATAAATTTTATTCAATTTAGAGTTTTATAACGTTGTTTGTTAAGCAGGTCCGTGTTGCTGATCCTACTTTCCTGGGTTATTTCATCGACAAAGGTGTAGCTACTGCGGCAAAAGTCGTCCGTAAGGTAACTAATTTCTGCTGGTCCTTGTGGACATATGTGAAGTTCAAATTTTGTTAACTTGTAATCAGCAATAGTATTTCCAATATAATTCACCAAGTGATATGAGGGACTGAACAGTCTCTAATATGTATTTTCGAACTTTTCTTTATCCTTAATGAGTAGGGCAGAGCATTGTTAGGGTCACAATTAAGTACATATATATGACACACAAAAAATGCAGACGAAAGTCTAATACAAAACAAAACTATACACCAGATCATTACTTTGAAACAAGGTAAGGAACTTGCATAGGGCAAACTTTTTCAGGCACAATTAATGAAGATCTTGAGCACATGCTTCAGCCTGTGATAAATCAAGTTGACCACATTCTGCTCTTTCTGGACAAATCAAAGATTTCAGAAAGGAGCAATTGTGCAAACTGTCCAAGTTCATGTTAAACTGTGGATCAGGTTCAGTAAACTGAGATCTCACAACTAAACAAAGGCATAACATAGCGCACGCCTGAAATTGATGGTAGAAACTCCGCAGCAGTGAAAGTTGATGTAGATTGTGAAAAGGTCAAAGAAAGAAAAAGGTTCAAACAGGTAGGAAATTTGGATTTTGGCTCAATCTCAAAGTGGGTCAACTGAATTATTATTAGGCAGTTCATAATTTAGTTATTTGTTATTGAATTATGTTTCAGAGTTTCTAAAATGGTCTCAAAGAGTCCTTTAGTATTTCAAGTGAGTCATTTAATGACGTCCTCAGTATCTTAGGTTGATTGTATTTTTGTTCAGTTTATGAAGTGTAAGGGGCTAGAAAGTTCTTGGAGAGTTGGAGTCCTATAAATATTGGTATTTGAGCTATTTTGAAGCAGAGATAAGTTGAAGGAAAATCTCAGATTGTGTTTGATGCATCTTTTCCTTGGTCACAAGACCTAGGAACCCTAGATGTGAGGTCTAGTTTATCTCTTTTCTCTTTTCCTCTCTTTCATTTCTTTGTTTCTAGCTTGTCCCACATCAAAAGTGCTAGTATAAGTTGGTTAGCAGTCTTTTCATGTTCATGATATATTCTTCACCGCCAAAATATGTAGCACTTCCCCTCTATAAACCATACTATCATCTGATGTTTCATCAAATCAATAAATTACTTGCTGTAGTTTTAAGAAGTCCTTTCACTAATTTCCGAGGCATTACCACTTAAGGAACAGAATTTAAAGAGGTATGTCCAGCATGCACACCTCAAATGTAGCTTTGTTAATCTAAAATGCCAAGCTTAGAGAGGTGAGAGCTTTAAATATTTATTCCATATAGTATCAACAGTAATTACAGGGGACAAAAGTAATAGTTAATTGAAACTTAGTAAACGTTTAATTAATCCCTTCTTGATTAATCTGATTGCAGGCTTACCCACAAGAAAAAGTTGGTGTGTTTGTAAGGCGTGGAAAAGGTGGGCCTCTAGCTGTGGTTGAATACAGCGAGTTAGATTCATCACTGGCTAGTGCAATAAATCAGGAAACTGGTCGGCTTCGTTTCTGTTGGAGTAATGTATAGCCTGTTACCACCTTGCTTATTTTACTCTTTCTACTTTTTATTGTTTCCTTCTTTTTACAGGTGAAGTAATGTTTCTTTAAACAAATTGCATATAGATGACATTGTTGAGAAAGTTAGCTGTTTTGACTAATTTAAGTTCCCGTGCTGAATGATAGTGTTCATTACACTCTTAAAAATTGCATTGTGCTCTATGGATCTGATCAAATATAAATTTGTTTTTGCCTCGTTCAAACCACTGCTTTGTGATTTAACTATAGAAAATCAATGATGTCTTTACATTGTTTCTCTCTTGATCAACTGCATTTTCTGATTTACTGGTGCTCTTTTTTTGCTTCAGGTTTGCCTGCATATGTTCACTGTGGATTTTCTGAATCAAGTGGCAAATGGCCTTGAGAAAGACAGCATGTCAGTAATGTCGTCTTGATTTGTTTATGTGGTTTTGGTTTCTTTGACATCTGATGTAGCTCATTAACTCTTTTCATTCCAAAAGAATGATCTAACTAGGTATTCTTGGGTAGAGAAAAAACTGGTCACTTATAGCAGGTGGAGAGTTCCACTTATGTTGAATTTCACTAGTATGGCGTGCCGTGCTTGACCTTGAGCACGCTATAAAGCTCTGCTTTCTTATATGACATGTGGAACAATTCTTGCTGTGTGTAAATACCTTGTATATTTTTCCATGCTCCAAATCTTCGCACATGCACAAACACATAATATGATTAAAATCTTCTTGATATCATGAACTACGTGGATGCTAAATTTATTATGTGAAAGAGAGAAATTTGATTTCTACTCTTAATTTTTTTGTTGAATTTATTTTGAAACTTTTATAAACGAAATATAAAAAACATTCCAAGTAAACCTACGGAAGGTTTCTTATGTCGTTCAGCAAGTTGTGTACATCTTTCTGGAATTGTGTTTTGGTGTGCCCTTCTTTTATGCATGTGCTTCCTTGTATTTGTTTTACAGTGTTTTCATCTCCAAAATTTGATGTATGTTAATGATCATGATCAGGATGATGAATCCATTAAATAATCTCTATGTTAGTGATGGCCCTTTTGGTCATCTCTCCCCCTCCCCCCCCCCCCCCGCGCGGCAAGTGTCAAATGGTCACTTCTGCATCATTTTGTAGCACCTCTCTTTAAAGCTTTCTGGCTTTCCTATTTGTGATGCATTTTGTCTTGCTTTAAAGTTAGAACTGTACTGCATTTTTGTATAGAGTTAATATCTAGTTAATAAGCTATTGGCAGCTCAATGCAACTGTTGGTTTCTTCAGCCAAAGCAGTTTTCAATTGTTAAATCATTGCTGTAAATATTGTTTTTTACACCTATGCAATGTGAATACAGTTTCCATCTTGCTGAGAAGAAAATCCCTTCAATTCATGGATATACAATGGGATACAAACTAGAGCAATTCATATTTGATGCTTTTCCTTATGCGCCTTCCATGTCACTTTTCGAGGTAATATGTCTGTTCTTTTCTCTAAAACCCTGCATTGCTTTTCAGCTTTGGCTCACTCTGTTTTGGGAAGTATGATAAAATCTTATTACTTGTTTATAAATAGGTATTGCGTGAAGAAGAATTTGCTCCAGTTAAAAATGCCAATGGGTCGAATTATGACACTCCGGATAGTGCTCGCCTGCTTTGTCTCCGTCTCCACACTCGTTGGGTGGTTGCTGCAGGAGGCTTCTTAACACATTCAGTGCCCTTATATGCAACTGGTAATTTGATATTATTCTTTACATATTGTTGTATTCAACATAAAGACTAAAAAACATTTAATCATATAAAGTAAAAAGGGTGGAAATGAACAATGTGAATAAGGACTTGGGTCTTGGCCAGAAAACAATGGATTGCAGAAAAAAAAAATAGTTCCTTGACAACCGGCCTATCTGATATTGTTTAAACACTGAGAAAAGATAGCAGAGGACGTACCAACATGTGAAATCGATAGATCTTGATAAAAAATTCATTTTGATTTATAACAAATTTGTTCTATCATCTTGAGTGCAGGTGTAGAGGTTTCGCCACTTTGTTCTTATGCTGGAGAAAACCTCGAAGCTATATGTCGCGGTAGAACATTTCACGCACCTTGTGAAATCTCATTCTAGTTAAATTTGGCCATAGATTTTTATTTGTGAGGCTTTTTTTTTTTTTCTTCTTTTTTTCTGTATTTTTTTGTGGGTTTCTTTCTATTTGCCCCTTTCTAATATAGAATTTGTACTGATGATTCCCTGTCAGTCACACTGCTATTACGGGAGAGTACATTAGTGGGTGTAATGCTAATGCTAATGCTAATGCTCGATTTGTAAGGTTTTTGGCTAATGTTCCAGCATGGTTTTAATCTATATTCTTTAATATTTCTCTTCAGCTGTGAGTTATGGCAATTATTTACATTTTTTGAGCTGTTCACCCACAGATGCACCCCTGCACCCACAAAAAAAAAAACTGACTGTTTTGTCAACCCTCCTTCCACCCTTTACCTGTGGGACACTAGTATTATGTGGCGGGTAAAAAAAATAAAAAATTACTCAGAACTTTTAAATTTTTTATTTTATTTTGGAGTTTGTCTTATCAATTTTTTCAATTAGGAGATTAAACTTTTAATTTTTGTTGATTACGTCTATACGTCAGAAAATTGATTACATGACAGCGACACGTGACTAAAAAATATTTATGTGTAATATTAAATCTCATTTTAACATTTATTCAATAAATTTTTTTGCAACAAAAAGAATAAATATAAAACTATTATTAATTTTTTAAAGTAAATTTAATGATAATTTTATCATTTTTAGTATAAAAAATTAATTGAATAAATATTAAAATAAAACTCATCAATATTATATATATATATATATATATATATATATATATATTTTAATCACGTGTCATTTTCAATCAGCACACTGCAATCATCAAATGTAATCAACTGAAGTACTGCGTTTTGTTCCTTTTATCATCCAAAGACCTTAAATGGTTAAATAGTACAAACCGGTGTTTAATTATTATTTTTTTATCAAAAAAAATTAATATTAAAATTAATCACTTTTATTAATATTATAATTCATCTTTATAATATTTTAATTCATAAAAAATGAGAATTTTAAATTTTTTATTAATTATTTATAATATATATTTTTATATATCAACAGCGTCACTGTCGACCACTAGTCGGCAATCCCCGGCTATGTTTACTTATTAAACGCATGTAAGAAACAAAGAGTGGCACCAACTACCCTTTTGAAAAGGAGATGTTTAGTAGAATAGAATGAAATACATTCCAAGTAGAAAACATTTTCTCTGTGGCAGGTCTTGGTAGTGTCCGACTCCTCCCCGAAAACATTTTCTTCTCGAAAACTTCTAGGCTGACCGGGGGTGGCGACCGGTTCAATTTTTTTTTTTTTATATTGCCTTTCAAAAAATGTGTAGTATTTGTATAGTATATGTATCTAAATTACACCTAAAATTACTGAATTTTACAAAAATTTCGATTGAAATAAATACTACACATTTTTCCCCGGTCCCGGAGAAGAACTCTTTCTTCTCCTCTGCATTAGGAAAACAAGGAATATAAACTGACTGTTACATTTTAAAGGGTTCATTAAAAGCACCAAAAATGAAAATGCACCATGAAAACTTCCTTGACACAATATTCCACCTTCATAAAAATACCTACCTTTATAACCAGAACTAAAAATCGATTCCATATGCATGCTTAACAATATGGCGATACCCCAAGAAGTGGCTCCATGCTAGCCAATTGATGCCGCAAGAACTTGTAAACTGATTCAGTTGTCATGGCAGCTATTCTAATGACAACACCACTTCCCTGCAGAAACAAAGTTAGCACAGATTAAATTGATGACTGAGAAACACAACTTGATTGTTAACATACAATTACTATCATACATACATGCCACATCCTAGTCATTTCAAATTTCACATAATAATTATTAGAGGTAACAATAAGGGTATAGTGGAGGAGCTCTCGGTTTTTTCATTTTTAACTTGTTCAAAAAACCAGTTATGATCCACATACATGTTCACTGAGAATGTCTATGATGCAATTATGTGAAAAATCTCTTAACTGTCCATTGTAATTAACAAAGTTAGATCACTCAACTGGCAAAAGGCAGTCAAAAGTGCTTACATATATCACAATGCCAGTACTAGATCAAAATATTTGAGGTTGACAATAAAGTTACTGAAGAATTCATTGAGCTTTTATAAATTATATTCTGAACCTTTCAACATTATTAATAAAGTTATCAGATCACCCAATTAAAAGGGAACCAAGATGCTTACATATATTAAACACGATTACCCTAGACCAAAATATTTGAGGTCGATAGACTTAGAAAGCCAGCAAACTTAATGTGTCCAGGAATGGAACTTGACATCGCAAGTTTCCAATACTCAATCCAGATAATGAGCACTCACCATTCCAAGACTGTACAGAAATTCAATGGAAATACCTTAGGACCAAAGGGACTGCAAGAAGCGACAAAGGTTGGCTTGGTGGTCAAATAATGAGATGTATGTGGACTTGAGTAGCTCCGTAAGCTAGTAGCAGGGATGTGTAATTGCTCAGACATCATTTTCTTAACATCTTCTTGAACTTTGTCTTGGACATGCTTTAACTTTGGCCTACAACCAAGAAGCCACATCTTAGGTTTATTCACATTCCAATCATCCTTATATAATACGGTAAATGAAAAACAGGATGGTAAAGGAAGGGGGTAACAGAACAAAATAAAATATAATGACTGCCTACCCCAGGAGTATGACCATTGCAATAACTTGGTAGTCTTGCATGTGTTCCGCAATACTAATAATGCGTCCCTGCTCTAGAAGTACCTGCAATAAAAGTAAAATCCAGTTGAAATGATAGACAAAGAGACAAAGTTGGGGTAACGAAATGCATGAGCCTCAATTCTAAATTTTTACAAATATCTGAAGGAAAAGTTCTCAAAAATGTAAATGAGACTATTAACCAACTTTGATTTCAGCTATCTTCTAATCACTACAGAAGCAGAAGCCACCAGTGGAAGTTCACAAGAAAACAGAAAAGTATGACTGAAAATGTTTACATATGAAGAAGAAACAAAAAGGGAAGGAAATCTGAGAGAACTGAGTTGGTGCAAATGAAAGGAAACCTTGAAGAGAAGCGAATAACGGAAAGGATAATAAGACGAGCACAAACTCTGGAAATAAAAAGGAGAAAGAAGAGAAGGTTCCATCCCTAACATAATACAACAGAACAAATGGCTTTTCAAAACAAAAACTTGTGAAAAATATGAAGTACCACATATGGTTTACCCAAAATTCCACCTGAACAACTGGAGTCCTTTCAGTTATATATATATATATATATATATATATATATATATATATATATATATATATATATATGTATAAACCTGTGTTTTTGAGCTGTATGACACAGTAAAATTGAGTGTTTTTTTTGTTGCTGCGTATCATTAGTTTATTGATTGTGTTTGGCTCAAAACCACAAGAGACTTTTCATAGTTTTTAGGACATCTGGTAATTTGCATTTTTATTCCAGAAACTTAAACAACATGATGATGCAAAGAAACCAAAGGATGATGTAGGATAACAGGACTGTGACATTCAAGAGTCAATATATACTTAGTGAAGTCAATCTCTAGTCGCAACTTAATTTGTAACAGCTAAAAATGAAAGAAAATTCTCAGAGAAACTGTTTTATAAATCCGTCAAGAAGATTTGTACCGTGTCAAGAAACAAAGGCTCATCTCCTTCCAAATATATGTGGTTTGTGCTTTTATATAGTCCAAAATCCCATTTCTCTCCACTTTCATGACGCCCACTAGTAATCCAATCAACAATGAGCAAGCTTGAATCAGACATAATTCTGAATACTTGCTTCTGAGAGTACTTTGCAGTTGAAAAACACGTCACTGGATGTGGAATGACAACCAAAAGGGCATCACTCCCAATTCTTGCCTACTGCATGGCATAAATTAGCCACCGTTATTAAACACGGTTTGTGAAACAATTAGCCAAAGACAAAAGATGACACAGGTAAAATTCTCTTATATAGCTGAATACAAGTTCCAAGAACATTAGCTTTGTGTTTCTTGAAGAATACAACCTAAACTAAAGTTCCTTATCTTCCAAAGAATATTATGTTATGCGTATGCTTAATTAGTGATGACTTATTCAACCAACAAAAAGACAGAAGTTTCTTGCATAATACAATAAACTGATAGTCACGTTAAATTTTTGCAGAGTATGACCGGAAAATATTCCATGATTTTCTTATATATTCAATGGAAAGATAATTGGCCAAAAAAAACGATACTCAAGATTCCAAAAACAAAGAAGTCTCATTTGAAAATATTAAGGATGCATTTTTATTCCATGTTTACCCCTAAAAATAATAAATTATTAGTTTAGTAGTGATGACATAATAATGGAATTATGATGGCAAACTTGAGGACATGGTGTTATTTTGTACTATTATCAATAAAAATGACTTTTTTAGTGGAGCAAAAAAAAATTGGCAAATGGGACTCATTTTGTGGAACCGAGGGAATTTGTTTTTAACCGATCCATAGTAGTCTCATCATGCATGTGGGTAACATAAACATATCGAAAACAACACTTTTCCATCCAATTTCATGAGCAATAAGAACCATATATTACTCTGGCCGGCCAGAAAGGCTAATGCAAATACTAAATAGTAACAAAATGGCAAATTTTATTAGAACATATTATTCTAATAAATCCTTCATAATCACAAACTTAGACAACCAAGGTCTTGTATATCCACAACAGGCCGTTACCTCAAAGATTTGTTCAGAGCACTTTGATGCCACACATTTGTATACCTATATAAAAAATCAAATCAGAATATACAGAATTTAGAAAACAGTCAATGAACAGAAGCAAATGGTAGTTAAAAACCCAACCTTTGTTGAAGCCTGGGTGGTCAAAACTGCTGTACAACCATCTCCAATTGTGAAATAACATGATATGGAATCTCCCTTAACATACCCAGTACATAAATATCCATAACAAACTAAAAAAATAATGGGAAAAATCAATCAGAGATAAATAGGAAAAAGCTACACATACAGAAACAATTCCACCACCATAAGTGAGGGTATAAACCCATACAGCATCAGTTCGGGAGGAGCCCACCTGAAATTAAAACAAAAGCTATGAACTGAAACCATTATCCAAATAATTTACAGATTTTGTTGATATTATGATTAATCTTAAATGGGTTATGCTAGCCTATAGAAACTAGAATATCATTTGGTTTATAAAGAAAGATGGAGACTAGTGTATTAATCAATCACTGACCTTTCTGGGAATGATGAATTTGAGGGGATACTTTGAGAAGCATCTTGTTACCGTTGACTTCCCTCCTACTCTCTCCACTACCAACTTTCCCGTTTCCATTTCGCCCTTTTTGTGTTCCATATTTTTAGTATATTACAAGCAATGGCAAGTTTACAGCATCAGCCATCAGGTGTTCGCTGCAGTATTATATTATGCGAAGCATTATAAAATTCTATAGAGAGATGAAAGTGTTATCTTTGACAATTGAGGAGCTACTTTGAAACTAATTGATAACTTAGAGGTTAGATATGTAATTCGGCCAAAAAATAATTGACCCACAAAAAAAATGCTTCGTCATTCGTCTCTCAGCTTCCTCTTCGGTGAAGGACGCCTCGACCCACAACAACTCACTGGTAGATTTCTATTTCTCTCTCTATATTTTTCATCTGATATATATATATATATATATATATATATATATATATATACATACATACATATATACGTAAAATAATGGAAACTCAAAATCCAATTCGAACTAATTCTGTGATTATAATTTATTAGCTTTGATTTGTTACGGTAGCTAGTAACATTAGCTTATACTATATGATTTGTCCTTCATTAGTATATGATATGGTTCCCATTTTTGGATATTTGTAAATTTCAGGCGGTAGGCAATTGAGTTTATCATATGTTAAAGTGAAAGGGTGACCAAATATATTGGGAATGAATTTAATTTTGAGATTAAGGCATCCTTTACCAAATGGATTCTTTAGAGGACCCATTATTTCTCATGTGGCTGCGCTTAACTCAACTTGGTTAACTCGGCAATTTGCTCAAGCTGCAAGGAAAGAGGAAGAAGAAGAGGAGGAAATTGAGTATGACCAAAGAAGGCTCCCAGCTGATTATGACCCAGCAACATTTGATCCCACACAGCACCGGAGTCCTCCAACGGAACGCGTATGGAGGCTTGTAGATGAAATATCAGGACTTACATTAGTTGAGGTTGGTGAGTTGGGTTTGATTATGATGAATAAAATGAGTATGAAGGAACCGCCAATTGTCGGTGTGACGAAATCAGGAGCTGGGTTAGCTGGAATGGGTGTAATGAAGGGACCAGCAGCAGCAACTAAGGAGGAGAAAAAGGCAGAGAAAACTGTGTTTGAATTGAAATTGGAGTCGTATGAGGCACCATCGAAGATTAAGATAATAAAGGAAGTCAGAACATATACGGATTTGGGCCTCAAGGAAGCCAAGGAGTTGGTGGAGAAGATCCCTGCAGTGTTTAAAAAGGGGGTGTCAAAAGAAGAAGGAGAACAGATTATCGAGAAGATGAAAGCTCTTGGGGCCAAAGTTATCATGGAATGAACTTAAAAGTGATCATGGGTATTTTTGTTTTCCTTGTAGCCTTTTCAATTTAGTTGATGTTTCGTAATGAAGATAAATGAAACATCTTAGAGGTCTGTTGGTTCAAGTTGACGAATCTGCAAATGATTTACATCTGATCTTGTTGCTTATAGAGCTGAAATTTTAATGAAGAACTCTCATATATTTTGAGCCATAGGTTTTGCTTAAGTTCTATTTAATTTTTATCACACGATGATGTCTTCTGAAAGAAAGGAAAAATTTAGTAAATATGTTGTGCGTTTTGCTTTTTCCTCTTCTTCTTTTTAACTTCACAGGATCAGCAAAAATACATGTTAGAACATGAACTTTTTGGTATTAATGTGTTCCCCGAGTTTGTGGATCTACCTAGTATTCATTTTAATTTCCTGTTTTGACTAAAGCATGTGTCTATTTTACTGTTCAATTTTGATTTGGTTCATAGCTTCTTGGTATTAATGTGTTCCCCGAGTTTGTGGATCTACCTAGTATTCATTTTAGTTTCCTGTTTTGACTAAAGCATGTGTCTATTTTACTGTTCAATTTTGATTTGGTTCATAGCTGCAGCAATTCCCCCCCCCCACCCCCACCCCCACCCCCACCCCCATAATGAGAGTATACTTTAGAAATATAGCATATATATATAGAGAGAGAGAGAGATATCTATATAGATATGTGAATTTTTATCTATAGTTGTTTTTTGCTGAGATTATTGTCAATATTACTAAGATATGAAATTAATAGAGTTCACCTTCGGGATTTGAGCTAGTAATGCTATTTGCAGTCAAGCATAGGACACATACTTTTGAAACAGATTCTAAAGAATCTCTCTGTTGGAAGATAGACCTGATAAACAAAAATTACTGAAATGAAGGAGGTAAATGGATGGTTGAGAAGATCACGAAGCAAGAACATGTTTAGTAGATGTAGTGCCAATCTGTCAAAAGGTTTGTCCATTAGGGATTTTGAGGGGTGCAGCAAGCCAGCAACCACCTCAAAGTTTTAGATTTAGAAACATGTTTTAGGAGATGATGGACGGTTACTAGAGTCACATTGTTTATGAGGATCATCGGTTAGATTTGTTCATTCCAGAAAACTGTCTCAACTAATACTGGTCAGAATGTTTGCTTGTTAGAAGAACACAGCCAAAACTTTGATGAACTGAAAGTGGATATTTGGAGTCATTTT
Source organism: Panax notoginseng (assembly GCA_016801055.1). Taxonomy (NCBI): domain Eukaryota; kingdom Viridiplantae; phylum Streptophyta; class Magnoliopsida; order Apiales; family Araliaceae; genus Panax; species Panax notoginseng. Next base: position 24,295,528 of record CM029020.1, on the reverse strand, counting down.
TTCTTTACCTTGCAGACTGCATACAATTTATGTTTAGTAAACTATATTAGGGAATTAATTAGTAGATAATCTCAAGGTGAGCCTGGAAAGGAGAGCTGTCTGCTTATGGAAGTAGTTAATGCTGGATCAAAATATTGCTATTTGACTTTTGAACCAGAAGTCGCATAGTTTTTCATCAAGCATAGTTCAAAGCATGAATATATGTTTGTACACCATAAGCTTGAATATGCCCTACAGGTAACTAGTAAGTTTATCATTTCTTAAATCTTAAGTTGCTTAGAAGGTCTTTCTAAGCCAATTTGTGCTGGTAGAAACGAACATTGTACTGCTTCATCAAGAAAACAAAGGCATGTCTTAACTTTCCACTTGTACCTGAAATCATCTTGAACATTGCTGTGCTGTGCTGAGTTGAGCTGAGCTGCTAGCTTCCCTTCTCAAGGCTACTTCGATAGCTTTCTCCGACTAGACCTAATTAAATAGCAGCTAATAATCTAGACTTTTTGTCGTGATAATGTTATTGTTCACATATTTAAGGGCAGCTCACTGAAGCCATTCACATGGAGGGTAAAGCAGAGTAGTGGCTCAAGTTTAGTAATTATTAGAATTATGTGTAAATGCTCGAATTGAAGAAATTTATTTGGTTTGCTAACATATAAGCGACATTACTAGGTCTCACCCGTTGCTCCAGCCTGACAAGTGAGAAGCACAACACTGTGCTTGGAACAATGCAAATACAGTGTGTTGGTTCTGGTAATTTAGTTTATCAACAGAGGATAAATAAGGCTTGTTTCTAACTTTGCTGTCTCCGAATTTAGTTGGCCTACAGAACATTTGCATTGTGATCAAATCAAATACTCCTACAAAATTTCCCTGGTTTGGTTTGGTTTGTTTACTTTTGTAGGCCCTTGTGAAAGTAAGCAAACAGAAAACAAATCAGCAGCAAAACAAGGTGAATAAACATTACATCATTAGTGGCTCTCTACTGAAATCAGCAGCAAACAATAAAATAACTACTCCATGTCTGGAAAAAAAGTATCATTTTCAATGTAAACTACGAAGTATTGACTCATTTTCCGGTGAGCCGTAGTATTATTTTGATGTCTCAAATTATTTGTCGCTAAGATATCCAAAACTCTATAGCTTGTACATTCATCCCCTAACTAAGGATATTCCACTATAGAAGGAAATCAAAGTGACATAACAAACTACAAAAACACTCTTGCATTTGCTTCATCACTAGCACACATGCTAAAATACAGAAAGCAAAGGGCCAATATATGAACTACTATATAACTTTCTATCAATGCCTAAAGTGCCTCACATTGGTGAAGAGGAGCGAAACTCCATATTTGTTACAACAATCAATCGCATCATTATCTCTGATGCTTCCCCCAGGTTCCGCAATTACACCAACCCCGCTCTCACATGCTTCTTCAACTGCATCTTTCCAAGCTGTTTGTAGAAAATAGGCACTAGGTTAGAGTTGGACAAGAGACCACAAAAAGTTAGAGATCCTTAAAGTGGTATAAAACTGCTATTAGTTGAATAGATGGAACTTTACCAAATGGAAAGAATGCATCACTGGCCAAAGCTGCACCTTTGACCTCGTCTCCTGCTTTTCTTAAAGCTATCCTCAAACTTTCCAAACGGTTTGGTTGCCCACTTCCCATACCTAACATACAATTGTTCTGCAACATAACGGCAATGGTCAGAGAGAATTTTTGCAGGAAACAGAAATTTGAAGCTACGGTTAATTTTAAAGGTTCAGAAATTCACTAACCTTTGCAATCACAATAGCATTGCTCTTCACGTGCTTCACGCACAGCCATGCAAACTTTGCATCACAAAGCTCACTATCTAGTGGGGCCTTCTCAGAAACTGCTTTGAATTGGACATCTTCCGGAGTTAAATCATCAGAATCCTGAGCTAGCCAACCTCCACCAACTTGTCTAAGTGAGAGCTTCCCTTTACTGTTTTTGCTTGCCTCGAGGATTCTCAAAGTCTTAGACTTTCCACGGAGGACCTCAAGCCCCTTTTTTGTATACTTGGGAGCAACAACAATCTCATAGAACATTCGAGTTTCTCCATCTGTTGGACTTCTAAATTCTCGTATATCCTTGGCAAGAACCTTTCAAACACATCAAAGTATACATTAGGATGTATAAAAGGCACTATGGACATGAACAATGCAGCAGAGTAATTCCCATAGGATTTTCTTTTGTGCACTGTCTTTGTGTGTGTGTGGTGAGAGGGAGGAGGGGGGGGGGGGAGATAGTATGCGAGCCTGCGTACTAAATTGGGTTCCCTACCTTGCTATGATGCAGTGTGATTGGTGAAATGATGTGTCCAAGAAGGTTGTATCAATAAGAGCTCAACCAGCAAAAAGTCATATTAGATCTTGTAAAATACGATGAGCTTCTTACCTCATCAACTTCTATGTTGAAGGCGACAATACCACCAAAAGCACTCACTGGATCTGCTTTCACAGCTAGCCGATATGCTTCGATTATATCATCACGTGAAGCTACCCCACAAGGATTTGTATGCTTTACAACTACACAAGTAGGCTTATTGAACTCACATACACAGTTCCAAGCTGCATCAGCATCTAGGTAGTTATTATACGACATCTCCTGCACCAAATAAAGTATATTTGTTACTTCAGTTTTAGCAACTGTTTTTTGCCAAGTGATAAGAAGAGGAGGGGAAAAAACTATGTGAATGTAATGATAGAGTACAAATGTTAGATGACAGTTATAAAGAAAGAAATTGACTCTCGGATTCAGATCGGATGCAAGTCAGCTCAAAACTTGTAGATAAAGTCATTCAAAAACATGTTAACAGAATTACTCTTACAAGAAGTCTTCATTGGCTACAGATCAGAAGGTAATTTGTTTCAGCTTTTATCTGTCAAATCATGATATATAACAGCAAGAACACAACCATTACGTTCTGTTACTCAGTTTTTGTTGTGCTGAAACCAGTCACAGCAGCAGCATGATCCAAGCTGAATTCTTACTTGAAATTAAATTTGTCACTTCAAATATAAATTATATACGTGCATGCTTATCCTAATAGGGATATACAATAAAGGGACAAAATTGACAAATAAAAGACATAAAACTATTTATCAGAACCCATATAATCATATAATGATCAAAACTAAGGCCTGAAAACAATGATGTTATGAACATTGTAGCGTTTCAGTCGCACCTTGCCATGATGTTGGATAGCAGTTGCAATACCACCTGCATTAACCTCAGAGAGACTCTTGTCAACATAAAATGCAGCCTTTTGATGAGGATTTTCGCCATAACGAAGAGAACTTTTGAGTGAGAGAGGCAGTGTTAAGCTGGGAGGAAATTTGTCTTCTGAAACAAAATAGACCCCATTAATATGTGCACTCCATAAAATCCAAGATGTTCTAGATTCACATATTTTTAAGTCGTTTGGTCAGCTGTAAACATTTTAGTATCTCACTGCTTCTAATGACCTTGGGAAAAGTCCCATTATGGTACGATATTTTCCCAGATGTATCATTCCACAAATGGCTTTACGTATAGCAAAAACACTTCGACGAAAAATAGTAATTCACACGATCTTCATCCACAGGCCACAGCCACTCTGAAAATGGTGCGGCCATTTTAGTTTTTCATTACTACTGTTTATCTTAATACTTGGTCCCCACGATGACCTTGCATATTGGAAGATGTCTCATTATGACAATGTATTTCCAAAATCAATCATTATACAAATGTCTTAACTTTAAACTTAACATTAAAGCAAATGAGATTACCTCTCACAGTCTGCTTCCACAGCCACTCTGAAACTGCAGAATCATAAGAAGCAACATGTTGGAAAGCCTTCCAAGCCAGCTTCCTCCTAAACTGTTCATCAACCTTATTCCCTTTAAGAGACTCTAAAAGTTCAGGATAGTCTTGTGAATCAACAACGACCAAGACATCCTTGTGATTCTGTTCAATGTGTATGAGTTAGTAGAAATCTGACATAGATAGTAACTCTTAAGTAACCAACTCGTCTAAAAGCTTAAGCTGGTATAAATGGAGGGTCCAACAATGTATATCATACTAACACTCCCCCTCAAATGCAACTTTATGGAGAAGGGACAAATTAAAGTGAATTTGCACTATTTTAAATTAATATAAAGACAACGTGCGGTCGAGAAGATTTGAACCTAAGACTTTGCACATCCAGAACTGTTAAGTAACCAACCCATCTAAAAGCTTACTAGAATAGGTATGGTTAATATATCCAGTCCATTTCTTATTATGACACCTTTTGTTTTGTCGAGCCTTGGTTTGATCTTTGATTTGATGGTTGTTCCCTCTAATATTACTTTAAAAATAAAGTATAAAAAGTCTTTTAGATTCTTTGGAAAAAGTATTGTCCGTTCGAATTTGACAAGACTAAAACAAATAGTTTGGTGTTGGCATATTGCAGACCAACATATTACCAAGTGTAATCAGATTATGATTCACAGAGTCTAGGAAAAGCAATTCATGGCCTTCATGCTCACAAAGAATCCATAACCCAATATCACAATTTAAGATTGGGGTACCATGTTACAGTTCTAACTGATATAGAATGGAAGGAAGCTGACATAACAAGAATTATAGAAACTTTAAGCGCGTTAACAGCCATCATGTCATAGTAATGGCAGGGGATGGAACGAATGATCGTTTCTTTATTTTTATTGAAACCAACTCACAAGCCATAAGCCTGTAAACAGCTTCTAGAATATCATAAGCTAATGAAGCATTAAAATAATATTCCATCTCTACAACACATTTACTTCTGCTCATTAACGTAGAATCCAATTTTGATGACCATTGTGACCGAAAAAACCCAAGCCTACTCCAAACTGTAGAAGCATCAGCATTTCACTAATGCTCGAAATAAAATTATCCTTTCACTGAAAACTCTAAGGAAATGTGAAATCTGGGTTCTTTTTAAATTCTACATGAATAGAGAAAGACACAGAATAATTGGTATTTTAAGAAGAGTAAAAGATAATCAAGAGTTTCTTTGAAATAAACAACCTTTGCGGCAGCTCTGATCATGGCAGGGCCACCGATGTCTATATTCTCAATTCCATCCTCAAATGATATTTTGCTGGCGGAAGAAACTTTATCATAGAAGGGGTACAAGTTCACCACCACCACATCAAATGTACCTGTGAGAAAAGTGCATTAAAATAGCTGCTGTTGGAAAGTGCTTTATGTTCTATCCAGCATTTTGATTCCTTACAAGTTCTGAATAAGGAAATGAAACTCAGAGGACACTCCTACAACTTATATAGAGGAAACAGAAAATCCTTTAACAAAGTATCGAGACTAACCAATTCCATGCTTATCGAGAGCTTCCATGTGATGGCTTTGATCTCTTCTAGCAAGAATTCCTCCATGTATGCTAGGATGTAAAGTTTTAACGCGTCCGTCAAGCTGTAAATGAACAAAGAAAATCATTTGCATAATCTAAGTTGTAGACACTGCTCGTAAAATTCATCTATAGACCATCTGGGAAAATTCCTCCATGTATGCTAGGATGTAAAGTTTTTGGGTGTTAAAGATGGACAAGATTACCATTTCTGGAAAACAGGTAAGTTCTTCCACTTTAGTAACAGACACCCCAGCACTTTCCAATGCAGATGCTGTTCCTCCAGTTGAAACAATTGTGTATCTACAAATTTATAAATATATATAAAAAACATTCAAGGAAACAGGAAAGTAGAAGAAGGCCATCACAATAGATTTCATAGTCGTGTCTCTAAAGAGGTCATCACAAGAGATATCATACACCAAAAGCTGCCAAGAAAAAAAAGCAGTTTCAAATACATGCAGGGCTGGTTGCCAGCTAAGTGGCATTTAAACCAATATTAGCCGACTTAACGAGTCTGTCAAAAAAAGCTTCACATGCTGTTAATATTTCTTATTTCATTTTCATTTTATATTCTTAAGTAGATATTGCTTGCAAATTCGGTCTAGTTCTTGTTTCCTTTTAATTTCTCCCATTATTTATGTGAACAGAAGCAAATTAAAATTGAGTATTTTTGCTTTTCACAGCTCAATAAATGGGTGATTCGTTTCAAGTTAAACACGAAATGCTGCTTGTTACAAAACTCTCAGGATCACGGCAATACTTGTGATAGCAGATTCATTGCTAAGGTTGTATCAATGATAAACACAAAGTACACGATTCTGTTTAGATTAATGACTAACTACACTTCCTTTGGTGTCAAAAAAACTTAACGTCCTTTAACCTATAAGCAGCTCAATATATATCAAGAGTAAGGCAGAAATCAATTAACATTTACATCATTACACCATGTAAACCCGAGTGGTGTCTTTCAAATACAAATGTACCCAAGCGCTGACATAATAAAAGAGGACTAAGTGAGGGTGGTAATGGGAGGGAGTAATCGTTGAAAACCAATAGCCAATGAAAATTACATAATAGTTACATGAAAAATAGAAAGAGGGAAAACTGTATTGCAATTTACCCTAATTCCTGAAGTCCATTGCCAAGAAAAGTCAGATCCTTCTTATCTGACAGCGAAATCAAAGCCTGCTTCCTTCCTGAAATTAAATATTTCAAATAACTAGGGTAAATACACATACAAAATAAAGTAAAAGAGAATCCCAGGCAAACCCTTTATGTACAAATCCTTATTACTCTAGACACTATTCTAAAGCTCATGCAGAAAACCCTAATCCTAAATTTCCAAACAACATTGAACCTCTTACAAGTGACAACCTAAGTTAAATTTACCAACTGTCATCACTATAGAAATTTCAAGTCTGCAGCTAGTCATATTAATTTCACAAAATTACCCCAACATATCTAAGAATTCCACAGAAATTGAACGGACCAAGTCAATGCTCTTTAATAATCACTTCTAAACTTTGTATGTGTGTCTATATCAACAATTCGATACTCTTTAATAATCACTTCTAAACTTTGAATGTATGAATATCACCAAATCCATGATAAATAATAATAAAAAATAATTACTCAAAAAAACACTTTTAAACATTGTTAAAATTTGCAAATTGGCTACTTCATCTATATGTACATACACATAAATATATATACAGTTACATAATGGAGGTAAAAGGAAAAACAACAAAACTAGAGGAGGGATTTAAAGTACCAGAAGCAGAGGAACCCAAATCAGTTACGGGTACGGCAAGAGTTTCTGCAGTTTCTGCCATGGCCTTAATATGATTGCAATGCAACCTAAATGACGACGTAGCTGAAGACTAAAACACCAACATGGAATTTCAATTTAAACTGTTAGAATTTAGCTTATTTGGGGAGAAAAATATAATCTTTTTGAGGACTTTATTACCAACTGGAACAAAGGAGTAGTCCTCTGAGAGCTATAGAGCTGAAAAATGGCGCAGCGAATGCTATTTTGAGATGGATGTGCAGATTTAGCGACGGCAGTGAGGGTGGTGGAGGTGGCGGCGGCGGCGGCGGCGGCAAACCCCATAAGAAAGCTAGATTGGATTTTGGTTTGTCATGGCGCCGCTCCCCTTATATTTACCTCCAAAAGACTGTCCACTCCCTATTTTTGCAATTGTCCAAAATGAGAATTATCTTTAAATTTGATTTTTTACTTTTCTATTGAAAATTGAATTGAATACTTTTTTTAAAATTAGAGATATATTTTTTTAATTCCTAAATTAAGAAAATATTTTTATTTTTAAATTATAAAGAGACGATATGATAGTACTTTTATCTAGGTATAAATTTAATACAATTATGTTATTATTACTATATTTATAATAAATATTAGGAAATATTTCAAAAATAAATGTATTTTTAAAAGTTATTACTTTAGAAAAATATTTATAATAATAGATTTATTTGCTAATGAAGTTGAATGTATTTTAGATACTATGTATTAGCCATTATTAATTAATTGTGTCAAAGCTTATTCTTTTCATATTTTATATTTCTTTTATCTATTAGATAAAGGTTATTTATCCCCCACAAAATTTATTTCATTATGTTTATGCATGCAGTATGAAAATAACCCTTGTTCGGAGTTGTAATATTTGCAAATGAAACTCTTTTCCCTTAAACAGTACAAACAATAATGTGATTATTGTATTTAATTTATAAAAAAAAGTGAAATATTATTACAGATATCATGTGTAATAGTACCACAAAAAAGAAAAATCTAAAATGCCAACCAAATATATTGTTTCAGAATAACATATTGTTTCCATAATGCAAGAGCCTCATGATTCCAAATTGAGGGGAACAAAGTAATGGCTACAAGAAAATAATAACCATAATAATAATAAACAACAATAAAAGGAATGGTGTGCCAGCAGAGTTTCTTTGCCAATTTGCCTTTAGGATATCTTAATCTGAAGCCTTTTTTTGAGTAGTGAAAGTGATACCATCACGGAACAATAGGTTTGCTCTCCCAAGCTTCTCTTGCTTCTAATAGTTCTGGACAATATCTCTGTGCCAGAATTTCAACTTGTTCGGCAAAAGACTTGTTCCCATGTAGGCCTATGTGTCGCACCATTTGGTCCCAACGCTCCCGACATACATCTCCAGACCTGTGCTCCAGAAGATTATCCCAATCCACATCTTCTATGCAGCATTCATCCAACTTGAAAAGGGCATCAACCAGGCGATAATCATCAGAATCAGCCCATATACCATCAGCAACCATAGAAGATGTCAACTGCTTGTACCATTTCATACAGCAAGTTGAATTGCTTCTGGTGGACAGTTTATCACTTATTGCACCCCAACAAATATTATCTCGTAGCATGCCATGCTTGGATCTCTTTTCATCAGAAACCTTCACTCGCAGATCTATATTCACCAAATCAAATAAGTTCTGGTATTCTTCTTGTGACCATTGCCCTTTGTTTCGGTTAAGAAGTTTTATTCTGCGCCACGTATCCTTCACGTGAATCCTATGTTTGCCAAGATCGTCAGCCAACACCTTCCAATTGTTCCCATGCTTTTCCTGGAACTTCCGGATAAGTTCAAAATCCTCTGTAGTCCACTCATGCTTCCCATCCCTCTCAAACAAAATATGAGCACGGTAATATACAGCGGTATAAGGCCGATATGGTAAGGCGGCCCCTATATCCTTCCAACAGTTCTTTATTTCGGGGTGAGATCTACAGTTCAAAACCATTTTCAAGCCTTCTTCACCCAAGCCGTGTGCCTCTATATAATTTAAAACTGCCTCTTTCACAATCTCATCTTCTTCTAGTGAAAATCTCTTACCTCGCAGCAAGGTATCTTCCTCTTTTTCCTTTCCAGCACTTTTATCGTCTGATGAAGGGAAAACTTCTATATGACCCGAAAACTGAACTTTTTTCGAACTTCCTTTAGGTTTAGGATTTTCAGAACCATTTTCAATTGACTTGGTCTTCTTCCTCCTGCTTATGATTCCATTTGTGGCCTCACTATTCTGTCTCTGATTTAGCTCTAAATGAGCATTACCTTCACTGTCTACAAAATCATTAACTTTAACAACAGTGCTTCCATTACCTCTTTTTTTAATCATCTTATTCTCCAATCTAATGCCCAAACCATCCTTATCTTTGTTCTTCTTGCTCTTCCTCGTTTTCCTTTCAACCTTCTCCAAACCGTCCTTATCACAGTCCTTACTTGGATTTTTAATCACTTTTCCATCTTTTGTTTTCTCATCTCCCTCAAAATTTAAATCCTTGTTTTCCCGCATCCTTTTCTTATTCTTCTTCCTTCTAGCCCCTACGTCCGTGTTTTCACTTTCATTGATATCCTCTTTCTCAAAGCTTTTGTGTCCCTTACATACCTCATCACTTCCTTCCTCTTTCTTCTCCTCATTCCTTTTCTCCTTGTTTTTTCTTTGTTTCAACTCACTGGCACGCCCTCCATCCACCCTATCATTTGTCTGAGAGATCCTCTTCTCCTTTCCATCAGTTTGAGCCTTGTCATTCAAATTGTCTTTATCTTCACCAGAGTCTAATTTTCTCTTCTTCGCCTTTTTCTTCTTCTGATCTTTATCCTTTTGACCATCAGCAACCTCCACATTATTATACTTGCGTAAAGTTTCATTACGTGTGCCATCAACTATAGTATCTCCAACGACCTGATGTTTCTTCTTGCTTTTCAATTTCGTATCTTCTTTGCCACTTGCTTCCACCGCTACTACTGCATCTGAGTAGTCAGTTATCTCTCTACCACATTTTACTTTTCTCTTGTTTTTATTCTTCTGAAGTTTCTCCTGTTGATTACCTTCATCCAATTTTAAATAACCCTTAGCATTTACAGCTTCATCACACCCACTATCGAGTTTTATGTCACCATCAATCACATGTATCTTCTTATTCTTCCTTTTCTTAGCTTCTCTAGAATTCAAGTTATTATCCACCCCCATAGTTTCTACAGATGTAGAATCAGTTACATTTTCAAAGTCACTCGACTTTTTCTTCTTACTTCTCTTAATCTTATCCATCTTCCCAATCATAATCTCCTCTTCCACTCGCATGCTCATTTTTGTGTGATTTCTTTGTCAGATTTCTCCACTTGTTATTTCTGCCACAAAACACAACGTAAAAAATAGAAATAATAATAAATAACAAAAAAAGTCATACAAATGCGTCAGAAGACAAATGGAGAAAGAATACACCCAACATGAACACTCAAAGAGTCATAGGCAACTCGGAACTACCCACAATCAACGGGAACAATATAGGCAAAAGTTACAAAATCTATCCTCTATCACCTCAACAGCAGTCCAACTAAATATTCTCATTGTATTATTATCCTTGCATTGATTGGCTACCCCTTAAGATTTTATCAGCCACGTCTGTAAAAAGTACGCAACATCCTATCCTATCACATAGTTATTAAGATTAAAATTTTTTAGGGATGTACATGAGGTCATTTCTTGAGCTCCACATTACTGAAAGTTATAATTTTTGTATAATAAAAAGAATGTATCGAAGTGAAATTGTAGATTAAATGTTTGGCTGCTTTAATTCCTACATTTCTTTTATTAAAAAAAAAACTTTTGATAAGTTGTACTGGATAAATTTTGAAACCTTACAAGCTCAAGATGAAGTGCAGTTGAAATTCCTGAGGTTATTAAAGTTGAAGACACATCTATTTGCAGAAGAACATAATATGCTATGGGAAACCTGCAAGGTACCAATCCTGAAAATAACGCTACATCACTCCCAAAGAGGGAGTCCCAAAAAATGTACCACTGCTACTTTCACTTATCGTTAACCATTATACGTCACATATCTCTCAACATTAAATTCAAGAAAAAATAAAAATCGACAACTTAATTTTCAAAAGGGCCACTAAATCTAAAGCCAGGGGGAAGCTACTTGGCCTTTGACTTTGAATTTCACATTTTAATAAATTAAATAAAAATGGTATCAAAGTACAGCAAAATAACAATTTGCATGTAATAGTTTTGAAGCTTTTCACATAAATATCGAACTTTTGCAAACTTATGCAAACTTAATGAGCTATTCTCGTTAAAATCAAATTGGTTCTTAAATAAATATTTCAAACAGCATTCTTAATTGTCTATATACTATATAACTTATATGAAGAACACGCAAATACAGATTAGACACTTAAACGCATAAAATTGTTAATTTTTATACAAATTAGAGAATTTAAACTACATCTACATACATATATATATATATATGTGTGTGTGTGTGTGTGTGTCACTCTGTCTGTATTTACTGTATAATTTTAGGTTGTGACTTACTGAGATCAGATATAAGAGAAGGTTCCACCCGAATAATGACTCATCACAGAGGTGCAAAGTGCAAACAAAAATCTAGTTTTCAATTATAAACCAAATAGTCCATCTTTAAACCTTAGTATCAAAAAATGAGGGAATTTCATATACATTTTGCACAACATCAAACTTTTCATACTAGTACAAACTTTTTTTTGCTGCCGAAGATGGTAATATTTTATTTTAAAATTTATATCAAACTACACATTATAAAAACTTGTCTCTGCTGGATGGGTTTAAGTTATGTTGAGGTGTCTATTGAATTAAATTTCGTGAATTTTTTTAATTTGTTATTAATAATGTGAAAAAGGAGTACCAACTTATTAATTGCATACAATAAATCAAACCCATGTAGCAAAAATTCTAATAAACGTGAAACAAAAAATGTCCTCTTCCAACTAATAAATCCCACGTCTTTTATTGATCAAAATTCAAGTAAGGCAACCTTCATTGATGGTATATAAAGGCTTTTTCATTTCTTTGATGATATATGTAATCACCAGAGTTTCATGAATCATGAACTTTGGAAATTAGCAAAAGACTTGCTCCAAATAATGGTTTTCAACTATAAACCAAAATGGTTTCATTCAAATGTTCAATTGAGCGATTAGTATACAAAAAAAAATAATCAAAAACTCAGTCGGGCATTTTTTTCAAACACGTAGTGTTCAATTTTCGAGTAGCACCGCATACATGAAAATAAAAGGAAAAAATTAAAAAGAATATTGAAAAAAAAATGACTGCTTTTCCGTGAGATGATAGAGAACTGGATACAGGCTATTGCGGATGAAGCACAAGGAAAACTAAATTGTATTCTTAGGTTAAGTAAATGAGAAAACGTGATAAACATAAATTTGAAAAAATTAGGGCATGTGATTTGGGGATCTTACCAGATATTTCAACACAAAGAAGCAGATCGGAAAATTGCGGCGGACAATAGAACCAAAGCGGCGGCGGAAACCGCGGAAGAACTCGGCGAGCAAGCGCTGAACTCAGTGTAGATACTAGATAGAGAAAATTGTCAGCAGTGTAGAGAGAAAAATTAGTTTCAAAACGTAATCGAGAGTTGTATAGTGATGGCAAAATTGTCATATTATTTATTTTATAAGATTTTTTTTGATAATATAAAATATCTCATTTTTCCATCCTTTCTCGTACTTCCAAATCCTTCCATTTTTAGGGGAAATTTTGAGGCAAAAATTAAATTAATTTTACTTTCAAATCTTTTCTCTTCATTTATAAAAAAAATCACAAAAATAGAATTTAGAAGAATTTTAATTATTTTTCCATTTCTTCCATTCACTTCTCTTAATATGGGGATTATATTAGGGGAGCACTATTTTTATATGTATTTTTAATATTTTTACATATTTTTTTTTATAAAATTTACTATATATTTATGTGAGGAAGAACCATATAAAAATATCAGTTCACAATATACTAATGCGTTTTTTTTTTGAGGTTATTTTATACTATGGTTCTTAATTAATCTTTAATCGCATTAATCAACTAGCAAAGGCGGACTCAAATGCAATTGACCCCTTTGAATTTTAATGGGGCTAATTTATCCTCTATCTTGAAAAATGAATGTTTCTAAAAAATAAATATTTTAATCTAGTATTAATTTTTTTTAAGTGACTTTTATCTCCACATCAATTAGCTTTGAATTATGGTGGTTGCTACTCTCGAAAGTTGTGAAGATTAATTAGGATACACACACTTCTACCAGGTTAATAATTTACCTAAAATATTAATGAATATCTCAAATTTGTACTCACTCTTCTATTTTTTTTTTCAGTTATTTAGCCACAATGTTAACCCATAAAAAAATTATTTAAAACATATTATAATATTTCTTTTCAATAATGCTACTATCACATAAAATAATCACATAGGACTGACGTAGCCTTATGTTATTTTTTGTTTACAACAACAAATCACATACTGCCACGTCAACAGTATGTGATCTATATGTGGCAGTAGTATTATTTTTTTCTTTTTTAGAATTTTACAAATTTAGTAATTGTTTGTGAATTTTTACAATTGTTTAAAATGAGGCTATCATAATATTTTTACAACAACGTCGACCCATCAAAAAAATAAAAAATTCAAAGGTGAATGAATGATAATTTAGTAACTTACATTATTGAACATGATATTGTTGTAACTATAAAAAATTCAAAGGTGAATGAATGATAATTTAGTAACTTACATTATTGAACACGATTTTTTTGGGCAATAACGACGGTTCAACTGTTGCCATAGACCAAAATAATGGTGACGGTTGAACTGTCGCCATAGTCCAAAAAAAACCGACGTCATAGGTGATTGTATACTACATAGTTGTGTATATATATTTTTTCTTATATATATATAAATAAATTATTTTTTTCATAAATTATTAAAACAATTATTAAAAAATGCCGAAAATTTGACCACGGTAGACAATAGATATGCCATCTTATATGATCAAATTTTGGACATTTTTTATAGTTGTTTAAAAGTTCAATACTTTTGATGCAAAAAAAATTATATATTTTTTGATAATTTTTTAAGAGTTTAATTATTATGTTTTCCATAATAAAATTTATTTGGGAATTTTGAATTATTTTAAGCACGTGACTTGCACATGCGAGGATAATTTTGATCTCACGGTAAAAGTGTATGGACGAGATATATAATAACAAAATATTTTTGAGTGCATTCCAAATATCTTGTAAAATATATATTTGGTTACTATATTGTTAATATAATAAGTATATATATATATATATATATATATATATATATATATATATATATATATATATCAATTGACCCCACAAGTTTCAACGTGGCTTCGCCACTGTATTTCACTAACCATGATATCGTGTTTTTTTTTTAATAAAGAATGGATTTATGTATCGATAAATTTGATGACGAATTTGAATTTGGATTATTGTGAAATTTTAATTAGAAGTATCAATTTATAAGAGGCCAACATTTCGATTGGTTTCTGTAAGACTCCAATTTTTATAAATAAAGATGAATTTTCTATAAATATCATTTTTGAATATTATGGAGTTAATTTGATATAATGTTATAGTTGTGGGTAATATTTATAAATTTTACAAAGTAAGCAAGTTGTTATAAAATATTCGTTTGGTCGGGGAATATTCTTTTTGTCGGGGAATATTCGTACGACGACACAATCATTGGTGGACCCCACAACGGAATTATTGTCGGATTGAGAAAACGACAGAATTATCTTTCTATAAAAATAACAGCTGAGGTGTTACCGTTAAAATCGTTAAAACTGTTGAACTACTTGGTAGTAAAAGTACAGTAATACGCGTGGTTGCATAGTAGCACACGGTATTGATTATTGATGCTTACGTGAGAAGTCACTCAGCTATACTCAATTATTGCTACAGTAATTGCTGCATCATATCTCTTAAATTATTGCCATAGTATCATCTGTATAATATGTTATATTATTGAGACGTTGTGGTAAGTTTGATTATTTTATGGGGGGGCCATATGTCATCATCTAAGAGTCTCTTCGTCAATAGTAATTACCGTCGTCAATAGTTATTACCGTCGTCAATAGTATTTACCTTGGTCAATAGTAATTACCTTCGTCAATAGTATTTACCTTGGTCAATAGTATTTACCTTCGTCAATAGTATTTACCTTGGTCAATAGTAATTACTTTCGTCAATAGTAGTTGTCCCTTCAATATTACCAAGAGTCATTTGACCCTTCGTTAAGACCAAAAGTCATTTGACCCTTCGTTAAGACCAAGAGCCACCCTCAGTTTTTCTATAAATAGAGGCCTAGGGCTTCATTATTTTTCACGAATTCATTCAAGCTATAGAGAGAGAAAGTATAGAGAGAATAAGAGAGAGAGAATAAAAGTATTCTGCTACACCACTTTTCCAATATCCAGTTCTTTTAAGGTAGGAAATATTATTTCTTTTATATTCATGAAGAGAACTTCTGTTATTCCATTTGTTATTATTCTGTTGGAATAACCAGTATACGCGGTCTACCCTATACTTGGTGACATTCTTCTATTATTCTGTTGGAACATCCTGTCTGTGTGTTTTACACCGGACCTGGTTCCGTTTATTATTCTGTTGGAACATCCTGTCTGTGTGTTTTACACCGGACCTGGTTCCGTTTTATTATTATTCTGTTGGAATATCCTGTCTGTGTGTTTTACACCGGACCTGGTTCCATTATTTATTATTCTGTCGGAATATCCTGTCTGTGCGTTTACGCCGGACCTGGTTCCATTATTTATTATTCTGTTGGAATAACCTGTCTGTGCGGTCTATCGCATGCATGGTGATTTCTTTTGTTATTCCATTCTTTATTATACTCAGTTGGTTAAGTTTTGACTTCTATACTCCATGAAATTTGTGGAATATCCTTGATAGTTGCGTTTCATCAAGTATCTTTTCAAGAAAATATTCTTCTAAGTATTCTTGAATTTTACTCCACAATGCAGTATCATGTTGACAATTTGGACGTTGTTAATTCCTGGATAAATTAATTCTTGAACTTGTTTTATTGAATTCTTATATCATTGTCATCATCCTCATGTTTATAAAATGTTGAAAGTCATCTGTGGCATGTAGTGCATAGATGGACTTGGTATGATTATGACCAGGGATTATTCGGTATAATCATGACCGTAATGTTACAAATAATGTGGTAAAAGTCCTCATTGGCCCGTAGTGCATTGATGGACAGTTGTTGGCATGATCATGACCATTAATGAATACACGAATATCCTTGGCCGTAGTGCAGGGGTGATTCGATGATGTGGATTATTTTATTAAGCTGAGTCTCAGCGATTACAGTGTTGAAAAACTTCTTAAATCATAAAAGATAGTAGAGTTTATTTTCTACTTGACTCTTTTAATGGATTGCTTGTTCCGCTACAGTTAAACTTGATGTCTATTATATTTTATCAGTTTAACATTGTTGAAGGCTAATGATAATTTATTCTGCATTATCTTAGTCATAATATTTCTTACTGGGCTAGTTGAGGTCACCCTTTCTTTCATTGTTCTCTTCAGGAAATGAGAACGTAGCTGGGACAAGTCGGGGTACGGAGTGATGGTCCGAATGATAGTATTAGTTAGTAGTCCTCACTATTCTATGTAATGGTGCGTTAATAAATGTAATGAAGACTCCTTTTGAGTATGAATACTCTCTAGAAGATAATATTTGTATTCAAACTCACAGTTTATGTTTTGTCGTATTGTACACGACAGATGTATTAATCAGTTGTATTTGTATTCTGTACTATGTATCTGACGACCCAAGATGGGTGATGTATACCTAATTTTGGGGGCGTCACAGTTTCGGTACAAATTGTCATCTTTAACTTTAAGCAATAAAATATAATAAATTAATATATGATTTTTCTTAATTTTTTCATATATCATGTATTCACATACTGTATTTGCCGATGAAATTTTAGTCTAAGGGTAAAGATTGAGTTATTATGATATTTAAGTTTCATGTTCGGTTATCACTTATGTGAGTTAAATTCTTCTTTTACGTGAAGTATGTTTCCTCTTTTATTTACAAATTTGCTTGGTTAATGAGTTTATTTCACATATATCGGTTTATTATCAATATAAATTATCGTCATATGGGGCAAAAATATTTTTTATATTAATAAAAAAAGATAAACACTCTTAATGTAATTGTACTATACTCCATATTTTCTTACCATTAACAAAAAGTTATTCTTTTCCTCAAATAGCTTAAATTTTTTGTACCGAAAAACCTTTTAAACAAAATGAAATGAAATGAAAAGGACGGGAGTAGTTAGCATGAAGTTAATTTTGGTCAATTGACCAATACAATATCGATATGCAGGCGTGAGGTGATATCTTTCTCTGTATATCTGTACTGTATTTATTAATTGACCAAATTACTTAACTTCACGTTAACCGGATACGAAAAGAACATTAGATTGGTTGGTTATTGCTTTATTTGCACTGCACAATGTGTTTTTTCTACTGAATGTTTCTGGGTAGAATTATGACAAAATTCCAACCCCCATCTTAACCATGTGCTCTCCCTTTTTTTGGCTTTCTCCCATCTCAGGCGGCCTGTGACAAGCACGTGATGATTCAGTTGATCCTCAGACTTTAATCTTAATCAATATCCATTGACTTTTATCTTCTTATCGATTCAGTCCTTTTAAATCATACAACATGATTCAGTTTCTTTAATCATAGATTTATGGGCCCCACGGAATCAGCATTTCAAAAAGTAAACTTGGACTCATTGGTTGATTTTAGGTAGAATAATTTCATTTATACAGTGAATATTAGTAATAAATCTGTACCGTTAATGTTCATCTTTTTCTCTGTTAAAATTTGAAAAGTTCACATCTTTTACATTATTTTTTTCTATTTTATTTATAGAAAAAAAATTGAGGAACGTCGTACAAAAAACGACGTTGTTTTATGTAATTAAATTATTTTTTTGCTATTATAAGACTTGTTTTCTCCATGATATCATTGATTTCTTTTTCTTTGGGAAAGATTTCATTATCATCTCTTGTGAGTTTTCTTTCTCCAGTTGGAAGATCTTTTTTTTTTGTTGGAGAGTAATTTTTGGGTGCGTGAATAGTTAAAGATATATTATTTAGATTTGGGTATGACATTATCATGACGGTTGATTTTCCTTTATTCTTATTAAAGAAATGCTCATATCTACATATTCTCTTATTATTTTTGGATTATGACTATTTTTCAGGAGTATATATTGTATCCACTCGGTGTTGATACGATCAACTTTTCCTGATTATCTCTTATTCTGATTGAAATAATCACCATTTTAATTATTTGTATTATAATTTTTCCATCGTTTGTAACAATTTACAGTTTCAATATATTTTAGTCGATTAGACTGTTTAATAAAAAAAAAAACACCCTCTCTTATGTTATGAACAAAAGGGTATTTTATAATGTTCTTTCTGGAAAGCACTTATAGATCTAGAAATAGGGTTGAATATATCTTTTAAAACTTTTGATTGTTTATAGGATATTACCAAATATTTGTTAATTAGCTTGATTAAGTACAATGGAATATGACTTTCGAAAAATCCTCTTATAGATTGAAAAAGAATCCCAGTTCTGAATTTAGCAAGATAAATAATATAAGCAAGCAGATGAAAAGTAAGAACAATAAAGTAAAGACACAATAAATTTTAAGTGATTTGGAGACTGAATAACTCTTAATCCACTCTTCTACTCCATGAATAAGAATTTCACTAAGAATTTCGCTACACAGACAAGGACACTCTGCCCTCTTCAAGCCCCGCAGACTTAAATATTTAGTTACAAAGACAAGGACACTAAGACTTTTTCAAGTACAACAGACTTGGATATTTAGTCACTAAGACAAAGACTCTTAGCTCTCTGATGATCCGTCGTTTGATTCTTGTTGAGAGGTGCTGTTAAGATGGCGTTAAGATTTTTTTCTCAAGTACTTAGCAACTTGAACTAGATATTCAGGATCATTGAGTTCACTCTATTTCTTTTTGAAAGTTTAGGCTTTTTGATTAGTGTTCGTCATACTTTAGTTTGAATTCTTGTTGACTTTTATAATCTGCTGAAAATCTTCTCGTTGCTAGATGCCTATTTGCACATTTAATACTCAGATATTTTGGGATCCTTGATGTGAACGTTTTAAACTTAGGTGTCAACTGCTTTTTAGCTTGATTGTCACATCAGTCTGTTTTATCACTTAACACTCTTGACGTGTCACTTTCACCAACTTAGCTGTTAGGCACTTGTTTTGATGTTCGATTTCAACCAAGGATGTTTGGTGAATGCATCGGGACCTTTAATTAGCAACACTCCAATGTCAATCATCTTGTCAGACTTAACTACTCTACAATGGTGATAGATCTAGAGTCTTACTGTACGACTTGCTCTTTTGCAATGGTTATCTTGCAATGTCATTTTTAGAATACACTTTGCGATCTTCTATTACCGAACAATTTTTGAGTAATCTTTATTATAAGACTTTTGCTCATTGATTGCTTGGAGTACTTTACATTCATGTTCTTCTTAACGAGCTTTGCTTGATTTTATAATTAATTTTTTTGTCCACTTTACGAACTAAAGTATGCTTTACGACATCTGCAAACGCTCTGCGACCCATTTGATGTATTGCAATCATACACTTACTCTGTGATCAATCTTCACATTACGAATTAGCATAGTAGCTTTACGAGTATTGAACATCCTATCAACTATACATCAGATCAACCTAACATTATTTGATCTTTATAATCTAAATCCTTGTACATTGAATCAAATCATTAATAAGAACTTTACAAATCATATTAGTACAAATATACATTAAGTACATTATCATCAAATTTAAATATGTAAAATCTAACACATAATTTTTCAAGACATAATTAGAAGAGACACCTCCCACAAAAATATAAGGTGTTCCTCACCTCCAGCGTTCTTTATTTATTCTTTCCGTATATGCTTGAAAATTTCTTAAGAAAATATATTTCAAAAAAATAAGTTATCCAATTGGGTGCCGAACATATTAATGTAGGTATGTTTATTTTCATTTGAGTTCCGTTGTGTATTATGATAAATTTAAACCGAATTGCAATTGTAAAATTTATTAATACATAAAATTAGTAGAAATTATAGTAAGGTTCCATTTATTACACATCTTTTCAAAAAGATTATCATTAATACTTATCTACGTAACTAATAATCAAAAAATCACGTAAACATTCACAAATAGATACTCCCTTCGTCCCAGGATAAAAGTTCTGGTTGACTTTTTGTGCATATTAAGAAAAAGGATAAAATGACAAAATTGTCCATATTTAAATTCTCATTTAATTGCATAATTTTTTGCGCATTACTAGTGATGTTCCATAAATATGCATAGAGAATAGAAATATAACAATAAATAATAAGGGTTTTATAGGTAAATTATTGTAAAAAATAGATCATTTAAGATAAATAGACATTTAACTTGGGACTACCTAAAATAAAAATAAAGACTTTTATCCTGGGACGGATGGATTATTATTTTCCTTTCCTTTTTTACTTTCTCTCTCGATAAATAATTTGAAATAGAAACAATCTTATATTTTGTGTAAACATGACTATATTCTCACAAACCAGAATTGATGTGGAGCCCATTTCATAAGTTTTTTGAGCTCAATATCTAATTATTTTTTTGAACAACCTTTATATTAGTAAGTATAAAAGCTTGATTATAATTCTAGCATATACCGTCCTACTTTATTTTTAAAATAAGATCGACTTCATATGGTTGATTTAGGATCCGATTACAGTAAAGTTATCACACTACATATATTATTGGTAAATTTTATAATTTTTGTTGTATTAATTATAGTAAAAATTATATTTTTAACTTTATCATTTGTTTTTGAACAAGTAAAAATGCAATATTTACAATAATTAATACAACAAACAATTATAAAACTTATTAATAATATGAGAATTTTTTTTTGTCAAAATTACGATTGCGACTTATATCAATATATGAATTTAAATAAAATTGTATTAATTTTGTAAATATTTTATAAGTACACTATTATTATAATTATTTTTAAAAATATAATAAAATATATAATTTATCCAAAATAATACTATCATTTTTCATTACTTTATTAATTCATGTATGTGACTGACAAAATGCGGTTGGATCCAAAGTATGTTTATACTTTTAGGAGTAGATTAGCTCAAGTCCTAACCATATAGTACAATTACAATAATATTAATTTAATATACTTTATTTTTTTTTTGCATGTTTCTAGGCCCCACAATTTAATTGAAACTGTCTACTCCACGTCATTCCAGCCAAACAATTTATGAACAACTCTTTTAACTATGCATGAAAATTAAATACGTATGTATTTAAATTTTATTTATTTATATTCATGCCATTGAGAGTTAAAATATAAATAAATAAAATTTAAATACACTCATCTCTAATTTTTATGTCCATATAGAGTTTTTGATTTCTGAATCATCCCAACTATTTCGATTGGAGTAATTGAAAATACAAAAATTCTATGTGGACATAAAAATTGAATATGAAATTGGACTTGAGTGTATTTGAATTTTGAACCCAATAATAAAAGTAAAAATATAAATAGATAAAATTCAAATATACTCGCTACTAAAATCTAATTTTCATATCCAATTTTTATATCAGCATAAAAGAACTCTTAAAAATATCAATAATATATATATATATATATATATATATATATATATATATATATATATATATAATGCATGGTTGAATATTACTAAAATTAAACTTTGACCTTGACTTTTTAGAGATCGAAGAAAACAAATGACCAACACAATAATTCAGAAAATTTAGGTGCATGGACCAAGTGGAACATGGTTTCAGAAATATCAATAAATTTTCTACTAAATTAATTTATATATCAATTCTCACTCCTCACCACCCTTGACCCCTATATATATTCAAACAATAGTAACCACTCTCCTCACTACTCCTATACAGTCCAGTCCTACCATTCCCCCCCCCCCATCCAATATTCCCCATCAAAAAAAAAGACTATGACTCAAATGGGATTTCCTTGGCGGCCAAGAAACACTCCCTCCACCACCACCTACGGTGGTGGCATTGGTGGCTCCACCGCCAACTTGTCATCGAATAACGGATCAAGTAGTTCATCAACACAATTCTGCTGTAGCTTAACAAAATTAATGAGGAAGCTGAAGAAACACAGCCGGTTGCTACGCCGACAGTCTTCTAGGCTTAAATGCCGGTATGATCCGTTAAGCTACTCCTTAAACTTTGATACAAGTGGTTGTGGAAGCAGCTTGTTGGATGAAGATTATTACTCTAGATTTTATGCCTTCTCTTCTAGGTTTGTTGCAAATGCCACAACAACTACTTGTCCAAGACTAATTGTGCCCACTTCCCACTAGAGAAATATATATATATATATATATATATATATATATATAAACCAATATTCTAGTTTTTATTTTCTTTTAAATTTCTCTCGAGACGATATCCTAACTAGTTTGGGATAAAAAGACTCGAGTTCAGTTGAGTTGAGCTGGGACAATAGATTCATCTCTTTGTTTCTTTCATGGCTGGCTGGCTCCAGTTTGTATCTTTTAGATTTAGTTTCACACTAGTGAAACTTACTACTATACTATATAGATCTATGCACAATCATATCCTAAGATTAATTGAGGGAACATTACATCTACGTTTATGTTGTTGAGACATCAAAAATCAAATTATATATTTAATTTTGGAATGATTAGAATAATATACATGTATGAGTACGTACATATATAAATGAAATATATATGGGAATCGATCTCTAGCAAATAATGGTTATAGAGACTGAACAAACCACCATATCTTGTAAACATTCTTTCCAAAATATGTTGATCAAGATTTGCTTTTAAATTAAAAAAGAAAAAGAAAAAAAGAAAAGGGAATGGTGTAAGATCTATTGATATTATTGTCGGAGGGGAGGGGAGGGGTGCGGGGGGGGGGGGGGGGGGGGGGTTTGTTTAAAGGTTGGCAAGCATGTGCTATATGGTAGCATCTCCAATACAAAGACTTAAAAATGGTCTAATTTTAGGGACAATATTCCGCCATAAGTGGGATGGCAGCAACAATATCGAAAATTTCATTTATTATGTCGTGCCAAATAAATTATTTTAAGTTTTTCTATGTTAACATGATAGTAATAGGCATCATAATTAGATACGAGTGTTTTATAATTTTCATGTTTGCATAAAATTTTTCAACTAGTGAGACATTTTCTTGTCTTATCCATACTAAAATTAAGATATTTTATATTTTTAAATTATAAAATAACATAAAATTCTTAAACCATCAAATTTGTACTTTTAGTTGAAGCACCACTATATTTCTAACTAATATTAGAAATTAATTTATTTAAAATCATCGTTTGTTAAATGTATCGTTTGTTTTCGAATTAAGGGTAGAAAAATGATCAGAAATGCTACAAGGGTAGAATAGTCATTACCCAGTAAAGCTAACGTTCGGCCAAAACTGTCCTGTCCTGTCCTGTCCGAGCTGCTAAGGAACTTGTTATAACCACCAGTATTTGTTGGTCGACATTACACATTTCAACTTCTTCAGCCACCACATTAAGAACTAGAAACCATCTATGTGTCTATTCAGAGCTATTATAAAGAAGCGTCCACCACTGCAGATGACCCATAACATTTGTAGTCTGAAAATATTTTTTATATAATAAACAAAAGCAATGCCGAAGTGAACATTATATATTTCATTTTTCACATACAGAAACTTTACAAAAGTATCCTAATAATGATCCCATATTTGCTAATTAAACACTCAAATGGATCATCCCTACAAAAATTGGCACACAATGATGATGAGGTCAAGGTCGGGGTGGGGGTGGGGGTGGGGGTGGGGGGTCATTCGAACGTCCAAGCAGAATTGATATAATGAGAAGTATATAACTTTACCCCATGAAAAGTCTTAAGGTTCACGGTCACTCGCTTGATGATCCGAGAGGGTACCTTCTGACGATATTTCCTCAGCATTCGGCAGATTAGGTTCTGACTGAGTCTTGCTGGAATCCCCGCTTTCAGTCTGATCTGCTTTCACCTCGGTGTGTGAGAACATATTAACCGGTGAACTCTGCTTATCCTTCTGTTCCCCACAAGCATCGTTCAAAACTGGCACCATTACTGGATTTGGAGGAGGGAGCTCGCTTTCAATGAAATTTGAACTTGTGTCTGGTGGGCCGGGAGTAACACAGGATGCTACCAATTGAATCACTTCAGGGGAGGGGGATATTCCCGTGTTTCTTTTCTTTTCGGGGTTTGAATGTACTGGTGTTGATGATGGATTCAGTATATTTACACTTGAAGGCGGCATATTGAGGTCGGGTTCCAACCAAGGGAATCCTGAAGTTCCAGGAATTGATTGCGGAAGCAAAGGAAAAGGTGGTGTGACCAGTAGAGGCGAAGATGAACCAATATTGTCACCACGGAGGCTGCTTTGGAAGTTGTGACTGGTTCCTGCAATATTATCTCGAGGGAACTGCTGGACTGTACGTGTCCTTCGTTTCTTCTTTTTCTTCAAACTCCGTCGTGGATCCTTTGGTTGGGGAGGAGGTAGGCCCGGAGCCAAAAATGGAGGAATGGTAGGGTTATCATATCCATATAGCAAACGAACTGATTGTGCTATAGCTGAGACAGTTGGTGGCAGGCCCGGATAATCCGGTTTTGCAGGAGCACTTACTGCTTCCTGAAGCCAATGGGGCAGCTTATTGTTTGAAGAACTAGTACCAGCCACTTCTTTACCTTTCGATTGGGACACATTCTGTCCTTTATTAGAATCGGTAAACAATGCCGCATTTGTTGATACACCACTACCTATCTTATTATCAAGAAAACTCGGTAATTTCCAACTCCTACTTGAATGCTGGTCATCCTCCAGTTTCTGTAAATCAAAACTGCTTGAGCAGTTCAAACCAAGGGAACCCAAACTACTAGGTCCTAATGCATTGAGAAGAAATGGCTGCTCCATGTGAGTGTTAGAAGTCCCTGGTCTATGAGAGGGTCCAGCAGATGAAGCTCCAGAATAACTTGCCCGCAGGTAATCAGTATTCCAAGTCGGAATTGGTGAAAAATGTTCACTGTGCAAAGACGGTTCTAAATGTGGTAAGCTGGATGGTAGATCGCCAAAACCCAATTTCATATCCGTCAGGTGCGACTGAAATTTCGGCGACCCAGCGAATCTACTTCCATGAAGTGCCCTTGTCATCATTGAATCAGAGATGCCTGGAAATAATGGAGATTTTCCTGATTTCGTAGGCTTGAAGGGCTTTTGCACAGGAAGATCTGGTGCGTCCAAAATTTTGAGTTGTTCCTCCTCCCACCTGGTGAATAAATCTCCTGCAGTTTTAAATTTAGAAAATTTTAACCTTGGGTCTCGAAGCATAGTATCCCAATTGCCCCGTCCGTGTCTACGAACCCCAATCCATAAAAAATCGAGTTCATCTTCAGACCATACATCTTTTATAGATTTCCTTTTAAGAAAGTTGCTAGGTCCTGTGCCAGTTCTCATCATTATGTTCTCAAGAACCTTCCTGTGGTTTTCAGGAAATGATGAATAAGTTTGTGGCATCTGACCTAAACCCAACACAGGAGGCACCTCAATCTCTTGCTGATCATATCTTGGTGTATCGTCACTCGGAAACCTCAAATTTGGCAACAGTGGCATTGTGGTCAGGTCTTGTACAGAATCATTTACATCCCCAGCTCTGGACCCCAATGATAAGCTGGGGAACAAGTCAGGGTGCGGATTTGGTACATTTGTAGCCGAATATCGGGTTTTGGGGAGCAATTTCAGTGCCCTTGTTTCATGAAATTCTGAGAAACTTGGCCCAGAAGTTTCTTGGAATTTGGGGAGCAATTTCAATGCCAGCTTTTCATGAATTTCTGAGAAACTTGGTCTATAAGTTTCTAAATGATCAGAACCTTTTCCTCTTGGGAAAGGAAAAGAATGCTGCAAATAAAATAAGACATCACAGATGCACAAGTTAAAGATATGCTACAAAGCATGTGCACATGCACAAAGAGCAAGGAGGGGGGGGGGGAAGGATGAGATAGAAAGAAGGAGAAAATTCAGCCTAACCGGAAGATAATTATCAGGTACGCTATTTTTTGGCCCACGTTGCAAAGCTTCTAATGAGGCAGATGGTAGTTTAAACTTGTCTGAGAAAGGCTCATGAGGTTTAACATCTGTCTCATTTGGGGTCCCACGTAGAGGGGCTATTTCAAATGGGAACCCTGGTCTACTTCCTTTCCTGTTATGTCTGCTGCGAGACTTTGGAATGTTTTTCTCTGACAACTCCATCTGGTTGGCATTGGGAGCACAAAGACCCAGAACAGGTAACAAGTTGGTCGACATTGAATTTGTAAAGCCGGTTCCCTGTAAATGGTGACCTGGTAAGACAATCTCGAGAGAATGACGACCAAAAGGTTTAACGGGAAAATCCAGATGACTTCTCATTTTATGTTTTGATAACTTGCTCAGCCTCTGATCCAAATCAGACTTGGTCTTTGGTGCCTCCAAATTTTGACAATATCTGTTATCTTCCAAGTCAATTGCTGACGACTCCTCGCCACTAGGCTGATCAGATCTGATCGTTGGATTACTATCTCGAACACTGGAAGTAGGGAGCAATGGGGGTTCAAGTCCAGGTAATCCCATAACTGGAACAGGTGCACTGATTGCATTTCTCTGAGCCAAACGTTCTTTTTGTCTAGACCGAAGCTTCGCACTGTCACAAGAGTTACATATTAGACTATAGCATCTACCATAGACTAAAAAAGTCAAATTTGATTCTTAGAAATTGATAATTTCACAAGGAAATATCATATTTTTGTCTCTCACATGAAAGTGGGACCTACTCAATATTCATGTGAGAAGAATTATGTGAAAAATAAAAATATCAATTCCCTTGATTCTTTCATAAGTGCATCCAGTCTAATTCAGTTTCAACTAAGTTGTTCATGAATTAGTAATGTCAGACAGTTCAAAATAATTAGATATCAGTCAAACGGGAATATTCTGTTTTATGAGTAAAGGTATACATTCAAATAAAATCTTAACTAAAAACAAAGTGAAAAATCTTTCAGAGGAGTTGAAACTCACAACTTTTCTTTAAGGGCTCGACCTGCCGGTGAATATTCACGCTCTGGCTCCTCATCAGCACCATTCTGCTTACATAAATAAAAAATTATCACTATAACAAGCATATAATGCAGTCCCCACTAACAGATTCAAAAAAGAATTTAATAGAAAAGAGATTTAAAAGGAGAGGAAAAAATCCTCATGCTCCAAAGAGAATGAACAAGAAGCCAAAAAATATAATACCAATGACTTGTTTTGTCTTGTTTTCATAGGTATGAGGAAAAAACTCTATCCCTTAGAAAGTAGAAAAGAAGATGTTAATCTTTAAAATCCCCTGCAATCCGCTCCGTCTAAATCCCAAAAAGAGCTTATAAAAAATGTAACAATGGCAAAGGGTCCAACCACCATTACCATTTCCAGATCTCTGCAAACTTGGAATATTATTCCCACTGATAATCCATATACAACAATGTATACGCAAACTATTTAACCCCTATCCATACCAAATGTTCCCCAAAATGCCCATCATAAAAGCACACTAAAAAAAAGATGGAGAAACAATCAGTTCTCCAAAGAAAAATCACCCAAAAAACGCTACAAGCGATATAGCTGAGCCCTGTAAGCAGCCACCAGCCAAAACTAAAAACGCTCAACAGATTATATCAAATTGGGATAGCCGGCAGCTCCACCTTTTTGGAAACTGTCCTATTCCTCTCCCTCCAGACGGTCCACACACTAGGTTGAGGACCTTTCCAAGCAGCCTTCACTGAACAAGGCACGACCCAGTGAAGACCAAACAAAGCAGCAAAAAGAAGGGGCATGCGTATTTCTTTTATTAGTACTTGCATTCCATGCAAGTCTCATACTCTTCTTATTTCTCCAGTTAGCAACAAATTATCAGCTAGAAAAACCCTGCCACCATGAAGAAAATAAGAAGCTATATCTTCTTTCTTTTAAAAGAAAAAGAAGGGTATTTTTTTTTCTTTTCCTTTTCCTTTCTTTATAAGCAAACAAGAAAAGGCTATATCTATACTTGATCAAAATCAACATACGCGAATGCTTCTTCTCTAAATAAGAATAAGTTGCAAAGCAGGATTTTAGGAATTTTAAACATATATTATAAAAATGAAACGCAGAAATACAAAAGCAACATACCCCTACAGGCTACAAGATTAATTAGGTTACATTTTGAATGCAAATAACAGTACCTCACTTAATGACTCAGTAGGTTGTGGAGCATATGCTTCCCTATAAGAAACAGCTTTCCTTAATCGTTTTCCTCTACCAAGAGCTGCTTCCTCCTCATTTTGATATTTTTCCCATCTACAATCCAATAAACGAAT
This sequence comes from Panax notoginseng, assembly GCA_016801055.1. Taxonomy (NCBI): domain Eukaryota; kingdom Viridiplantae; phylum Streptophyta; class Magnoliopsida; order Apiales; family Araliaceae; genus Panax; species Panax notoginseng. The sequence goes on along the minus strand of CM029020.1, from coordinate 24,266,656 downwards.
TAAAACACAATATTAGAAAAACATTTGTAATTGATAATTACTCCATTGGCTACAAGTTCTCTCCACTAACAAATGTAACTACGAAATATTCATATATATGCACTATAATTGTAAATTCTTTTTATATCTTCAATATATAATTTATTTATTTTTGGACAAGTAATATTATATCTTGATACAAATATATGCATATAATTTGCAGACTTTGGTATGTTTAATAGGGAAGAGGCACATCACAACATTATGCTTCTACCACATTCCACTATTTTGACATCTCTGTTTTCTTACAAATTCACAGGTGGTTGACATGTCCACACAAACCAATCATATAGTTGCAAGCTTCTGCATTTTACTTGCTAGCAATCAGGCTGTGTTCACTCTAACCAAAGACAAACTGGATAGAAACAAGGTCAAACAAGTAGACTGATGATGGACCTCTAATACACATTGTTTAAATCTCCGGATCCTCCATCGCAAGATTTTGAAGATTCAAGGCACCGCTGATTAGGTTTATGCTCCCATGAGCACAACTATATTGAACTATTACTTTATCCATCTATTTGAAGGTAAATAAACTCTCCTCAGACCGTATCTTTGGAAGAAGTTAGGAGCTACTTTACAAAAGTCTGCTTTTTGCATTGTCTAATATTGCAGACAATTTACTGTATCAAAGAGCTAATTGCAGCGGAACATATACATAAGTGCCATTTTACAATTTTGTTGTGTTAAACACTGCCATGTTTCTGGAGAAAGACGCGGCACGGCACATTGAAACAACCGTCGGTATATCAGGGCACTACATTGCTTCATTATTCTCCCCCCCCCACCCCACCCCACCCCACCCCACCCCAAATAAGACTTTTGCCTGGATCATGCTTGATCCCATCAAATTTCTAGTGCCACGTATATACCTAAAGCAATGAAATTACATAAGCGAGACCAGAAGAACCAACTCCTCACCTCACTCGCAGAAGCCTATCCCATTCATTCTCTTCAGTAACAACCACCACTTTATCTTCTTTCTTTTCTGAATGTTGCACACAAGTATCATCAGTCACCACAAGAAGTGATTCGCTTCCCTCTTGCTCTTCTGCTGGTTCATCATTCCACTCCAGCGACTAATGGAAATATGAGAAAACATTAAACAAAGGGAAATATAACAGGATGTTAAATATATTCATAATGATTACAAAAGTAACAAGCAATATTAGCTCTACCACAAATACAACAGAAACAGAGGACTCCTAAAGCCTGCAACCTAAAGCAGAAGAGATGCCTCATTGAATATGCAAAATGAAACTTTCCGCATATGAGAAACAATAAGCAAAAATTTTAACCATCGACTGTTCTAAAAATATAATCAACAAAAGTCAATGAGAAATTTCATTTTTGATAAAACAATAAACTTAATTAGATATAATTTAGCGTTTTATTATATTTTATTTATTTTTACTTTTACTTTTACGCTTTCATATGGGATCCATTTCTAGCCTACTTAAACTACTTTGGGATAAAAGGAGTTGATAATTTGAGTTGAATAAAGTTTATAAGAAAGAACAGAGGAAGATAGAAGGACAACAAAAAGTAAATGCTTTGAAGATAAAGAGAGATCAATTGTTTACATCCGATATTTTTATTCTGTCTCATATTTTTCTTTTTTCTCTTTTGTTGCCAAATGACTATACAGCCTCTTTTAATGATTTCTTGGAGGTTTTTGTGACGGGGTCATAGTGTGGCTACCTTTTGGGTGCCCTTGGAAAATTGTATAGAGGTTTTGGGTTAAGCGGGGGCTGTGTTTGTTTTGATGGCCTAGGAGGTTCTTTTTATTATCGTGGTTCCATTACATACTGTACATGGCTGACTCCCTCTTTTGGCATTTCAGCCGCTTCTTTTTAGAAAAAAAAAAACTTTTTCTTATCGAAAAACAAAAAAGAACATGAAAGGACATGCAGTGAAAAAGAGTAAAAAGACTTTAATCAAGGGTAACCCCCACTCTCATAAATCCTTGAAGTAGCTAGTTGACGTAGGACAGGGTAGGAAAAAGGAATAAGAATACCAATTTGCGGAGAATCGGTAAAAAAACACACAAAAGCATACAATTTTAATCTCAAATCAATATATTCAAATTAATCTCCCCAAAATAACGAAGTATTACAATGCTTACATACAAAACTCAATACTTGGGGACTAAGTAAAATTTAAAAAGAAAACAATCTCCTAACTAAAATCTACTACTATAACAAACTCTCCTAATTGAAATCTACTACTACAATTAAAACTCTCCTAATGAAAAGTTATTACTATTTACTATAATATCTTACTAAATAATTTCATTAATAACACATTTATCTCTAAATAACAATACAAAATTAATAATAAACTTATTGAATTTCTTCTTCCGTACCACATCATTCTCCTCGCCTTTGAAAAAAAGTAGTCCTTGAGTTTTGAAATATCGTAGAATAATAAACCACAGTCCGAGATATGTCTTCCAACAAAACATTCACATCCGATGTTTTAATGTCATTGGCTCAATTTTCGAGAATAATGACATAATATAGAAATTTGAAGTAGCTTGGGACTCGAATGTATCAACCGGAAAGAGAAAATCAATATGGTTGACCTCAACTTTATCTTGCCTGATGTTTTCGTATTTGGGGTCAAACTTAACTTCAATTTCTTCACTGCAAACCATCTCTGAAAGTTGTTCAACACACTTAATTTTCGCTTCATGTTTCTCACAAACATCAATATGTGAGAGTACTTGCTCTTCTTTATACTCACCAATTTCATATTGGTTATTGAAACATTTAAGTATTGTGAGACGGTCATCAATTGTTAAGAATTTACTTTGTAGGTCTTCTATTGTGAACGCTTCGCTTTAGTTGAACAAACATGATTAAGATGAACATTTTTTTGTGCTTAAACCAAATATTGACAAACAAAACATGTGGTTATGTACTCGTAATGTGCCTTTAAATTTGCAAGACTTGTTTCAAAAAGTGCAAGTTCATCACATAATTTCCAATACTCGGTACTGTACGGGACACAAGACCATTTAAGTTATTTATTGCTCGCATATGACCAAAGTTTGATTCTCAAGTTACTTTATCTTAGCCAAAGAAAGTCTGGACTGCTAAATCCGGAAGACATTGTATATACGTAGAGGGGCTAAATTGAAAATTTCAAAAACTTTATAGTTGATTTGAAAGTTTTAGAAACTTTGGGTGCGGAATTGAAATTTTCAAAAACTTGAGGAGCTGTTTTGAAAATTTCAAAAACTTAAGGGTACCAAACTGTAATTTGGCAGAAGACATTAGATTGAGACTACGGCAACGACGATTCCTGTTGCAGATCGTGCTTTAGTCTCGAAAAATTGTAGTCTATTCTGTAGTGCGCTTCGACAATTTGATAGTGGCCAGAAAAATAGGGTAGGAAAGAATTGAGTGAAATCAAACGATAACAAGAATTTTGACTATGATACCATTATGATGTAGGACGAAGTAGGAAGAAGAAATAAGAGTATCTATCTCTACAGAGAAGTGGTAAAGAAACACACAAAAACACAGCTTTAATCTCAAATCAATATATTCAAATTAATCTCCCCAAAATAATGAAGTATTACAATGTTTAAATACAAAACTCAATACTTGGGGCCAAGTAAAAATCCTAATTTAGAAATTAAACAATCTCCTAACTAAAATCTACTACTATAATAAACTCTCATAATTCAAATCTACTACTACAATTAAAACTCTCCTAATGAAAAGCTATTAGTATAATATCCTATTAAATAATTTCATTAATAACACATTTATCTCTAAATAACAATACAAAATTAATAATAAGCTTATTGAATTTCTTCTTCCGTACCGCATCACTAATCCTTAGAAATTCCCATTTGAAACTAAAGCATATTCAGTCAAACATGCTTGGCATAGTTATTATATACCAAAAAACAATAAAACGGAAAAAAAGTATCAAAAAAACCTTATAATTTAAGCCTATATATCTTTACACGCATATCTCTTCATCAACCTAAATGATCTACAATAAAAGTTGCAAATCAATGTGGAGATAGACTTTGTTATTGGCAAACTCCAGATGATTCTTATATTTTACAGTAAATGGTGATGTATATTGGCTGGTAATTACATATTGGTTGTGAGCATGTGAGTCACAAATATATGTAAATATATTGACTGAATGCTATTAATCCTTCCAGGAGTCAAGGATGTGACAATCAGTAAATAAAGCAAGTAAGATAATCATTTTAATATGGTGGAAAATGTAATAACAAATAATGATACAGTATTCCAAAAAATGTCTAAAAGAAATGGCAAAAAAAAGTTTGCTATTACAAAGGCATCAAATAAAGTTTTGAATGAAATAAGTGACGAAATAAAATAAAAAACAAAGAAAAACTCGTAATTATATGTGCAGGATTGCATGTACACAGGGATGAGAGAGGCTATACCTTTACCGAACCAAGCATATCATTCTCCGAATCCCCTTCAACATTATCGGGTGAATTAGATTGGAGGTTTGAACGGTCTAGCAACTTCTGAATAGCATTTTCATCCCAGACAACCCTACTGCTGCCATCCGTACATTTATCCTTGTATACGTCCCCCAGACCACCAGTTCTCCTCCTGCGGTTAGGTTCTATATCTGCAATTGCTTCATCTTTATTGCCATGGTTTTCAGCAGTATCTTTACCACCTATGCTAGAAGAATCATTAAAAAGTTCCTCAGTTCCCCATCGTAGGATATCTTCCACCTCCTTTTGAGATCCAGACTTGTTCACAAAGAGCTGATCAAGCATCAGTTTCCTCTTTGCAAGCTGCAAGATGCGTTCTTCAACACTAGCACGAACAACAAGCCTATACACCAAAAGCCTCTTTGATTGCCCAATTCGATGCGCTCGATTCATTGCTTGGATATCTGCATGTGGATTGAAGTCAGAATCATAGATTATGACAGTGTCAGCAGTTGCCAAATTGATCCCAAGGCCACAAGAGCGTGTCGACAATAGGAAGACAAACCGACTTTTGTCTTGGTTAAAACGAGTAATTGCTGCTTGGCGATCAGATACAGAAACAGAACCATCCACTCTCTCAAATGTTCTGGGACCAAATTCAATGTTCAAATAATCCTCAAGGATATCAAGAAGCTTTGTCATCTGGGAAAATATAAGGACTCTATGGTCATCCTTATGTAACATCTTAAGCATTGAATGCAACAAAGTCAACTTTGCTGAAGCTTTTATACGCATTTCGTGAAGGAATTCTACTGATCCTGATTCAGGCTCAGTGCCCTGGATGAGATATGGATGGTTGCAAACCTTTCTCAACTGCATCACAATATTTAGCATTGATTGCTGAGCAACCCCTTTCCCTATGTTGCGCAAGATCTGATAGTTCTTGGTTAACATAGCACGGTAATATTCAGCTTGAATGGATGACAACTCAACCGGAACCATTCGTTCAGTCTTGGGGGGTATATTCTGCATCGCATCTTTTTTAAGTCTCCGAAGCATATGAGGACCAACAAGTTTCTTCAGCTCCTCCACTTTTTCTGCAGTTGTCAGATCATTAAACTTCTCTTCAAATGAGGATAGAGAAGGGAACGAAGCTGGCTGCAAGAAATTTAGTAAGTTGTACATCTCGCCTATGTTATTCTGGAGAGGAGTACCGGTCAAAAGTACACGATGTTGGAAAGAAAAGGTATTGAGCAAGCTGAAAAGTTTACTACTTGAGTTCTTCAAACGGTGCCCCTCATCAACCACAAGAACTTCCCATGGAACTCCACGTAGATGAGAGGCATCAACAAGGACCATCTCATAAGTAGTCAAAAGAACATTGAATTTATAAGAAGCTGTTTTCCTACTCAACCCGCTTAGATCACTGGCATGCCACTCATATTGGCGTATCATGGCTCTTGCTTTCGCAGAACCATGGTACTCCACAACATTCAGGTTGGGAGCCCATAATGTAAACTCCGCCATCCAGTTTGGCATTGTTGAAAGAGGAACCAAAACCAAACAAGGACGTCTAGCTTTGAACTCAAAGTATAATGATGACAGAAAAGCAGCGGCCGATACCGTTTTCCCAAGCCCCATCTCATCAGCAAGTATCACATTCCTGCATTTATACCAGCACTTACGGAGCCAGTTCAGTGCTTCTAGCTGATGTGGGAATAGTGCACCTCCTACAAGCTCTTTAGGCTGCTCAGTGAGAGGTAGTATCTCATTATGTTGAAGTTCACCCTTTCCTCTCAGGGTATCATCCTTAGTAGAATCTTTTTCCACTGCTTGTCGTTCAAACTGATTAAATAAATCAATTAGATGGGGCGATTTTCCAATAACAGGTTCATCAAGTCTCTCCCAAGTGCATTCATCATAAGGAAGAGCAGTCCATTTTACAAAAACTTTACTTGAACCATCTGTGGAGGAATGAAGAGCAATCACCCGCTGAGGCCGCTTCCACCGTTCGTCACAGATATCTATCACCGCCCTTCCATACTTCGCTGTGTAGTTGTCTAGTTTTCTCCTAGCGAGAACTTTTAGCTGGGATTCTGAAATCCAACTGTTTTGAAGATGCGATTTCCCAACCCACTTGACTAAAAATTCATAAGAGACAGTTGCTCCATTGGAGGATACAGATTCAGGTAAGATGAAATCAGTCCTTCTCTTTTCACGAGTGCAGTTAGTTCTTGTTTCCATATCAGTCTTCTTTGCGACTGCAAGTTTATGAGAGATAGACATCTCACACTTTTTTGAATCTTCATTATTATCACAACTGTTGGAACTAAAATCAGTGGTATCTCCCATCGATATCTCTCCAGCAGTTTCTGCCATATCTTCTGTACTCGCAGTGTAAATGCCTTCTTTTTTACCATTTATTGCAGTAGAATTAGAAACCTTTACGTCACTCCTCGATGAGTCCATACCCTTTCCTTCCCTACATTCTTTAATCACTGATCTTCTATATACATTTATCTTGTCCACTCCCAAATCATTTTTAATGCATTTTTCCACACCAGTATTGCTCAAAACATCCTGTGTGGTGATATTTTCAGCAGCTCCACAATCTGAAGTAGCACCACAGCTTGGATTTTCCTCGGAAATTCTATTTACATTGTCTGAAAACACAGAATCCTTTAGAGGCCGGTCATTTGTAATTGTGTCTGCCACAGTCATGTGATGCGAAGAGTTCATATCAGTAGCTGGCACTCGACATCCCAAAACCCTATCAACCTGTAATATACAATCATATGAAAAAATAGAAGTAAAATAGCACACTGCTACCCAATGAGGGGTAGAAAAAAAAACCAATAACAACAAAATAATAATAATAATCCATAATTCATACATAACATGCTTATATGGCTAACAGATAACAAGATAGGCATATGCACAAAACCATCCTAACTATTCAATTACCTGTGGAGCATCACTAGGAACATGACCTTCACATTTCAATACTTCAACTACATTTTTTCCTGTTGCATGTGATTTATGCGATTTATGTCCTGCTTCCTCAGAGACCATCTGCATGAAAGACAACTCTTGTGAGTATAATAAACACTTACAATAGCAATAGAAACAACCACAAGAACAAGAGCAGAAGAAATGGGTACGGGGACTCCTTGATTTGTGGAAAGAAACTTATCCAACAGGTTCCGTGGATTAACCATCCTTTTGAGGACCATGAAGATAATATATATAGTAAAACGACATACAGTCCTAGGGGCAAACTAAGGATGACTTTTGATCCCTAGAATCAGAAAATATAAAGGTTGCTACCTTGGCCAAGAAAAATTGTTATGAGAAATGCAACACTGACCGCCACGTCTGTGGATTTTATATCCATTATTAGCTCCTAGAGTTTCCATTCCATTATAGGAGACTAATTAATTATTCGATACCCTCTTAATGAAATTTCTTTCAGTTCTATACTTCTATTACAAGTTTACAACTTACCAGCATGCACCCCTTCACACTGAGCAACATTTGTTGGTAGTCTTGCCTCTTCCATTTGATCCCTAGGTCCCTCCTCTATTCAGAACATTATGGACACTAGACTTATCTGTTCAAGTTCTAAAAAGATATATTTGGAAAGTATGCGTTATGCAGATCTTAATCGTTAAAAAGAAAATTTGAACTTTTCTAAAAGTAAATAAAAGCATTGTATAGAAGGGTCCTCAGTATGAAAATTACTAATGAGTTGTGTTTTTGCACAAGTTATTGCTGCTACTGATCATGAGATCAAGGTCGACTGATATTTTAGTCCTAAATATTATGCTCTACGGATTTAAATATTTCTTTGCATATGCATATTTTTCACTTCTACACAATAACTAACAATTTTATCAATAATTTTTTCAAGCAAGGAAGTGACTAAGAATTTCTCTCCAGTGTGTAAGGTTTTTGGTGCTATTATGCAGAAAAGCCATATATTCTTAACAATGCTGGGAAATCACTCATAATACAAACTCGTTATATAATCAGTCCCAGACAACAAATTTGGCATGCGAGGTAGCCCAAGTACCCTGCATGTATATGTTCTTTCACATGCAGTGCAAAATATCATCTTAATCAAACAGTAAATTGAGGTCCCTAAATGAAGAGATATCAAAGATATTATATAAAGCAAAGTTCTGGGGGAAAAGATAAAATAATGCTAAGAGCAAAAAGGGGGGAAAAAAAGTATAGTGAGCATTGGGATTTGGAACAATCCATAAATAATTCCAACCCACAATTTAACACAACCTATGCATAAAAATTTTGTGATTTATAGGGTGAAAAATAAACCAATAAGAAATAACATCATTAAGCTTCAAGTAGAACTGAGCTTGCAACTACGATTACTTATATTTGAAAAGTAGGATATAAGGCCAGAACAAGATTTTACTAAAGATAAATCACGAAAGAGAGGAAGAGAGACTATAAGGACATGTTATACTCCCAAAAAAAGAAAAACCATACAAGTGACTTCTTCTGTTTTTGTATCTTTTTATTCTTAAAGTGACCTTTTATTTTTTATTTTACTGATAAGTCCATCACCTAGTATAATCAAGGTTAGTATTTCCAGATGAACTGGAAATGTAGTAATTGCGGAACTACTGGTCCGGGAGAGGACAACCTCTTGTTCCTTCACCCCTCTTTCTTTGCTCTAATCAGCAAAACCACCCTACCACTTTCCTAAAGTTTGTTTTCTTCATCGAATAGCGCTGCCCTACCTACCACTTGACTAGTAAGGGCAATTTCTCTTGAAACTAAGTTGCAAGGGTATAATCAGAAATGTGGAAAACTTGGTAAACCGGAATTCTCTTTCTACATGGTATAAATGAGCTATATTTAGTATAGAGTAATAGAATTAACTTTTTACTTAAAAAGTATATGAATCAGGAATGAATAGTCTCCTCATAATGATAGTTGTTGCTTTCCGTAAATAAAAAATTAAAAAAAATAGATGTTAAGTGTATTTGAAGTTCACATTCCCTTCATTAAGTGTACATATTTCTCATATTTTCAGTATAAACTCAATCATAAATAATTGTAGTTCAGAATTTTTCTTAATATTCGGCGCTAACTTAAGAGTAAAATGAAATAATATTATAATCTCTAAGCACCATTAAATTTGACTTGGACAACCAAATTTTGTTCTAAAAATCCCCGCCTAGGTCCGCAAGGCCCCCCTGGCACCTCGCCTAAGCTGCAAAAAAATCCCTCCAGATAATTAGACATGCTAGGTGGGGTCTAGACAGAGAGTTTTTTTTTAATAACTACCCAAACCAGATCTTGATATATTTATCTTTCTAATGATTTACCATATTCATAATTCAGGTTATAGCATATCAAATCACAACAAAAAGTGAACAATATCAAGTCAAAATGAATAATTTTATATTATTTGTAATTTTTTGAACTTGTACCAACTTCAAATTATATAAATGATATACATTTGAAATATTTAGTTTAATTCAATATAATTCTTAAATTTATGTTTAGTTTCTTAAGTTTTAATATTGAATTAAATTCTTGAAATTTTAAATTTTATTATTTAATACAATCTTGTTTATGAATAAAACTAATACGTTAAAATACGTTTGAACTTTGAACAATTGCATGCTTGTGTTTGAACTTTGACAATAGCAATATGGATATGTGTTTGAACTTTAAACAAAGGCCTTTATTATAGATTGTTTTGCTTTATATTATTGTTTTATTTGGATAAATGTAAGATAAAATATTAAAATTGGCTTAAAATAAAAAATTCCGCCAAAACCCCCTGACCTCCCGCCTCCCGCCTCCCGCCTCCCGCCTCCCGCCTCCCGCCTCCCGCCCAGCGCCTTTTAGAACATTGTTTTTCCTCATGCACTTATTACAGATGAGTAAAAGAGTGAGAATGAAAATTTAAGCTACAACATTGAATATCTAAACTCTTGAACAAACTAGTGGATCTTATTAGAAATAGACAAGAAGGGTGAGAAATCAAGTTGTCAATCAATCATCAAGCCAAAAACATGATATGAACAAGATTTAAAATCCAACACAACATTCACTAATCAGGAGAGAGGGAAACCGGAAAAAAAGGAGGCAGAAAGGAGCTCAAATAAAACCATGCAGCACTATGCAGATGCAACCAAAGCACTGAATTAAAGTTTTTTTATATATATAAGTAAGTCATGAATTAAAGTTCTGCAATATAAAGCCTATATATTGACAATATTCATGAGATAAAAACTTCAAGATTATCAACTATCACACTGTACATTTTTTTACCATCACAATAACATTTAGAAGACAGGTCATAGGATTGTATTGTGCCAAATTACTACCACTCAAGTATCTACTCCAGCCCATCCGAGACGTTGGACCACTATTTTTTTATTTTATAAATTGGACAGCTAAACATACTTCTCATGTATTTACTCGATATAATCCAAGACACTTGATTGCTACACATATAGAAAATCTCGACTCTAGATAAATTTGGAAACTCCTGCGTCGACTACGACCAAACTTTATTTAGGAATACACTATTCTTATATTAGAAGTTAATAAGTATAGTTAAATGCATACATACAAAATCGAAATTATAGTCACCAAATTCACACGTTATGTGGTTATGTGGCACAGGGTCAAGTTGAATCCAAGTATATAAAGTTCAAGTTAGCAACTGTATGTGCACATCTTCGTGCTTAATCACATATATTGAGTTTGGGATTAAAGGACTTGGCCCTGAAGAATAATAAGAGTAAATTATATAATTTTGATAATTAATAAGAGAAAACTAAATATTCTCTCTAGAATTTGCAAAGAAATTTGCAACATGGGTCTCATAGAGTGCTAAGGAACACAATACCATAGGGTAAGTAAATTTTGTTACCGAAATATGAAAAGAGGCTTTATGCAGAAGTATTTAAACTTGAATAAGCAGTAGGAGAACAAAAAAAATATACAGGTGAACCTAAGAAGGAATTTACACCTCATCTTTCAAAGGGATATCCATTTCCGTCCCAGTATCGCTTTTCAACAGAGATGGGGAAGCCCCACGCTTAACTTCCTTGTGCTTGCGGTGAGATTTACTAGTTTGAGGACTGGCAGAATTTACTTTAGACCCAAATTTTTTAGAAGTGTCGGCAGCACATTTATTCTTATCAGTCCTTAGCTTATTTTGATCATCACCCATATAAAATTTAATCTTTCTCTTTCTGGCTTTCCGAGTGGCAGCATCAAGAACAGGAACAAGTTTTTTTGTTGGAGATCCACTACTGCGGGACAAGCCAAAGTTCCTCTCAGAAGTTTCTGCATTCCTTTCAGAATCCACAATACTAGATTGAGACAGGATTCCCTCAGCTAGAGAGATCGACTTAGTCTCTTTAGGTGTGGCCTTTAGAGACAACTCAGGTTTCTTCTCATTATCAACCTTCACAATCGATGAACTACCCTCTCCAGAACCATCACAGAATGGACGACTTGGCGCATCGCTTGAAAGTACATTTATGATGGAGTCCTGCTTCTCTTCAACGGACTTAACCCGGCGAGATGACGAAGATTTTCCTTTGCCCGATGATCGCTTCTTCCCAAGGGTAGAGCTTCCAAAAGTTTCAGCCACTTTGTCAGTGCCAACTGCTTTAATTCCAATTTCAGATTTAGCAAGGGTAATCTTTGTTCTTGCATGCTTTGAGATGGGATCTGAATTGTTTATGTCATCATGTGAATTACTTTTCAGACAGCAGGTTGGACATTGCCACTTACCATTTGGGATGCGCTGGAGGAAATGATTACAAAACAAATGTGCACAACAGTTAAAAGAAAATATTAGCATATATACATATTTGTACATATACATGTGTGTACATAACCAAAAGACTAAATCAATAAGAAGCACATCTTCGTTAATATTAAGAATCAAGTGAGCATACCTTAAGAGGAGGATCAAGGCATTGAAGATGATAGGTTCGCGGACAGCTATCACAGCAAAGCAAGTTGCCACCAAGATCACAGACCACACATTCATAAAAGTACTGTAAAGACAAAAGAATATGGCAGCCAAAAATCATAAGCCGTTCGTAATACAATCTACAGTATCAATATTAACAATATACGTAGAATTATCAATCCATTCCAGTCACTTGTTACATTTCCCAAACTACTGCATTACATAGCTAACAAAATGTGGAAAAGTAAAGTTCCTAATCAAACTAACGATTATTACGTAATATAAAAGGGCTACGTAGATAAGGACAAGAAAAGCTGACAATAAATTGCTAAAATAAAATTGTCGCTTTCTTGCCCAAGAAGGGCACCAGTACAAGGGGTTTCCAAAGCAGTCCATAATTCATGTGTAGTTCTTATTGTAATTTTCCTTTTTAATCTCTTTTTATACGCCCACTTCCTCCATTTATCCTTTCTTTTGTTTCTCGTAAAAGAAGGGGAAACAAAGGAAAGAGAATAAACAAGTAGCTCACCCCATCGTTTCCTTTCTTCTTGCGAGAGGAACGAGTAGAAGTTATTTCACTTTTAAGCCCATGTATTGATGATGCATTTTCCGGGGATTCAGAAGGTACAGAATTGGTTTTCTTGCCATTGGATGTATCTGAGCCATGTGGAAGCTTTCCCCGTTTGCGCTTCAACACCCAGTTTCTGTTAATCATTTTACTATTTAATGTGTCATTATCCTTCATATTTGTCCTGAGACACTCATTTATAGATGCAGTTCCAGGAAGAACCTGGCACGTCAATGAATAGCTTTAGGCATCAAATCCTCCACATTATGTTCCTACAAAATAATAAAGAAAAGAAAGAAAAATTATTGTTGAACCACGGAAGTGGAAAATGGAAACAGAAAAATAGCACAAAACATGAGGAGATCTCACAGAATCATATCAGCAGTCAGCTTCTCAGTTTAAAAATGAAAAAGGGTAAAAGAACTGCAGTAAAACATTTCTTCCTAAATGCCTGATATACTTTATGCTCCAAAAAAGTTATGAATACCTACCGCAATCCGCCATTCGAATGCTCCATACTTAAAATGACCTTATTATATACCTACCGCACTAAATAGCCTGAATCTCGTATCTATGGTTCCCTTATTTTTAATCAAACAAGAAGGAAAGCACCAAATCATATTATGAACATTTATATGGATCCTAACCTACAAAAAATAAAGTCTATGCAAATGATGCTCTGGAAGCCAGTTTTCAATTTGTAGCATGCATGACTGACCACGGATCCCATAAACTACTAGTGATGAATGATGAGAACCAGAAAAGATGCATTTAACGTAACAAAAAAACTCAACAAACTGATACAATTGAAAAGAAGGAGAAATGGACCAACTGAAATTTTGGATGCACCTTCTAATGATGTGAATAACAGCTGCACGTTGTAAGACTCAGTTCATATCCAAGACAAGGTATGCAACGTTCATGCAAGGAACAGCACTAAAATGAACTCATTCAGTAGGACAATGTTACTGGGTTCACGCTTCATAGATAGAAACATAAACCATCAAAAACAAAATTATTTAAACAAATTCTTCCAAGAACAGGTAGTACTGCAGAGTAACTTATTAAAGATAACTGCATAACCATAATGACTCAAAACTTGAACTAAAAGGTGAAATACAGATGAAAGACTATTAAAGGTAATATATTAATGTAAAGGTAGAAATCCTCGGGTAATCAAAAAGAACAAGAATTATTTCACTGAAGACCAGCCACAACACTATTAAGTAAAATACCTGTAGCTAGAGAATTACCATATTGCTATGAATTGAATGGTACTCCCTCCGTCCCAAATTAATTGCTCAATTTTGACTTTTTTAAGTCAATTTGACTATTTTTAGAATTAATAATTAAGCATATATTAATATATTTCTAAAATTATAAAAATTGGGGTTAATAATAAATTGTATATACTTTCTTTTGATTATAATCTCTTCACCTATATTTTAGCAAAAATAGTAAAAAGATTAGTTTTAAAAATGGTCAATTTGACTTTAAAAAGTCAAAACTGAGCAATTAATTTGGGACGGAGGGAGTACTAAATTGGTGAAACATCGAAAACAAGTCAACCGCTTAAACGGGAACTAGGACCCTTTATAGGTTGTTGAGCTAAACATTTCTAACAAATAGAGGTTATATGCTACTTGGGAGTTGGGACACAATAAATTACATAACTTGTACTTCAAACTAACACTCCATATATAACCAAAAGAATATCAAATGTGACACGAAATAACACTGACATTTCACTCTACGGTTTAGCATGCCCAGCTAAATGAATCAAACCCACTTAGGTCAGATCAATCACTATGCCATAGTTCAATATAAGCATGTAAGAAATATAAGATTGGGAACCATTACGTCGTTCCCCTTTTTCGAATCCACTTGCAGCATTCCCAAATTTCCAAGTCAAGTGTAACCTTTGAAGCATGCAAACATAACTATTTTCTCAGACGCTGAAGATTTCAATCAATTTGATAAACATAATTGACCACTACCCCCAAAAAATCAACAGATGAACTGCTAAATTGATATATCAATGCAGCAGTGGGACTAATGGAAGTCAATCACATTCAATTCCTACTAAACCTCAACACCCCTATTTCAGCTATAACACCCCACCCACTTCAAACACCTACATGACCAAACTACACAAAAAGATCAAACCTTTAGCACAAGTTGAAGCTAATGCCCCAACATGCAGAACAATCAAGCACCATCAACACAAAAATGAACATAAAAACACGCAAGAATCTGCTCAAATTGCATAAATTTCAACACCCACAAAAAATCAACAACCAAATAACATAAAAACACAAAAAACAACATTACCCGGATAGAGATATGTGCATACCAATCTTTCTAGTGGATCAAATTACAACAAACACATACAAAAACCCCCAAATTCACACATCATCTGATTGCTATAGACTGAAGAGATACAGAATTAGGGCTTGCGGGCTCTATAAAGAGATAGAAAGAGGGCAGACAAACGAAATAAATAGAGAGAGAAACAAAGGGTCTGCCTTAGAGAGAGAAAGTTTTAGAGAGAGTATACATGAGATACGGATTCGCCGGGGTCATAGGACTTTGGGGTTACACAAACTGACATGGCAGCAGGGCTTTGTGTGTATATTATGTAGTTCTGAAGGGAGAGAGAGAGAGAGAGAAAGCCCTCGTCCAATACCATCTCCCCACGTGGCACCCCAAGGACGCCTGTCTCCATCCCTTTCTTCTCTCTCTCTCTCTCTCCTCACACTTCCCAATTTTTTCCCCTTTTCTCTCTCCTCATTCTCTGTTTTGGAGAGAGAAAGGGTGTGTGAAACACTGTGTGTGTTTGATCATCATCATCATCAGTTTGCTTGATGGATTTTCATGGACTGTTTTTATTACTCTCTTTAAAGTTGCAGCCTTTTTGCTTTTTCCTCATCACTTCATTATTAATTTCTACAAAGAAAATATACATGTATATATATATATAAACATTGAGCAGCTTAGTGCATTAAATTAAGACAGTTAATAATGTTAGATAACATTTTCAATAAATATAAATTTAACTACACTTTTATTTTTATTTTAAAATTTTAACGATATTTATTATTTTTTAACATTATTAAGAATTACATAAAATATAATATATATATATATATATATATATATATGTGTGTGTGTGTGTGTGTGTGTGTATGTGTAGGTGTAGGTGTAAATGGTTGCCTCTATAAAATGTAGTTGACCAAAATGTAGTACTGTTTAGGTAAAAGATTTTTTATGGAGGTTAGGATGATTGGTAGAAAGATCTTGTAAATTGTGATGGAGGTTTTGTTTAGAAAGTTTGGTACCTGAACCTATCGAAATTGACAAATTGTTATGATCATCTTAACTATTTTGAACAAAACAGGATATGTAATTAAATTTTAGTGCTTCAATTTTTATTTTATTTTTATGTTTTTTTGATCTAGTTAAATGGACTTGAATCTCCCCATTACATTTTTTTCTAATTTCATTCAATACATTATATTCCCTCCGTCCCAAATTATCTGCTGTTTTAGCAAAAAAAAATTGTCCCACAATATCTGCTTTTTTAAGATTTCAATGCATTTTTTCCCTTTGTTTTTCAAGTTTGCCCCTTTACCCTAATTAATAATAGTCATTACTCTCATTCATGTCTCTCCTCTTTTTTAAGCATCTTTTCATATTCCCACCAATAAGAATTCATGCACAGAAAACAAAAAAGTCAGCACATAAGGGTATTTTAGTATTTTTATCACACATATCGGTATGTGTGTGGAACTCTAAAAAAACAGATAATTTGGGACGGATGGAGTATTTTTATAATTGTAAATAGTATAATTAAAATCAACACATGTCAACTAATTTGCTACTACCTTCGTTTTAAAATTAGACATTTATTACTATCTCTATTTCAAATTTAAAAATACATTTTTAATTTTTAAAATCAATTCATGAAATCCTAAAATTCAAAATTGATATAATTTTGATAAAGTTTTGGAACAACAAAGATGATAATTATTAATACTTTATAGTTAGCTTATAATTGTTATATTTGTTTGTATTAAAATTAAATAACTTCGTATAAGCTTTGAATTTTATAATTTCGCAAATTGACTAAAAAAATTAAAATGTATTCTAATTTTGGAACGGATGGAGTATATAGAATAGTATAATTGATCAAAAATTAAAGTAATCCAATATATTTTTTACCATTTGATGAGCATGTGAATTTTTTATCAAAATTTTAATAGTTGAAACTTCTCTTAAATTTTTAACGGTGAAAATATTTTTTATAATCATATTTTTTTGTGAGATTGATTTTAATAGCATTAATTATTTATTAATATTGATGATGAGATCTTAGCCTAGTGGTTAAGACTCTATGACCTTTAGATCTTAGGTTCGAAGCATGATTGTGAGTTATAATGGTTCGATTCTTATTTAAGTAAATTTATTTATACCATTTTGGAAAATTTGTTTTCTCTTTATATTTTTATGTGAGTATTGTTTGTGAGTTATAACGATAAGATAAATAACAGCTACTACTTCGTTACGAAATAAGAGATACATTTTAAATTGGAAAATTTGTTTTCTATTTATGTGAGACTTGTTTGTAAGTTATAATGGTAAGATAAATAACAACTGTTATTTCAAAATTAGATATACATTTTAACTTTTTAATACAATACTCTTGTATATTTTATATGAATTTGTTTTGTTCTTCTTTTCTCGATAAATAAGTACCAAAAATGTCCGAGTATGTTGTAAAATATTTTATTACGAGTCGTGCTATATATTACGAAAGATTTCAATCGAGTTATAATTGTGACATATGTAATAAAAAAAGACTCAAAATATAATTTAAATTGTAAATTTATTATTTATATAAATTTATCGTCATATGTAATAAAAAAGACTCAAAATATAATTTTATTTGACCAATTAAGTGTTGAGTTTCTTCATTTTGTACGAAACCATTTTACAAGTGAATTAATAATTTTTGGGGTAAATAATTGACATCTCATTTCTCTTCCTCCCAAGTTGACTTTAAAAAAATGAAATAAATAGAGAGAGAAAAAAAAATAGTTATTGGATTAATATAAAGCTTGTCATAGTTGATGTGAACATGTACAAAACACGAGTCTGTTTGAATATTAATATGTAAAGTTTATGTAATATTGTAATTATAAATTTTTAAACATGTGTAATATATATTGTTAATTAATCAATTTATGTATTGTCCATAAAATTAAGAATAATATGAAAGGTTTCACCATATATTAATGTATTTGGAAATTATTAGAGACTTAAGTAAAGTTAAAAAGACCATCTGATGAGTGAGTTTTATACATACGAATCGGATATCATTCTGCTTAAATTACTGCTAATTCTCTTTATTTTATGTTACATTTCATGCATTTGCATTTTGTTTGTAAGTCATGGTGCTGTGGGACTGAACTGTGATGCAAGGACGGACTTACCAACAAAAAGGTTGAATTGGGTAGTGTTAACGCCAAGATCTTCTCCCACGTCCCAATCACGTAAGACGCACTGATCCTGCACAGTTCAACAAGTCAACACCAGAAGCTTGACGGCCTGACCGTCGGGGGATAGCTCCGGCGTGAGAGTCAGTACAGGCGATCACAAGGTTAACAATGGAGGGAAAATATTGACCAGTGTCTGAGTGAATGAAAAATAATAATGTGTGTTGTATTTTGTTACCTCTTTTCTTTTGTGATCCTTCCCCCATACGTTCCCTAGACCCGGTTTACTGTGCCACCCACTATCTCCTGACACCTCCTCTCACCCCCGGTCATATCAGCCGAAAGTATGTAGCTTATTTCCCTACCTGCTACCACTGTTACCTCCCGCTGGTAATCGGAGTCCCATCTTCATTAATGTCATGCAGAAAGGTGGCAGACATAACAGTCAACTACTACCTTTTGTGATGATTACCGGTCAAAGATAGGATAAGTGACAACTTACATAATGGACCAATCCAATGACTAAGCCCAATATTATAATCAAGTAACGAGGCCCAAGTTGTATGACCCAATACGACAAAAGTGACATAATCCCAAAGACAAGCCCATTCGGCCCGGTCCAGTATGAAAAGTATTATGGCCCAACATTGCCCCCCAGTCTTTTATTAAACAGGATGTATAGTGAAAGACTGTAAATAGTGTAAGTCCATAGTGAAAGGGATTTGTAATAAACCAAAGGGGAAGAAAGGAATCTCACCGAGGTCCAACTGATAAGTAACAGTCGCTAATTCCAGTGGATCCAGAAGCCCAAATGGCACATGTCCAACAGCCTTAAGGACGAAAGATGAAGATCCAATGAACGTCAGCCCACTCTGGATAACCCATTAAAACTAAAATCGGACGTTACCCTTCCTCTTTCACATCATTATCTCCAATTAATGCGTCGCCCTTGGTTTTCGTGCAAAATTTAAAAAGACAACTATAAAAGCCAATTTTCCCCAATTCTGACGACTTTACCAGCTTAATTTGAACTTGATATACAGTGTTCTATCCTTCTCTCCGATTTCTTTCTTTCCTGCAAGATCTTAGTAGCAATGTCGACCAAAGATTCTGACAATTCCACCCCCATTCTTGCTGTTCCGATTTCCACCACTCCTCCCAGTCACAACCTTACCGAGTCGGTTTCAAACCCTAACCCCCAAATCACGGCTAGTCCTGCCAGGAACCCCTCAAACCCACTGCCCAACCCCTCGGAGTTTTTTGAGAGTGAAGAACAATACCCTCACGCCAATATCCCTTCTATCATCACCGAGATCGAGCTGCGTGCCATCAGAAGTCGTTATCAGATTCCGGACACCCATTTAGTGAGAGCTCCGGAACCACACGAACGAATGTACCAACGACCGGATGGGTGGACTGCCGTACCGGTAACTGTTTTAGAGAAGGGAGTTAGATTCCCTCTCCACTCTTTCCTTGTTACTCTCCTGGGGTTTATCGGAGTGGGATTCGCCCAACTGGTGCTGAATTCGTACATCCACATCCTGGCTTTCATAGCATTCTGTTATGAGTTGGGGATACCCCCAACAGTTGATTCCTTTTTCACTCTCTTCTCCGCTGGGAAGTCTCGGGAACGAGGCTTCAAAGTACTGAGCAAACAGTCCCCCAAGCCCAACGCCAAGTTCGAGAAACGATCTTTGATGGATACCCCTTCGAGCAACAAGGGGTGGCACAGAGAATGGTTCTTCGTGAAGGGACCTGAAATCCCATCTATCCCGGAATGGACCACCTCCGAGCGGATTTCTGCAGACTTCGGGGACATTCCAGAGGAGCGTGTGAAAGAAATGGCGAGCATTCTCGAGAAGATTCCCCTGAAAGAATGGAGCTTCAGATTCTTGAGCAAGCAAGCATGGTTATATGACCATAAATGTGAGTTCTAAACTCTTACTGGTATGTAATTTGCTGAGATTTCTTTTAGTGAAATGGTCTAAAGGTTACGTGATTTGTTAATTTGCAGTGTCTTTGATAAAACCAACCTCGATCGACCGAAGAGATTTGGATAAATTCCTTTCGGCTAAATCATCATCATCCCCCACTGACATCCCACAGGAAGAACTCCCGACTTCGGAAGCCCATGACGTTGAAGTCTTCCATGGAACAGAAATTGCGGAGGAACCTAGCCGACCTCGACAAAAGAAGAGGGCTGTTCGGAAACCAAGAGCGGTCCCTCAAGAATCTCGGCAAACCTCTACCACCAGTCTGATTGATATGCCGACTAAGGAGCGGATGCAAGCTCTTCGTACCAAGAAAAGGAAGACCAAAGTGACTCCTTTATCCGCCGATGAGCTTCGGGTTCCCCCTGTTGAAGTTGATCCTCCGATCGTCATTCCTGTGGAGATCTGTGTTTCCGAAGACGAGCTCGAAAACCCAACCGAGTCTCCACTTCTGTCTCGTAAAAGGAAACAACCTTCCGATGATCAACCACCACCGCCCCCCGAACCATCCATGCCCTCTTCGGCAAAATCTTCCCCCTCCGCCTTCAGGCGAGAAGCCGCATCTTCTCCCACCGTATGGCCGGAGTTTAACGCGAACTTTCCCTTTCAGCTGTTTGATTCCTTTGTTCGGGAGACCGATGATCATCGGTTCGGAAACAGCTCGATTAGGGATTTGATCGAGGAAGGCATGAGTTATCAGGCTAAGGTTAGTTTGTTCAATTGAAATATTTGGGAATTATCTGTTTCTTCTAGTAACTTGTCGGCTGCCTTTGAATGTCTGTAGGCCAATGCTGTCTTCGGGAGGCTTCTTCCCCTATACAAAGAGTCCGAAGCCGAAGAAGACGCGGACAGTCGAGAGAACGCTATTCTGGCGTCGGCTCTGAATAAAGAGAGAAGGGACCATGGTACCGCTCTCTTCAATAACGAATGCCTTCAGAAGGATGTAAATAAGTTAAAAGAAAAACTGGAGACAGCCGAGGCCACCCACCAAATAACCGTTAATACGAACATAGACCTGGTTCGTCGAAACGAGGCCTTGGTGGGGAAGAACGAAACAATGGTGAAAACCAACAAGAGCCTGGCGATGCAAGTAAATGAACTCGAAGCTAGGGACTTGAGACATCTGAAGGAACGGGCAAAGCTCGAAGAGGAGCTTCAAGAACTTCGTGCTTTGAGAGATTTGGGTCCTCCTCTGACCGAAAATCTTCGGAGAGAAGTTCAACAAGAATATCGGAAATCAGCTGAGTTGAACGAGGAGATCGTCCAAATGTTCTCAGATGGATATGACAAATGCCGAAGCAAAGACAAGGCAAGACTTGTCACTGCCAAGGTTGATCCGACCATTCTCGACTCTTCGGAAGACGAAGCTGATTCCTGAAGATGATTCTCTTTTCCCTTAGCTGTAGGATTTCTGTAAAAGTTTCTATCGTTTTGTAAACAGTAATATGTAAATGAAACGTCAAAATTATTACTTATGACTTCGGTGTATTTACTGTTTATCAACACTTCAATATCGATTCAACTTGAAAAATGTACAAGCTCCTTCGTGGACTTAACTCAAACTATTAATTAACAACTAGGCAAGTCGTATAACAGACAAGATGAAGTCAAAGAATGTGGCCTTCCGAACTCAACACTTAGAAAAAATTAGGTAATAATAATAAAGTAAAGGAATACTTATTCGTTACCAAAGTGTGAGGTAGATGCCGTGAAGGGCCTGACAAAGTCTGGATGATGAACTTGCATACCACGAAGGGCCTGACAAGGTCTAAAGGTCGACAATTGCCTACCACGCAGGGCCTGACAACGTCTTAAGGATGACACTTGCCTACCACGAAGGGCCTGACAAGGTCTAAGGGTCGACAATTGCCTATCACGCAGGGCCTGACAACGTCTTAAGGATGACACTTGCCTACCACGAAGGGCCTGACAAGCTCATAAGGACCACCTACCGATGAGGCTACCATCGAATGGTCAGCGAGTCCACCCGAACCTCCTTACACCAATGACGTTCGCCTACCACGCAGGGCCTGACGAACTCATAGGGACCACCTGTCGATGAGGCTACCATCGAATGGTCAGCGAGTCCACCCGAACCTCCTTACACCAATGACGTTCGCCTACCACGCAGGGCCTGACGAACTCATAGGGACCACCTGCCGATGAGGCTACCATCGAATAGTCAGCGAGTCCACCCGAACCTCCTTACTCCGATGACATTAACAGCAACGAAGACAAGACTTGTTTGAGAAAAAGGGAATTTTTATTGATGATGACTTAAAAACATTTACAAACTTCCGGTGTACTGACATTGTAGCTATTGAAAATACTTTCGAAGCCTGCCTGCATGCCAAGTATTCTTGATCTCTGATCTGTCCAAAGTCCTCAACCGATAAGTCCCCTGCTTCGGTACTTCTATGACTTCATACGACCCTTCCCAATTCGGCATCAGCTTTCCCAAATTCTGGGGTGTAGATGCTTCGACTTCTCTGAGAACGAAATACCCTACTTCGAACCTGCGAAGCTTTACCCATTTGTTATAATGCTTAGCTACTCTTCGCTGATAGGCTGCTAATTTGACCAAGACTGTTTCTCTGACTTCTTCAAGTAAATCAAGATTGGCTTTCAGCCCTTCATCATTGTATATTTCTCTGAACTGGCCGACTCGAAGACTTGGAGATCCAATTTCAACTGGGACTAAGGCATCAGTACCATAGGCCAGTCTGAAAGGTGAATCCCCTGTTGTGGTCCTCGGAGTAGTCCGATAGGCCCATAACACGCTGAGCAGCTCTTCTGCCCATCTTCTTTTAGCTTCGTCCAATCTGCGCTTGATTCCATTCAGCAGCGTTCTGTTGGTCACTTCAACTTATCCGTTAGACTGAGGATGAGCTACCGAAATCTTTCTGTGCTGGACCCCCAGTTCTTTCAAAAATGCTTCAAATTTTGATCCCACAAACTGACGTCCATTGTCTGAAATCACCACCTTAGGAATTCCAAACCGAAATACTACCGACTCCTTGATGAACTTTAAGCATTCCTGTTCCGTTATTAACCTAAGCGGTTTTGCTTCTACCCACTTGGTCATGTAGTCGATGACAACTATAACAAAGCTGACCTGACCTTTTGCTTTCGGTAGCGGACCTAGTATATCAACCCCCCAGACAGCAAAGGGTATAGGAGATAAGATCGAGTATAACTCTTTTGGTGGCTGATGTGGGATCGGACTGTTGAGCTGACACTTCTCGCACTTCTTGACGTATTCAGTCGCTTCCTTGAAGATGGTAGGCCAGTAGTATCCCTGACGAAGTACTTTGTAGGCTAATGACTTAGCAGCCATATGGTCGCCACAGATGCCCTCGTGAACTTCCCGAAGAGCATATTCAGCTTCGGACAGAGTCAAACACTTTAACAGTGGAGACGAGAAGGCCCTTCGAAACAGATCCCCATCTATCAGAACGAAATTAGCACTCTTGTACTTGATTTTCTTGGCCAGCATCTGATCCGAAGGTAGAACGCCATCTGCCAGATACTCCAGATACGGAGTCAACCAGCAGTTGGTTCAGTCAATGCACATTACCGATTCATGATGAACAGTAGGATGTTGCAAAATTTTCAAGTAAACCGACCCATCAAAAACGTTAACATCCGTAGTGGCTAATTTGGAGAGTGTATCGACAATGGAATTGTCGTCACATTCGACCCCCTGAAATTCGTAGAACTGAAAATACTGAAGCCGTTCTTTCAATTCCGCCAAATACTTGATCATTCTATGACCTCGGGCTTCGTATTCCCCGGAGACTTGTTTAACGACTAACTGAGAGTCGCTGAAGATAACTATTCTTAGCACTTCGAGACTCTTAGCTAGTTACAATTCCGCCAACACTGCCTCGTACTCTGCTTCATTGTTCATCGCTTTAAACTGAAATCTGATGGCCTGTTGCACCTTGAATCCCTCCGGGCTGGTCAGAATAATCCCTGCTCCGCTGACGTCTGCGGTAGAAGACCCATCTGCATACAGTGTCCACGAACTCTGCTTCTGCTGAAGAACCGCAACTATACTGTCAGATCCTTCAGCTTCTGCTACGGCTTCATCAGCTTCAGAAAACGAACATTCGACCACAAAATCTGCCAAGGCCTGTCCCTTGATGGCAGTTCGGGGATGATATTCAACGAAGAACTGAGTAACTCCATCGTCCATGCAGCTAATCTCCCCGATACCTCAGGTTTACCCATAATTTTCTTCAAAGGCTGATCTGTGTAGACTATTACCAATCTACCCTGGAAGTACTGCCTAAGCTTCCGACTAGCAGTTATTAAAGCAAAAGCAAACTTCTCAATGTTCGGGCACCTTGTTTCAGCATCCCGAAGGACATGGCTTACATAATAAACTGGATGCTGCTTACCCCCAACTTCTCGCACCAAAACTGCTCCTACTGCCAACGAACTAGCTGCTAAGTACAAATACAAAGGCTCAGCAGGAGCGGGCTTCACCAACAAAAGCGCCGAAGATAAGTAGGACTTGATGCTCTGAAAGGCGTCTTCGCATTCCGAAGTCCATTGGAACATCTTGGCATTCTTCGGCCCTTTCAACGTGTCAAAAAACGGCAAACACCTTTCTGCCGATTTGGACATAAACCTCCTCAACGCTGCAATTCTTCTAGTCAGACGCTGAACATCTTTAAATGACTGAGGAGTCTTCATGTTCAGGATCGCTTGAATCTTTTCTGGATTGGGTTCAATTCCCCTCTGGCTGACCAGATAACCCAGAAATTTGCCAGCCCCTAATCCGAAGGTGCACTTGGCAGGATTCAGTCTCAATTTGTGATGACGGACTGTCTGAAAGCATTCCTCCAGGTCATCCAGATGTTTGTGCACCAATATGCTTTTAACAATCATGTCATCCATATATACTTCCATATTCTTGCCCAACTGACGCCTGAAGACATAGTTCATCATCCTCTGGTAAGTGGCCCCGACGTTGATGAGGCCGAAGGTCATTTTATTGTAGGCATATACCGAACGATGCGTAATGAACGCCGTCTTCGGTATATCCTCTTTACACATAGAGATTTGATGATAGCCAGAGAATGCATCCATGAAGCTCAACAAGGCATACCCCGAAGTTGCATCGATGAGCTGGTCAATGTGGGGTAACGGGTAGAAATCCTTTGGACAAGCTTTATTCAGATCCGTATAGTCGATGCAAACCCGCCATTTCCAATTCTGCTTCTGGACCAGCACCACATTTGCCATCCACTGCGGATAGTCAATTTCGAAGATGAAGTCAGCAGCTAACAATTTTGCAATCTCTTCATCGATGATTCGTTGGCGCTCAGGCACAAAGATCTTCCTCTTTTGCCGAACTGGCTTCTTTGACGGGTCCACTTCTAACCGATGCTCTGCGATATCCCTGCTCACTCCTGGCATATCTTGAGGTTCCCAGGCGAAGATGTCAACATAACACTGCAGGAGTTCAATGAGGTTCGTCTTGAGAGGTTCTGGTAGACCCGAACCTATTTTCACCGTCTTGTTAGCCTTGCCCGGGATGAGCTCTATCTCTTCTTTCTCTTCAGCTGGCATGACC
This sequence comes from Panax notoginseng, assembly GCA_016801055.1. Lineage (NCBI taxonomy): Eukaryota > Viridiplantae > Streptophyta > Magnoliopsida > Apiales > Araliaceae > Panax > Panax notoginseng. The sequence goes on along the minus strand of CM029020.1, from coordinate 24,240,566 downwards.
AACGGCTCTAAGCTGCTTTCCGTGAAGGGTTCGATCTCTATTGCCATGGTCTGTTTTTGCTTTGACACCCCTACCCCCGAAGTGATCACAGCATTTCTGTAACATCTTTTGGCCAGATCTAGATCCCCTTTCATTTTCCCAACCCCATGAGCCGTAGGAAATTTGATTTTAAAATGAGGGATTGAGGTTACAGCTTGTAAAGCAGTTAAAGTGGGCCTCCCCAAAATAGCATTATAAACGGAATCCACATGCACAACATAAAATTTGCAAATAATTTCTACCTGTTGGGGGGCCGTTCTGAAGATAACCGGCAGTTCAATGGTTCCAGCCACTTTGACCGGATCGTTGCTAAAACCATATAAAGGGGCCTCCTGTCCGATCTCCATCTTCTGCCCATCAAGATGCATCCTCTGATAAGCATGAGCATATAAGATATCCACAGAAGACCCATTGTCGATCATCATACGCTTCATATCCACCGAACCCACTTGTACTGTTACGACCAATGATCCCTCATGCGGTTCGATGGTTTCCGAAGGGTAATCCTCATCTGTAAAGGAAATTACAGTACCCAGGAAGGGTCTGTCAGTCTTCAGGAGGGTACCCGCCACTGACATGACCGAATCCAGATAACTTCGGCGCTTCTTTCCAACAAGCTTGCCCGAAGTACCCCCAGTGATGACATCTATGACTTGCCTTGCTGGCGGTCCAGGAGCGGGGAACACTTGCTGAACTGGTTGGGCTGCCTGAACAGGTCCTCTATTTTGCTGTTGGTTCGTTCGGGTGGCCACATAATGAACTAAAGCCCCGTCCTGCACCTTTCTCTCAATAAAATCTTTCAAACTAGCACAGTCGTTCGTATCGTGACCCGAGGCTTGATGATAGTCACAATACTTACGAGAATTCCCTTTCCCGGGCTTAATGTTATCTCGAGGTGGTTCAAAAATAGGTTGATTCTTAATCTGCTCCAAGATAACAGCCCTGTCAGCATTGAGTGCAGTATATGTCCTGTTTACCCTCTGAGCGGGAGCGGACGAGCGTTCTCCACCCTGTCTCCAATTATTGTTGTATTTCTTTGACCTGCCGTCATGACGACCTTTATCTCCTTCATTCTTACTCTGGTTGTGACACCCCCAAATCCGGGTACTTCGATTCCACGGGATTTGGTGTTCACTGTACAAGCATCATCTATCTACCCATAAATAATATTAAACCATACAATAGATAGAAATCATAATAAAATCTCTTCCCTTAAGGGTTACATCAACTAAATCATAAATAAATCCCAGGTTAACTAACCTTAAAACATCTGTGCGGAATTCTAAATAAATAAGTCTTAAACAACAACATAAGTCTTAAACATAATACATTATCAATTAAAATAACAAGTCTTCATCACTTGCTAACTTTGCCCTTGCCCTTACTAGTGGAGGGTTCATCGCTTCTTTCATTCTTAACTGCAATGTTATTATTAAGCAAGAGTGAGCACAAATGCCCACAAGTATAATAATGAAATAACATTATAATAACATGCGAATAAATCAAAGACATCTGAATAAAAGCTCAACATTTGAATCGAGAATGAATAACAAGAATCAAAAGAATTCTGAGGGTCATAAGACCTTGAACTATGTCCTAGGTTAACAAGAAATATACTTGAAACCTTTAACAGTCATAAGACTATGGACCTTCTTCTCGTACTTAGGGGGATCAGCCCTTAGTACCATTCTGTGCACAATATCTTAACGCTAAAGCGTAATTAATCCCCTATACAGGGTTATTCATCTCAGTTTGACATTCGAGTCCGCACCAAAGGAAGTTTGGTTTGGATAATTCATCACGGGTTCTGAAATTTAGAACGCTCATCAACTATAGACTAGTTGAATCAATAAGGTTCACTAGTCTAATAAGGTTCAACAATAATTGATATTCGATTTGAATAATAATCTCAAACGTATACAATAGAACGATTATTGTATAACTGAATCATGCTTTGACAATATAGATAATCTGTAATATCATACTTGAACTTGAATAATAGAATGATAACTTATTCAAGGTAATTAATAATCTTGAAAGATATTAAAAAGTAGGGTTAAGAAACTTGCTCAACATAAAAGTAACGTTTAAGTTTAAATAAACTTGCTCAATAGAATAGATTTAGGGATAGGATACTTGCTCAATGTAAAAGTAAAGTTGAGAAACTTGCCTCGTGCGTAGATTACACTTTAACTAAGCACGTTCTTTGATTTAAATCCTACATACCATTCACATTTATAATACCAGTTAATTACAACTTAACTAATCAACATAAACTCATTCTCTTTGTCTACTTGATTTATTGACTATACTTAATCACTTTATCACATTTACTGCCACATAAAACCACTTCATGAATAATAATCTAATTATGAAATCAATAATTTAATCCACATGTAATTATGTTATTTACATGTTATACAACTATCTTATCATCACATTATTCTTCTAACATGTTTACATGTTCATTACAATAATCCACTAACACATTGTTAGACTTAAACTTTTTTAAAATCTCATTTCTGAGTTTTCTGGGGAGTGGCGCTGCGGCGCCACTATTGGACTAAGGATTCGCGCTGCGGCGCCGTGGCGCTGTGGCCGGGCCCTTGGCGCTGCGGCGCTGTGGCGCCGTGGCTCGAGACATGGCGCTACGGTACGGTGGCGCTGCGGCGCGGGAAATGAACTGATAGCCGGCGCTGCGGCGCGGCATACCAGACACAGAAATGGCAGTTCGCGAAAATCGCAGAACTTGCCAATTTCTCCCAATTTCTTAAAGTTCTACTCGAAATTAAACATACCCATATGCTATAATTTATATATAATCATTACCCAACATTTATATACTGACAAAACCAATTTTAAACACTTATTAACAGATTTAAAGCCTAACAAAATTACTGACTTTGATGTTCGTGAAGTTTAGAAAACTTTATATGAAAATTCTCCCTACGGATTCGTTATAACACCGAATCCGTTCATTTAAACTCCGATCTCTCCGTATCGACATGCTCAATAATGTAAGGGTGTAAATTTTAGGGATAATATAAAATCCATACATCAATTATCACATATATGGCCATATGGCCATATCACGTACTCTGTTTATTTTGAAAAACATACGTACGACATGTTTTCACAACACTGATATTATAGTTTGCAACATATACATAATTAAACATGATTTGATACAACGTAACACACATATAAATTTATAATCATATCATATTCCAATCTACAAGGATTTACAGAAAACTGTGAAGCCATTTTATGAAAACTAAAAAGACGTAACTTGAAATTGGGTTGGAGAGAATTACCCAGAGTAGATTAGTAGCGTTGAAACCTTCCCCAATTTCTTCTTAACTCTCAAAATCTCTGAACTCTCAAGTTTTTTTTTCTCTCTGAACAATTTTAGACTTAGAGAAAAATTAGAAAAGAAGAAGACGTCGATATAAGAACTGGCGTATTATGGTCAGTTAACCCAGTCATGGTTAACTGCCCATAACCTCCCTTAGTGCCATGTTTGGCTTAGCAAGAAAATAACTAAAAGCTCTTTATTTTAATAAAACCTTTATCATATAGTTCAATAATGTCACCCTCTTTATAAAATAAATCCCATATTTTATTTAATTTATTTTAAATAAAATATAATAATTACTCATAAATTCACATAATCATATATTCAATTATCTCATTAAAAAAATAATATCAATTTATTAATTCTCTAATTAATAATTAAATTAATTAAAATAACATAGCTTATTAAATATTTCTTTTAATTCAATAAGCTCACATAATCACATACTTTGAATATTAAAAATTTTCTACATTAATTTAATAAATGTAACACATATAATTAAATTAATCTACCACAATTGCATCAATTAATTATTAAATCTAATAATTAAATCCTTGAAAAATATTTATTTAATTCAATAAATATTTAAAATTAATTTACAAAATTCTCGTTCGTCACACTGGTCCCCCTCTGCTCTGTCCCGATCTGTCTCCTTAAGCCGATCTGAAGAGGGACGCTTGAGGCTATTCATGGCTTCCTCTACCACAATATAACCTTCTGCTTTGTCGAAGGCTTCTGCGAGACTCTTCGGGTGGTGAAACATTAGTTTTTTCACCAACTTTTCTGATTTGACCAGATCTAACCCATTCTGAAACAGTCTCATGACTTGTAGATCGTTTAGGTCTGTCACTTGGCCGACTGCTTCACGGAATCGCTTTACATATTGGCCCAAAGACTCATTCGAGTACTGCCGAACCTGAGCTAGCGAGCCAGTTGGTTTCCCTCTTCTTCTGTTGCTCCCGAAGCGGGCGTGGAACTTATTGCACATATCCGCCCAGGATGAAATCGAATCCGAAGGCAAAGTCCCCATCCACTGCCTGACATCCTTTCGGAGTGTCGTGACAAAAGTATGACACTTAGCAGCATCGCTAAAGTCGTAATAATCCATCAGTCGGTCGAACGCCTGACTATGGTCATAGGGATCCCCCGATCCGTCATAACTTTCAATGTGAGGCAACTTCTTGGTGGGGTCAGCCTTTTCTTTCAGAATCTCCGCGGAAAAAGGGGATGTCTTCTTTCCCGAAATATCTTTCGTTTTCTGTACCTCGGCCAGCTGCCTCCGAAGCTCCTTCACCTCTTTAACCAGATACTCCACGCTCTCGGGTTGGGATGATGCTACCTTTTCCGGTGACTCCTCCCTCCTCTGAATGGACCGGTCTCTTGCCATAGAACCCCCAACTTTCGAGGGGCTTTTACGATGACGATGGTCCACAAGGCGGAGTGCTCTCGGTGGACTGTCAGGTGTACGACCCCTAGATCTGCTTCGTCTTTGAACCCGGCTGCCGTGATGGGAATGCGCAACAACGAGCGCCTTCTTAGTATTCTCCGGAGTACAATCCCTGGATCGACCTCTTCGTTCGCTTCGACCCTGCTCCATAGAACCGACAGGGTGATGTGCCCTCTTCGATCTCTGAGGAGTAGGGCTTCTGGACCTTCTTCTTTCTCGAGGTTGACCCCGAGACTCACGTCCTGAATGAACAGGTTCTTTCCCACTCCGATGCCCACGTTCTTCAGATTGGACATAGCTGGACGCTTCGTCCCTCAACTCTGCCATTCGAGACATTTGCTCAGCTATATCCTGTCGTTGCTTCACAAGCGCCTCCATGGCCCTGTCAGCTTCGTCTGCCATCTTAGCCAAGCGGGCAGCCTTTTCATCTTGGTCATCCCGGTATCGAGTTCTAGGCGAGGTGCCTTCTACTCGTCTCCGGCCATGACCAGACCCTTTCTCTGCTGGGAAAACTAGCCTTCTCTTGGCCTTGCTCACAGCCCTCGGGCGAGAATCTCCATGTGATCGTTTGGACGCCGTGCTGGCATGAACACTTGGTGCAGGTCCCAAACGGTCCTTGACAGATACTCGTGGTATTGATTCACAGGCAGCCATCGGCTGCCCCTCACGTGTAGGCGTCCTACTCTTCCCCATGAACACCGACGTAGAACGGACACAGTTTGTGATTGAAAAATACTCAGGACACTAGAACTCGCCCTCCTTCTAGCGCCAATGTTAACGCCAAGATCTTCTCCCACGTCCCAATCACGTATATGACGCCCCCAAAACAGGTATACAACACCCATTCTGAGTCATCAATAACATGGTACAGAAACAACTACAACTTTATTAATACAACATAAAAACTGTGAGTGTAAATATAAATATTGTCATCTAGACTATCCACACTCAAATAAGTCCTCATTACAATTATTGGTACAATATTTTACAAATAAAATGGTGAGTGCTACTAAAACAACTTCCTAGAACCTTCATTCCATACCCCGACTAGTACTTGCTACATTCTCGCCTCCTGAGAAGAAAATAGAACAACAAGGAAAAAGGTGAGCTCAACTAGCCCAGTAAAGAACATTATGACTAAGATAATATAAAACAAATTATCGTTAGTATTCAACAGGGAAAAATCTAATAGAATACAATAGACAACAAGTTTTAAATCCATATTCGCAGCGGAAAATAATAATTCATAGAAGAGTTACGTAGAGAATGAAATCTACTATTATCTATGAATTTAAAAGTCCATCATCAGCATTTTATCCCTGTAACATCAATCAATGTTCATCTTCGCACTACAGGCCAAAGATATTCACCAGTTGGTCATGTCCATCTAAACACCTGTTCATCTTTGCACTACGGGCCAAAGATATTCATCAGAAATCATTCATCTTTGCACTACAGGCCATAGATATTCAGTTATATCATCATTTAAGACTGAGGATGATGAAAAATATTTTAAAGAAAACAAATCTAGTGAAGCAAAAGAACAATTATTAGGGATTCGTATTACAGTTTATCCATGTCCAAAAATACCTCATAAACAATCATAGTGGAGTAAAATTCAAGAATGATCAAAACATGGATACAATCAAAGCTAGTATCCAGAATAGATATTTTGGACAAAAAGAAGAAAATTTCATTTTTCGGTAAATAGTAACTCGTGAATAGTACCCCGACATAAAAAGTTCCAAATTTGATAAAAAGTTCGGATCAATACTTCGGCATAATGATATTGAAAAAAATAATATCATTTAAGAAGAAATAACATCCCTTACCTCGAAAAGACGGTACTTCTGACTAGAATACTAGATATAGTGCTGAAGGAAATTTGTACCATATAGCAACACTCAAAGTATCAAATACTCACAAGAATACGCTCGATATAGAGAGAGAAATAGAGAGAAACTTGTGTTTCTGGTGTGATTTTCAATTCTAACCTAAGCACCCTATTTATAGGAAAATACTTAGAACACCAAAGCAGAAAATTTAATATAATATTAATATATTTATCAAATTTTCTTTAGCCCGCCTCTAGACATCTGATCTCAGCCCATTTATATCACATGTTAGCCCACTTAAATGCCAAAAAACGTTTTTCTTCAAAATAATAAATAAAACTTCCAAAAATCAATTATTTCGGAACTTCAGAACTTCAATAATTCATAATAAATAGCCTTTTTATCAGAAAATTCGAATCTCGCGAGTTTTTATAGGAAATTCAATTCTCTACAACTTTTCAGAAGAAAGTTTTTCCAAATTCCAAACAGAAATTGATCGAAATCCACAAACGGACGATTTTACAGTCAATAATAAATTTTCGGTCACAAAACATGTGTTAATCATTTAATGCTACAAAAATACTCTTCCTCCTCATATACTCATATATCCCACATTCATTGTAAAAATATCACCATCAATATATTATTAAAATAATATATTTAAATGAATTATTTTATCAGAAAAAGATAAAATATTAATTTTCAACAATTGTCACATTAAAAATTTTCTCCATCTATATCCACATAAAATCAATATTTTCCTCATCATATAAATTAATAATTAATTATACACAAATAATATTACAGAATCATAGTACTGGCAACCAGGCCGTTCCCAAGAAAGAGGGGGCTTTCCAATAAAGATTTCTCCTTACTGGCGCGCAATTAGATGACCAAACCTCTCCTTAGACAGAACTTTCTAGACATTGCCAATAATGTTATCTAATAATATTATTCAGATAATATGAATTATTGCTCCGATAATAGAAAATACTGCGTAGTGACAATTATAAAATATCAACGTAGCAATTATTTAATCAATAAAATAAAATATTGAACAGTAATTACTGTAACCATTATTGAGTAGTGCCTTCTTACGTAAGAATCAATAATTGGTGCAATACCGTGTGCTACTGTGCAACAACGCGTATTACCGTGTTTTAACCCCCGGGTATTCCAACAGTATTAACGGTAACAACTACGCCGTTATTTATAAACAACTTATTTTTGTCGTTTTCTTCATCCAATCGCTTTCCGTTATGGGGCCCAGAAAAAATTGCGTCGTCGTACGAATATTCTCCGACAGTAAGAATATGCCACGACCAAGCGAATATTCCCCGACAACAATGAATATTTTATAACCACTTGCTTATTTAAAATATTTACGCATTTTACCCATAACTAACCACATTAATCAAATCAACCCTTACAATTTCAGAATAATAAATAGAGAAAATTAAATTTCATTTATTAATAATTTGGGGTGGGGTCTTACAACGTAAGACGCTCTGATCCTGCACAGTTCAACAAGTCAACACCAGAAGTGTAAGACCCCAACTTTTATAAATAAAGATGAATTTTCTATAAATATCATTTTTGAATATTATGGAGTTAATTTGATATAATGTTATAGTTGTGGGTAATATTTATAAATTTTGCAAAGTAAGCAAGTTGTTATAAAATATTCGTTTGGTCGGAGAATATTCTTTTTGTCGAGGAATATTCGTACGACGGCACAATTATTGGTGGACCCCACAACAGAATTATTGTCGGATTGAGAAAACGACAAAAATATTTTATTAAAAATAACGGCTGAAGTGTTACCGTTAAAACCGTTAAAACTGTTGAACTACTCGGTAGTAAAAGTACAGTAATACGCGTGGTTGCATAGTAGCACACGGTATTGATTATTGATGCTTACGTGAGAAGTCACTCAGCTATACTCAATTATTGCTATAGTAATTGCTGCATCATATCTCTTAAATTATTGTCATAGTATCGTCTGTATAATATGTTATATTATTAAATCAATAATTGAGACGTTGTGGTAAGTTTGGTTATTTTATGGGGGGCCATATGTCATCATCTAAGAGTCTCTTCGTCAATAGTAATTACCGTCGTCAATAGTAATTACCGTCGTCAATAGTAATTACCGTCGTCAATAGTAATTACCGTCGTCAATAGTAATTACCGTCGTCAATAGTAATTACCGTCGTCAATAGTATTTACCTTGGTCAATAGTAATTACCTTCGTCAATAGTATTTACCTTGGTCAATAGTATTTACCTTGGTCAATAGTAATTACCTTCGTCAATAGTAGTTGTCCCTTCAATATTACCAAGAGTCATTTGACCCTTCGTTAAGACCAAGAGTCATTTGACCCTTCGTTAAGACCAAGAGCCACCCTCAGTTTTTCTATAAATAGAGGCCTAGGGCTTCATTATTTTTCACAAATTCATTCAAGCTATAGAGAGAGAAAGTATAGAGAGAATAAGAGAGAGATAGACTAAAAGTATTCTGCTACATCACTTTTCCAATATCCAGTTCTTTTAAGGTAGGGAATATTATTTCTTTTATATTCATGAAGAGAACTTCTGTTATTCCATTCGTTATTATTCTGTTGGAATAACCAGTATACGCGGTCTACCCTATACTTGGTGACATTCTTCTATTATTCTGTTGGAACATCCTGTCTGTGTGTTTTACACCGGACCTGGTTCCGTTTTTATTATTATTCTGTTGGAATATCCTGTCTGTGTGTTTTACACCGGACCTGGTTCCATTATTTATTATTCTGTCGGAATATCCTGTCTGTGCGTTTACGCCGGACCTGGTTCCATTATTTATTATTCTGTTGGAATAACCTGTCTGTGCGGTCTATCGCATGCATGGTGATTTCTTTTGTTATTCCATTCTTTATTATACTCAGTTGGTTAAGTTTTGACTTCTATACTCCATGAAATTTGTGGAATATCCTTGATAGTTGCGTTTCATCCAGTATCTTTTCAAGAAAATATTCTTCTAAGCATTCTTGAATTTTACTCCACAATGCAGTATCATGTTGACAATTTGGACGTTGTTAATTCCTGGATAAATTAATTCTTGAACTTGTTTTATTGAATTCTTATATCATTGTCATCATCCTCATGTTTATAAAATGTTGAAAGTCATCTGTGGCCTGTAGTGCATAGATGGACTTGGTATGATTATGACCAGGGATTATTCGGTATAATCATGACCGTAATGTTACAAATGATGTGGTAAAAGTCCTCATTGTCCCGTAGTGCATTGATGGACAGTTGTTGGCATGATCATGACCATTAATGAATACACGAATATCCTTGGCCGTAGTGCAGGGGTGATTCGATGATGTGGATTATTTTATTAAGCTGAGTCTCAGCGATCACAGTGTTGAAAAACTTTTTAAATCATAAAAGATAGTAGAGTTTATTTTCTACTTGACTCTTTTAATGGATTGCTTGTTCCGCTACAGTTAAACTTGATGTCTATTATATTTTATCAGTTTAACATTGTTGAAGGCTAATGATAATTTATTCTGCATTATCTTAGTCATAATATTTCTTACTGGGCTAGTTGAGCTCACCCTTTCTTTCACTGTTCTCTTCAGGAAATGAGAACGTAGCTGGGACAAGTCGGGGTACGGAGTGATGGTCCGAATGATAGTATTAGTTAGTAGTCCTCACTATTCTATATAATGGTGTGTTAATAAATGTAATGAGGACTCCTTTTGAGTATGAATACTCTCTAGAAGATAATATTTGTATTCAAACTCACAGTTTATGTTTTGTCGTATTGTACACGACAGTTGTATTATTAAGTTGTATTTGTATTCTGTACTATGTATCTGACGACTCAAGATGGGTGATGTATACCTAATTTTGGGGGCGTCACAGTTGGTATCAGAGCTTAGGGATATGATCCCTGGCTAAGATGTGAGAATAGAACTAGGAGGGGAGAGACGGGAAATTCCTTCGCTAGTATGACATACCTAAGTTTATTTGCATGGTATTTTATTGGTCGGTCATAATATAAGGATAATATATGACATATCAATTAATTTTTATTTTGTGGCAGTATCTGAAAATGGCATCTGAGAACGTTGAGAATAGCAATGGAGCACAGACGACTGTTGATTCACCACATATCAATAATCAGGATAATGTGCATCAGGAAGGTGTCAATCCTCATGCAAACAACAACACTGACCAAATGATGAATGATCAAATGTTTAGAGGCTTTATGCAATTCATGCAACAACAGGTGAAAGCGGCTCCTGTCCACAACGTAGGTGGAAATACTGGAAACTCTCTGGCAGTCACCGCTAAACAGTTTAAGGAGCTGGGACCACCGGAGTTTAAGGGAGAACCAAAACCACTTGTAGCTGAAACATGGATAAAGCAGATCACCAAGATATTTGATGTCTTGGGTTGCTCCGAGGAGCAAAAGGTTCCCTTTGCCGCCTTTATGTTGCGAGGAGAGGCAGATTACTGGTGGGAATCGATAAAGCGTACTCAACCTGCCGCACTGAAGATGTCCTGGGAGAAGTTCCAAGAGCTGTTTAACGACAAATACTTTCCCGAGAGTATTCGTCACATGAAGGAGGTGGAGTTCATCAAATTAGAGCAGAATAATATGACCGTGTCGCAGTACGAGGCAAAATTTGCGGAGTTATCCCGGTTTGCGTCCCACCTGGTGGATAATGAAGAAAGAATGACGCGGATGTTTTTAAGAGGTTTGAAGCCGGAGATACGTCAACATCTTGTTTCTCATAAACTATGTTTGTATTCAGATGTTGTAAATAGGGCTCAGTTGGTGGAGCGCGATAACGAGACAACGCAACCAAAAGAGAGCAGCCGGCAAAATGATAATACCAGTGAGAGCAGTCATCGAAGCGGTGACAACAAGCGTGGAGGGAATCAACATGCCAGAAATGGTAACCACTTCGGTGGTAATCAGGGCCAAAACAATAAGAATGGACATTTCAAGAAGAGGAGATTCAACAATGATGGAAAGACGTCAGCACCAGCACCTGTCGTTAAGGAAGGAGAACGACCACCTATCATATGTTTCAAATGCGGAGGGGAGGGGCACATCAGTCCAAACTGCGCGATGCCGTCCAAAGCATGTTATAATTGTGGAAGAGAAGGTCATTTAGCCCGATTTTGTCATTTACCGAAGACAAATTCAGCTAGGATGGAGGCACCAAAAGCCGTCCCAGAAAAGTCAAAACCGGTTGTGCAAGGGAGAACGTTTGTTGTGAACTCCCAGAGAGCAAGGAACCCAAATGAGATCATCACGGGTAAGCTTATCATAAACTCTAAAGAAGTTTATACTTTATTTGATACCGGTTCAACCCATTCTTTTATTTCTCCTACTTGCGCTCATCGATTAAATTTGATTCCGGAGAAATTAGACTTTGACTTATCTGTGGAAACTCCGTTGGGAGAAACCTTCATTACCTCCACTGTTTATAAGTCTTGTTTGGTTCAAGTTGGTACCCACACATTACCTATCGATCTGATTTCATTAAAAATACTTGCATTTGACGTGATTCTAGGGATTGATTGGTTAACTACTCATTATGCAAAAATTGATTATTTTCGTAAAGTTGTTAGCTTTCATATTCCTAATCGACCTATTATGCGAATTCAAGCAACCAAACCATTAAAATCAATCGCTGTCATCTCAAGTCATAAAGCTATTCGTTTATTGAAAAACGGATGTCAAGCTTTCTTAGCTCATGTCACAGATCTAAACAAAAATACGTCAGTTTTGAATGATATTTCTATTGTTAATAAATTCCCTGACGTATTCCCTGAAGAACTTCCTGGCCTACCCCCAGAGCGTGAAATTGAATTTTGTATCGATCTTGAACCCGGTACAAAACCCATTTCCAAAGCCCCATATCGAATGGCTCCTATTGAACTTCAGGAGTTAAAGATCCAACTGCAGGAATTGTTAGACATTGGCTTTATTCGTCCTAGTACTTCTCCTTGGGGTGCTCCTGTTCTATTCGTGAAGAAGAAAGATGGAAGTATGCGACTTTGTATTGATTATCGGGAGTTGAATCATGTCACCATCAAAAATAGGTACCCATTGCCACGTATTGATGACCTGTTTGACCAGTTGCAAGGAGCACAATTCTTTTCAAAGATCGATCTTCGTTCTGGATATCATCAGCTGAAGGTTAGAACTGAGGATATTCCAAAGACGGCTTTTAGAACTCGGTACGGGCATTATGAATTCCTAGTCATGTCCTTTGGATTGACTAATGCTCCTGCTGCCTTCATGGATATGATGAACCGGGTATTCAAGGAATATTTGGATCATTTTGTGGTCGTCTTTATTGATGACATCCTTATTTATTCCAAAAGCCGTGAAGATCATGAGCAACACTTGAGGCTGGTACTCCAAAAGCTTCGTGAATACAAGCTTTATGCCAAGTTGAAGAAATGCGAGTTCTGGCTGGAAAAGGTAGCATTCCTTGGGCACGTAGTATCAAGTCGTGGAATATCGGTTGACCCGGCAAAGATTGAAGCTATTCAAAGCTGGGAGCAACCTAAATCAGTGACCGAGGTACGTAGCTTTCTTGGTTTAGCTGGTTATTATCAGAGATTCGTGGAAGGATTTTCTCGAATCGCTACTCCATTAACTCAGCTGACTCGGAAAGATACAAAGTTTGGTTGGAGCGAAGAATGTGAGCAGAGTTTTCAAGAACTCAAGAGGAGACTCATTTCAGCACCTGTTCTAACAATACCATCTGGCTCGGAGGGATTTGTCATCTACAGTGATGCTTCGAGCAAAGGGTTGGGATGCGTTCTCATGCAACATGGAAAAGTCATAGCCTATGCATCAAGACAACTCAAGGAATATGAGAGGAATTATCCTACTCATGATCTAGAGTTGGCAGCTGTTGTCTTTGCACTTAAAATTTGGAGGCATTACTTGTATGGGGAGAAAGTGGAGATCTTTACGGATCATAAAAGCCTCAAATATTTCTTCACTCAAAAGGAACTCAACATGCGACAACGACGTTGGCTTGAACTGTTGAAAGATTATGATCATACCATTCAATACCATCCTGGAAAAGCGAACGTGGTAGCTGACGCATTGAGTAGAAGATCATATGCGGGTACAAGTGCAATATTAACAACGCAAAGGCCCATTTTGTGTGACTTGCAAAGGATGGAGATAGAGTTGAAGACTCCAGGGACCCATGTGATGATGGCGAATATACGAGTAGAACCGACTTTAATCGATAAAGTTAAAGCTGCTCAAGCTACAGACCTGGAGCTGATGCGTATGAGGAAGAAAGTGCAAGAAGGTGTTATGCCGGAAGCAAGAATCGATGAGGAAGGAATACTTCGAGTCAACTCCAGACTTTGTGTTTCTAACAACCCTGATTTAAAGTATGAAATCATGATGGAGGCGCACAACACACCATTTGCAATCCATCCTGGAAGTACCAAAATGTATCATGATCTTCGTCATACATTTTGGTGGAGCAATATGAAGAGAGAGATAGCGTTGTTTATCTCAAGGTGTCTAACTTGTCAACGAGTCAAAGCGGAGCATCAAGTACCAAAAGGTCCATTGCAACCACTTGAAATTCCAGAATGGAAGTGGGAGCACATTACCATGGATTTCGTTACCGGTCTTCCAGGGTTTCTCAAGGTATTGATGCGATTTGGGTCATTGTTGATAGATTGACCAAGTCTGCTCATTTCTTACCGATACGAGAAACTTATACACTTGAACGTCTTGCTCGTATGTACATAAACGAGATTGTAAGACTGCATGGTATGCCAGTATCCATAATTTCTGATCGAGACCCAAGATTCACTTCACGATTTTGGGTTAGTTTACAAAAAGCTATGGGCACGGAGTTACGATTTAGTTCAGCATATCATCCTCAGACGGACGGACAATCAGAGAGGACTATTCAAACTCTTGAAGATCTATTAAGACTCTGTGTCTTTGACTTCAAGGGAAGTTGGGACAAGTTCTTACCATTGGTGGAGTTTTCCTACAACAACAGTTATCAAGCAAGTATTGGCATGGCTCCATTCGAAGCATTGTATGGAAGAAAATGTCGTTCTCCAGTATGCTGGGATGAGGTGGGCGAAGCAACGTTGTTGGGACCGGAGTTGGTACGTATGACTACAGAAAAGATTCAAACGATCCGACAACGTATAAAAACCTCACAAGATCGACAAAAGAGTTATGCTGATCTTCATCGAAAGGACGTGGAATTTGATGTAGGAGATCATGTGTTCTTACGTGTTGCTCCATGGAAAGGAGTTACAAGATTTGGAAAGAGAGGAAAGCTAAATCCTCGATTCATCGGTCCATTTTTAATCCTCGATCGAGTAGGAACTGTGGCTTATAGACTCGCTTTACCGCCAAGTATGTCTCGTGTTCATAACGTTTTCCACATATCCATGTTACGCAAATATGTGGAAGACCTGAACCACATTATTGAGTTAGAACCGGACGAAATAGCGGAGGATTTGACGTATGAAGAAGTTCCTGTTCAAATCTTGGATAAGAAGGAACATATTCTACGCTCCAAGGTTATACCTCAAGTCAAAGTTTTGTGGAGAAACCACGATGTTGAGGAAATGACTTGGGAGTTAGAATCAGAAATGAAATCAAGGTATCCTTACCTCTTCGACATACCAGGTACGTACCCTAATTTCGAGGGCGAAATTTCATAAGAAGGGGAGGTTGTAAGACCCCAACTTTTATAAATAAAGATGAATTTTCTATAAATATCATTTTTGAATATTATGGAGTTAATTTGATATAATGTTATAGTTGTGGGTAATATTTATAAATTTTGCAAAGTAAGCAAGTTGTTATAAAATATTCGTTTGGTCGGAGAATATTCTTTTTGTCGAGGAATATTCGTACGACGGCACAATCATTGGTGGACCCCACAACGGAATTATTGTCGGATTGAGAAAACGACAAAAATATTTTATTAAAAATAACGGCTGAAGTGTTACCGTTAAAACCGTTAAAACTGTTGAACTACTCGGTAGTAAAAGTACAGTAATACGTGTGGTTGCATAGTAGCACACGGTATTGATTATTGATGCTTACGTGAGAAGTCACTCAGCTATACTCAATTATTGCTATAGTAATTGCTGCATCATATCTCTTAAATTATTGTCATAGTATCGTCTGTATAATATGTTATATTATTAAATCAATAATTGAGACGTTGTGGTAAGTTTGGTTATTTTATGGGGGGTCATATGTCATCATCTAAGAGTCTCTTCGTCAATAGTAATTACCGTCGTCAATAGTAATTACCGTCGTCAATAGTATTTACCTTGGTCAATAGTAATTACCTTCGTCAATAGTATTTACCTTGGTCAATAGTATTTACCTTGGTCAATAGTAATTACCTTCGTCAATAGTATTTACCTTGGTCAATAGTAATTACTTTCGTCAATAGTAGTTGTCCCTTCAATATTACCAAGAGTCATTTGACCCTTCGTTAAGACCAAGAGTCATTTGACCCTTCGTTAAGACCAAGAGCCACCCTCAGTTTTTCTATAAATAGAGGCCTAGGGCTTCATTATTTTTCACAAATTCATTCAAGCTATAGAGAGAGAAAGTATAGAGAGAATAAGAGAGAGATAGACTAAAAGTATTCTGCTACATCACTTTTCCAATATCCAGTTCTTTTAAGGTAGGGAATATTATTTCTTTTATATTCATGAAGAGAACTTCTGTTATTCCATTCGTTATTATTCTGTTGGAATAACCAGTATACGCGGTCTACCCTATACTTGGTGACATTCTTCTATTATTCTGTTGGAACATCCTGTCTGTGTGTTTTACACCGGACCTGGTTCCGTTTTTATTATTATTCTGTTGGAATATCCTGTCTGTGTGTTTTACACCGGACCTGGTTCCATTATTTATTATTCTGTCGGAATATCCTGTCTGTGCGTTTACGCCGGACCTGGTTCCATTATTTATTATTCTGTTGGAATAACCTGTCTGTGCGGTCTATCGCATGCATGGTGATTTCTTTTGTTATTCCATTCTTTATTATACTCAGTTGGTTAAGTTTTGACTTCTATACTCCATGAAATTTGTGGAATATCCTTGATAGTTGCGTTTCATCCAGTATCTTTTCAAGAAAATATTCTTCTAAGCATTCTTGAATTTTACTCCACAATGCAGTATCATGTTGACAATTTGGACGTTGTTAATTCCTGGATAAATTAATTCTTGAACTTGTTTTATTGAATTCTTATATCATTGTCATCATCCTCATGTTTATAAAATGTTGAAAGTCATCTGTGGCCTGTAGTGCATAGATGGACTTGGTATGATTATGACCAGGGATTATTCGGTATAATCATGACCGTAATGTTACAAATGATGTGGTAAAAGTCCTCATTGGCCCGTAGTGCATTGATGGACAGTTGTTGGCATGATCATGACCATTAATGAATACACGAATATCCTTGGCCGTAGTGCAGGGGTGATTCGATGATGTGGATTATTTTATTAAGCTGAGTCTCAGCGATCACAGTGTTGAAAAACTTTTTAAATCATAAAAGATAGTAGAGTTTATTTTCTACTTGACTCTTTTAATGGATTGCTTGTTCCGCTACAGTTAAACTTGATGTCTATTATATTTTATCAGTTTAACATTGTTGAAGGCTAATGATAATTTATTCTGCATTATCTTAGTCATAATATTTCTTACTGGGCTAGTTGAGCTCACCCTTTCTTTCACTGTTCTCTTCAGGAAATGAGAACGTAGCTGGGACAAGTCGGGGTACGGAGTGATGGTCTGAATGATAGTATTAGTTAGTAGTCCTCACTATTCTATATAATGGTGTGTTAATAAATGTAATGAGGACTCCTTTTGAGTATGAATACTCTCTAGAAGATAATATTTGTATTCAAACTCACAGTTTATGTTTTGTCGTATTGTACACGACAGTTGTATTATTAAGTTGTATTTGTATTCTGTACTATGTATCTGACGACTCAAGATGGGTGATGTATACCTAATTTTGGGGGCGTCACAAGAAGCTTGACGGCCTGACCGTCGGGGGATAGGTCCGGCGTGAGAGTCAGTACAGGCGATCACAAGGTTAACAATTGAGGGAAAATATTGACCAGTGTCTGAGTGAATGAAAAATAATAATGTGTGTTGTGTTTTGTTACCTCTTTTCTTTTGTGATCCTTCCCCCATACGTTCCCTAGACCCGGTTTACTATGCCACCCACTATCTCCTGAGACCTTCTCTCACCCCCGGTCATCTCAGCCGAAAGTATGTAGCTTATTTCCCTACCTGCTACCACTGTTACCTCCCGCCGGTAATCGGAGTCACATCCTCATTAATGCCATGCAGAAAGGTGGCATACATAACAGTCAACTACTACATTTTGTGATGATTACCGGTAAAAGATAGGATAAGTGACAACTTACATAATGGACCAATCCAATGACTAAGCCCAATATTATAATCAAGTAACGAGGCCCGAGTTGTTTGACCCAGTACGACAAAAGTGACATAATCCCAAAGACAAGCCCATTCGGCCCGGTCCAGTATGAAAAATATTATGGCCCAACAGGTAGAAAACGGGCCAGGCACAACCACGCCTCAATTACAAAGGGAGCCACGCGCGGCAAAGCTTGATTGAAGATTGAAACTACAATTCTTTAGCAGCGCCTCATTTACAAAGGGGTCATGCGCGGCCGCGCCCGAGCGGGATTTTGCCAGATTTTGTTGATTGCTTTTTAAGTTAAATTGGATTGTACTTTGACGTTTTTAATTCTTTTAGGAATTGGATTTAGGTCAGTATAAGCATGCAACTTTTGTGAACTCTTAAACCTTAATTTAAAAGGAACTTAAGATTGTTGATTTTTGATTGAGAGCCAACTTACGGAGATTGGAGATTGCTTTGAAGAACACGAAGAGTTAGAGATTGGAGTTGCTGAGTTTGGAGATTCTTGACAGATTTTTCTTCTTCTCTTTATTTCTTTTTATGTACTTGAGATATTATTTAATTGTATGATGCTAGTTTTCTTATGTATGATGAACTAAATTCCAATTAGTAATACAATAATAACGCATGAATTTATTGATTCTTATTAAGGATAACATAATAATGTATGAGACGAAAGTACTGTATTAGGAATTTGTGCTTAATGAATCTGTTTAAAGTGTCTTGCATAAAAATAACAAAATAACTCAAATAGGTCTTTTTATTAATTCACTGAAAGATGTTAATAAATTGATACGCAATCCTAGTTAGCAACTTATTGGATTAAATAAGTGGGAATAAGGTAAAGAGATTATTGCAAAACAATTAGAAAAATTGTATTCCTATGTCTTTATTATCTGGTGATCAATTATTATTAGTTAATTTAGTTTATTTTTATTTTTATTAATTTTCACAAATTAATTGATGTGTCTGTTTAAGTGGAGTTAAATTGGTAAAAAATTGGCAATTAGAGTAATTGTTAGTAACTGTTCTCTGTGGGTTCGACACTCTTATTTACTTCTATATTACTTAATTGATTGTGTGCACTTGTGCGTATTGTTAGTATATAAAACAGACAACAATATGTATTTTTTCTATTCATATATATATATATATATATATATATATATATATATATATATATATATATATATATATACACATTATGGAATTGAAATTTTTCCATAATACAGTGTTTTGGATACCTATACCAAAAAATGGTGGTACAGTCTGCACAGACTGTACTACCATGTTTTGTTATACGTATCCAAATCACACCCAAAACACTGTATTATGAAAAAATTTCAATTCCATAATTTTTTATTTATTTTTTAGTTGTTTTAAAAAAAAAGCAAAAAAAAAAAATCCGAATTTTGGTCCGGTCCAGGAGTCCGGACCTAATCCGAACTATATATATATATATATATATATATATATATATATATATATATATATACACACACACACACACACACACACACTATTAAAGTTGTGAATTAATGTGCTAATAAAGTTGAAAGATTTTAGACTTTTGGATTATCCTATCTAAAAAGAAAAAAAAAAGTTATCAAAAAAATAGTATCAAGAGACAAGGGTGGATGCAAGTTCAGTAAGGTTAAATTTGGGAAAAAAAATTTTAAAAATAAAAAATTAATAAAATAAATCCAAAACTAAATAATCTTTAAATATTGGTTACAATAATATTTTTTGCGAGATTTCATTGTTAAAAATTGTTGTATGATAACCTCATCTTTAATAGTTACAAAAATATTACGCTCAATGTATATTACCAAACAGTCATTCATTTATTTATCTCCCATTTGGTTACGGAGTTCTTCCGATATTCATGGCTGAAAATGTCATTTCAACAGTTGCAATAGTAACGGATAAAAGTAGAGCCAACTTTAGACTTGATGATACACATCATCCTTTCTTTTATTAACCAACATTTGAGTCAATTCACCAATTCCTTTTATAAAATTGAGATCGTTTCTTATATCCACAATATAATTTTGGAATGACAATCAAGCGACAAAAGTTTCATATCATCAAATTCTGAAGGCTAAAGAACTTCATATATGAGATCAAAAAGCAAAGCAAGCTTATTAAATATAAGGCAATAAACTTTATCCATTCAAAAAGGAAAACAGAAAGAATTGGATTCCCAATGATCCAAACTAAGGATTGAATGAAGTTGATGAAAACCAGGTTAGGGGAAGTAAATTTCATAACCAAGAATCTTACAACTCCTTAAACTGCATTTATTCATTCATCCAAAATCTTGGGGAGAGAGAAAGAGATGGCCTTTCTTTCAGCCAGAACAGAACAAATTAAACAAGTTGTTTTTTGTTTTTTAAAGATAGTAACCTGTTTTTTTCTGTTTGGACATTAAACAAGTTGCCCAAATCCCTTAGTTTCTGCAAAATTTACCTGCTTTTTTTCTGATTGGGAGAATACAGGAGGAAAAGGAAAAGACAGGCTTTTTTGCGATAAGCTGCTGCCAAACACCTTTCGGATTTTTAAGTCTAAATCATGAAATTTCATTTAACACCCTTCTAATATTTTTTTTTAAAATATGACCCCCTGACTTCTTAAGAATTCAGTGGGGCCCAGCAGCGGATCCGCCCCTATCGAGAAAGAAAGTAAATAGAATAAAAAATAGAAGATCAACTCGACCAACCAAATTAACTCGGTACTAATACTAATTTTAGACAGAGAGATAGATAAGTTCTTGTGGCAATCAAAACACAGCCAGAGAGGGACATGTAATTGTAATAAGTTGGAAGGTGCCATAACACAGGAAGCTGCAGAATGTTATGACTTTTCTTTTCGCTAGCAAATGCTTGAAGATCCAACAAAATATAGGACCACAGAAAATATAATCCTATAAACAAATTGCTGTTATTTATAAAATATCAAAGAATTTCATACATAGAAAATCTGTCCTACATTTAAAAGACTCTCATGAGGAACATTAAATATCACACTATTCTCCCTACATATCTTTCTTAGAAAAGCATATATGTAATCAATAGCTATTTTTTTGTGGATCCTAGCATCCCTCCTGGCTCTCACCACTGTGTTCCCAAGTATGTGCACCACCCCGGCATCTCTACAGCCACTAAGAAACTCCATTTCACTGACCTCTGTCTGACTGCTCACTTGCCCAGATGACAAGCCCGTGTTGTTAGCGTGGACCGGAGATTTAACAGGCATAATTGAGTCTACCGACGAAATTGTGAAGTCAATAGTGGAAGTAATTGTGTTAGCATTATCTCCCAACAGTAAGTCTCTTGACTGTTGAAGTTGCTGCCCGTATAAGCTATACTCATCGGAGTCGGAACATCCTTCCATCATAGACTCTAGCCGAACAAACATAAAAAGGTTATCAAAGAGTTTTCTTTCAAACTCATCATCCTTCTTGTGGAGGTCCTTGTATCCGTATCTTGCAACGCAGCGAAACATGTGAAAATTCTTGGGTCCAATCCGTTTTACAAGAAATCGCTCGTCTTCGGGGACTCTGTATACTGGGAGGTACTTCACACAGACAAATACAACTACGGAATGTATCGCTGGCAAGTTTGTGATGAAATGTGAAAAAATGCGAGGCACCCCACTAGCTAGCTCTGTGTATACAAGTCCAATGCCGGGGACACGGACCAGTCCTAAACTGGGACCAAGGCCAAGGATCCATCCTACTGAGACTTTACTGTGCATCTCAAATTCGTAACGCTTCAGTGTACCATAATGCCAAACCCACATGATTACAAGAAAGGCCGCTGAGATCACGAGTGGAACCCAACCGCCCTGATCGACTTTAAAAAGTACAGCAGAGAAGTAGGTTAACTCAACCAGCAGGGATAAGAGTGTGAAGACGAGGACAAGAATCCAGTGGCAGCGCCAAACTAATAACATGATTAAGGTCATGAGAAATGTGGTTGCCAGCATGACGACAACAACTGCCGTTCCTGTTGAGAGAAGAAGGGATGTAATTACATTTAATTTTCGGAGAAGCTTAGCATGGAGTCATATTTAATGGAAAGAGAGTTTTAAATGGATGAGCCAACAAGTTTGGACAAGTTAAACAATTGTTGCATCCCTATTCAACTGATTCAAAGCAATCACCAGATAATACCGATTAATATGTACATATTAACCAAATTTTATAGGGAACTGATATTTCCACAGTATTTTTGTTATTTTCACATGGTCCTCTTTCACATGAGCATACAGTGGGTCCCACCTTCATGTGAGAAGGAACCATGTGAAAATATCAAAAGCTTTTATAACCTAACACTCATATGTTCTCCAAAAATCTCGTAATCATTTTTTGTTGTAAGTCAACATCTTAACGCGCATAAGTTCAAGTATTCGAACTCTACTCCATCTAAAAGTTTCTCCCTCCCACACCCCACTCCTCTTTGATAAGATTATAACAATCCAAATTAAAAAAGCATATCTCAAGGTTTGAAGGCATCAAGATAGCAGATAGCTTAATCACAATGGTGTATTGGTGGATTCAAGGTGTTCATGTTATAATAATCTTCACTTGACTTCTGATCCTTCATTCCTAGTTCCAATAACTCTAGAGATCATATCTTATAGATGCCTAGCTTATCAGCTAGTTGGTAAATGCCGAGGGAAAGGAGATTCAATATAAATGCTGACTAACAAATATCCCGTGTAGAACGACATTCTAGAAAGAGTGCCTCATGTTTACACAAATCACTAATAATATGCTTTTCCCAGAACCTGTATTTTTAATATAAAAGCAGATTAACTAAATTAGCTGACTAAATTTCCTAGATGATGCACTCACCATAGGCATTGCCAATTTGGCTTTGATTCTGGAATCCAGCAGTAACAGCAATGCAAAGGAGCATAAGGATCCAATTAATATCTGGAATATAAATCTGTCCAAGAAACTTCTTTGATGTATGTACAACCTTGACTCTAGGAAAACAGCCAAGTGCAAGGGCCTGCTTGATTATTGAGAAAGTAGCCGATATGGTGGCCTGACTTGCAACAATAGCAGCTAAAGTAGCAATTATAAACATTGGCCAGTACATACTGTCTGCATAATTAAGAATTTATCTCCATTAGACATATCATAACTTTTGACTTCCCATTTTGGTCAGTTTGACATAAAAAAGAGTTTTATAGTTATAATTTTATCCCCTACTCGACAAACAGAGTCCCATTTGCTAAATTTCCAAATCCTAGGCATATCTTTTGTTCCATGTTTACCCTAATTTATTGAGTGTTTAATTTAATAATGATAGCATGATAATGGAATTGTGATGGTAAACTTGTGGATATTGTCTCATTTATACTATCATCAAAATAAATGGGACTCCTTTTTTTTGGAACAAAATAAATTGCAAAAATAGAACTCTTTAACCTTAAGTGGAGCAGAGGGAGTATAAATTACCACTTTTTACTCTTAAGGTCAATGAAGGTGCAGCAGCAGTATGTTTTTACTAATTAAAGTATTTATACAACATTTTATTGTTTTTGTAATCAAACTTTAACCAGGTAGTTCAACTTATTATCC
Organism: Panax notoginseng; assembly: GCA_016801055.1. NCBI lineage: Eukaryota > Viridiplantae > Streptophyta > Magnoliopsida > Apiales > Araliaceae > Panax > Panax notoginseng. The sequence continues at coordinate 24,216,793 of CM029020.1, read as the reverse complement.
TGCTTAGTTTATTGTTAAAATATTCAAGATCATCAAAAATATTTATCTTATTTGGAAAGTTCAACATGAAGATAAGACTTAACCTGGAATAGAACGATAAAACGCATCAACCACATGTTCATTGTTTTTCATGAGATATGCTGCTTGTCCAGAGTAGGCTAACAGAAGGCAAGGAAACACGACTACTGTGAAAGCAAGCTGTACAGCTGAAACTGGAAAGTGGGCAAGGTCAGCAAAAAGCGCCTCTGTCCCTGCAATTGTGAGCAGCAACCAGAATATCAGCGCAACCCTTCTTTACCTAATACCAGAGTATAATTCACACCATCCTTTTACATTATTTATTCCATGTTAAAATGAGTGTGAACAGTATACAGGAAAATGATAAGTAAGAGAAAACCTGTGATGCTGAGCATGATCCCACCAAGGGAGGTCCAACCAGCTTTTCCTCCCCTTCTAAAATACCGAAATATGTAAACAGGTGAGAAAGCCTTCAGAACGCTGTGGTCATGTTTGCAAATGTTATATATGCCAATGCCTCCAATTAAAAGAAACCAAAGCAGTACAATTGGCGCAAATAGCCACCCAACTTTATCTGTCCCATAGTGTTGCATGCTAAACAAGCCAACTAGTATAACGACAGCCACAAGTACAACAACATCTGCAACAAATACCAGAAACTTAATGCTGCATTGATAAATCTGAAGTTAGCAGCAAGATAAACCAAAGAATTAACTCGTTACAATTTTTATTTATTAACTTTATTAGAAAGAACATACATGCATAAGAATCAAGCAGAAACAAGAACTTAAAGATGTACCATTACTCATCTTGGGGTGGTCCACCTTAATCCCTCCAGAAGCTGAAAGAACTGAAAAAATCATAACTTTATCTTGAGCATCTTATAGTAGAGTTGGAAGATAAAGACTAAGCACTAACAGAATACTAAAGACGTGAAGGGGCAGATATCAATAAAGTACAGGAGATCATCCCTATCTGTATTGATTTAACTGAATGGTCATGATACGACATACACTTTAGAAAGAACACAGACTCGGCCGAGTCAGGTGACCCCATGAAATTTGTTTGCTAAGTTCTGGGTCCATGATTTTGAACCTGAAATTCATGATTAGATTGACAGAAGGCACAAGTAAATTTGAAGAGGATCCGAACAAGAGAATTAAGAGATTATTTGTTATGTATTGTTATTTAGAGATAAAATATACTGTAATTAATGTATATCTTTTAATTAAAGTAGCAGGTTATTTATATTTATATTAGGATTTGTATCCTCTTTTAAATTTGGTTTCCCAGCTATAAAGAGTTGGGGTTTATTGTATCCTAGATGTGACCTAAGAAACAAGCATTCGGATATTCTGGTTTGCCATAAGGGGTTTTAGGGTATGACAAATATGATAAAATGGGGATTTGCATATTCTGCATATATATTTAAATATTAAATAAATTTATTATTTACATATAAATATAATACAGATGATGAATTGGTGATCCAAGCTATAGTTTAATTTTATAGTTATTCAAATGTAAGTTATTTTGAGATTTTGAAAAATAAAATGATATACTCAACTTGTTATCTATTCTATCGCATTCAATTTCATTTTCTCCAAATTACAATTCATCCCATTTGGTTACACTTTTGGCAAATAGACTAGTAACGAGCCCCTCAGACCTCAGCCAGCCCAGCTTTAAATAAAAGAGTGGATCGAAATGACACTTTGGGCTTAAAATACACTACAGGGTGTAGACAAGAAATTTCTTTCCCGCCCCAAGAGATTCTTCCATTTTCATAGATCAAAACCTGAACATTCTTTGTGCTTGGTACGTTGCTAGAGAAGAAAATGGTCTTTGTATATTAGATATTTGATAAAGAGAGAAGAAGAAAGAAGAAGGGAGAAGAAGGGAGAAGAAGAGAGAATAAAAGATAAACCTGTGTGCGAGAGGAGTCACAGTTGCTTGAAAAGGATGGTTTCTAGTTAGAGGAAGGAGTAGAGGGAGAGCATTAGTTAATCAGTCACGTTGCCCAGAAAGCCAGAACCAGAGGTTAGATTCGTGCAATAAGGGCACTTCAATTTCATTAACCGAGCTGCTATTTTTGGTAAAAGTTCTAACCCTCACCTTTTAACAAATCACCTCCACAAATCCATGCAACCACAAATACCCCCAAATCCTTTCTCCAGTTTCAGCGGAATCCATGCTTCATAGAATCACATAAACAACTTACCACTGTCAAAAGGTGTTTTCAGCTCAAAGCACCATCCCGATTGTTTGGAAGGCTTTCCTCAACAAGCAAACCAAAACTGACTTCACTAACTTCAATTCTAAATCCTTCAATTGTCTTCTAACCCTTGGATTTTGGAAAGGGAGCCACATGTTTCACAGTGCTACCTCTTCCACTGACAGGTAAACACTATAGATCACGGAGCCTCGAGGGGATATCAACACACAAGAAGTCTGTCCAAAAGCAAACTCTGTGGCCAAACATAACTACACTTCAAGAAATCCCACACCTTAGTAATGAATTCTTATTAGCCCCATTCATGACCATCCTCATATTGAATGTGATATGAGAAAGGACAGGAATGCCGTTTTTTTTGCCCTTTTCAGCATATGCTGAGTTAGCAAATTATGCTATAAGCTCTAAAGTATAACGGAAGAGGGAGGATCCCAGGTTGGGAAGAGTGTTGAGAAAAATTAGAAGCTCCTTTATGGTGGGAGAGGAATAGGAGGTGCTTTAAAGATGGAGCTTCCTGCAATAAGCTTCATTTTTTTCAAGAGTAGTATCGTGAATCATTGAGTATAATTTTTCGAGAGTAGATGTCTTCATTTTTCTTGTCTCCATTTTAGTATGCAGTGACCAACATGGGCTTTTCACCCTCTTTGACAGTTTCTATATACTTTTTCCCAAGTAGATAGACTATTTATATACTTGTAGGTATAATAAGAAAAATAATATTAATGTATGCGATTAGAATGAAGAGAAGAGTCTAAACAATTATGAACTTAATAATCTTCCATATAGGGTCAATCAAGTGGATGCACCCACAAATAAGTTCAATCTCCGCGGCTCTACTTTATCATACTTCTGTCATGGTTCTAGAGACTATTAAGACAATCATACAAATTTGTATATTCCCATACAGGCCAACATACACTATATAAATAGATTTTAGAAACTTGTCTGGAAGTAGACAGAATATATATCTATATGCAGATATCAAGGAGCTCCAAATAGTTCAAGCATGAAGAAATCAATCTTGCCAAAGAACAGCATAATAAACCAAGACATACCTGATATAGCTGGAGTGAGAATTCCATCGCCTATCACCATGCAAGTGCCAACAAGGACAAGTAGAAGAAGTGCATTCTTTCTAAATGAATGTGCCTCCAGCCAACTCTTTGTTTTTGCAGCTAATGAATTCTCATGAAAAGTGCTACGACTGTAAGTTGTCAACTCCTCATCAGTCCGGTGCTGGTTGGGAATTGTGTTTACTTTTGCATGTCGACATAGTAGTGAGTAAAGAGCGAAGGTTCCACCTGAACAAAAAAGAAGCTAGGTTTATTGTTTATTATTAACGTCTAAGAATAAGCTCATCTATCAAATTGATGTGGCAGTGAAACTCTAGAGATTATTCGTATCCTTGATGGGTCCTAATGACCCATAATAAGTTGCACAGAATTTTAAGGACCCAACATAAAACTATAGCACCGATCATTTTAAATTTCTAAGCTTTTCAAATTTCGATAAAAAGGATCCAAATAAAATAAATCATTCGCACCTTGATTTTACCATTTTGAAGATATACCCATGTTTGAAAGACAAATAGGAGATGGAACAAAACCATGAAATCAATAATTATTTTAAGTCCTTCAAGGACATGAAAGCCTGACGAATCACATTCCTGTGCATGAGCATAGTTTTGCAAGTGCACCATTCCGTTAACCGTTTTTCTTTCTATTTACATATATGTCATGTCTTCTAGTTTGTCAAATTAATTCTTTGAACTGTGAGTTCACCTTTTTTAAGTTAAACACATGTTTGAACTTTGAAGGACAAACATAGTAGATGGACCGAAACCAATGATGTCAACAACAATTTTATTTCCTTTGTCAACATGAAACATGATGCGCTACATTCCTTTGCATGACAGCATGATTGTCTCCTTCAACAGCTTTCTCTTTCTATCCCTATGTCACGTCATCTAGGAAACCATTGTCATGGTGTGACGGTTTTCTTGAAGAAAAATCAGGATATGGCTACTAGAAACAGATAATGCAGTAACACCCTCAACATTAATTCAACTCAACTTATTTACACGATTCCACAATTAATTTTATGCAGTTCATCTTTGTGAATCCATATTATCGATTATTTTCAAGGAATAATGTTACTAAAATGACCTCAATTAATTAATTTCAGTTTCGGCCATTCAGTTGTTTTGTAACCTCAACAAACGTGTGAAATCCTTTAGAACTTCCGTCAAGCAACATCTGAAGACTCCGTCTTTCTTCTCAAATCCCCTCTCCGACGTAACTCTTATTTGTTACCATATATATACACTCAACATTTGATGTTATATACTGTTCAACTAATCCACTAGCATAGGCTTTCTGTAATTTTTTAATTGAATAGACTGAAACGCATGCAACAATAAATCTTCTTCTTTCTTTTTCTCTTTTATTTTAGATAAAAGAAGAATTTATTAAGAAGAGACATTCAATGGAGGACAGGAAGTCCATCCAAATAAAACAATAATGATTTGAAAATACATATCCTTAACAAAGGACAGGCCACCACATCCCACAAAAATCAGAGATACCTCCCTTGGAATGCCTTCACAGCAGATGCCCATAAAGAAGCCAAAAAAGACACTCAGAGATTCCTACCCTTGGAATGCCTTCACTGCCAGTGCCCATAAAGAAGCCAAAAAAGACACTCTCTCCTATAGCACTTTGGAGGGGGATAGGAACCAGAAAAAATTCTGCCATTTCTCTTGGTCCAAATGATATAAAAAACACACACAAACACAACCTCCTCAGATACTAAAGTCGTTAAAGAAGCAAATGTGAGATCCTAAAGCTATGATGCTTTTTAATCACCATCCTTGGCCATTACGGAAACGACTCCTCTATACCAAAGTTAAATGTGGGGATCATTAAATAATCTGTGAGGACAAATGACTCTTGCTGTAGCCTTGGAATCTAAAATTGCCTGAAATTCTGACTTTTTATGTACTTCCCAATGATTAAGCCCTTGATAAAATCTTTGTAAATAATATAATATGCAGATGTCTCTAGAAACTGAAGTTATAATTTATTATCGAATATGTCTTTGTTAATAGAGTATATATGTATTTTGCTATTCTTTTGTTACCAGACGTCTAACTGTTACTCTTTTTCCTTTCTTTCAACCTATTAAAACTACTATAATTAACTACCCCCGGCTCCCTCTATTACCAATAAGAATTTGTCCTTTGATATACATATGATCTGATCGTGGTTCTAAAGTTCAGGCCAAGTCGTTTTACAGGATGTTAACTTATCACAGTTAAATTTATCTACTGGGTACTTAGTCATCAACTAGCTTTTACTTGCGTCGAGTGTACCCTCCCCACTAGTCAACAGCTGAATTATATTTGAGGTGGACGTATGAAGGAAGCTTGCCAAGCATTCCCCAAGGAAAAATAAATAAATTTTATGTATAATATATATATATATGGGAAAAATGTATATACACAGCTGTGTAGTACACAGTTGCCTATGGCTACAGTTTTTTTGGGCTATGACAACGGTTCAACCATTTGAACCGTCGCCATAGATATTCTGGTCTATGACGACGGTTCAACCGTCGCTATAGCCCAAAAAAACCATCGCCATAGTAGGACTGTGTACTACACAGCTGTGTATATACATATAGCCCTATATATATATATTATTTTCTTCATTATAAAATCCTAGACAAATATACTTCTCCGGCTAATGAAAAGACAGATCATAACTTAAATAAAAAGCTGTCTACGACTGTGTTTAATATCTATTTTTAATGTGCTATTTAACTGAATTGGTGTTAAAGTCTATGGAGTAGCATTGATGGAGACCCAGATCCCACCTTCACTTGATTTGGGGATTCTACAGATTGGGAGGAAAGAGAAGTTGGGTGGAAAGCCCCTTTGTATTGCGCTAATACTAGGACTAGAAAAAAACACAAGGACAAAATGCATCTATATTCTAATAACAAAGACATATGTCGATGTCTGCTTACCTTGACCATTGTCATTCGCCCGGCACACTATGAAAACATACTTCAAGAGCGGGATAAGTGTGAGGGAGTATATAATTAATGACAGCGCACCAATGACATCCTCTGGATGCTTGATTCCATGAGGAAAGGTATTGTAAAATACATACAAAGGAGAAGTTCCCAAGTCTCCGTAGACCACTCCAAGACTCTGGAACGCAAGACGCAAAAGCAATGAAGCTGAGAATTTCTGCACGAAACAAAATTGAGCAATCAAATGATGATATTTAACTTAAAACAGTTTCCATTAAATGCAATAGCCTCATCATCCCCTACATGCTTAATTATAACCCACATATTTTAAAGGGATAGTAATGAAACTTAACGCTACAATCCAATTTGCAAACAAAAAACTGAGTTAAGCAATTCTAACATTATACAATCACATCAAGCAGCATAAACAAGTTCTAAATCCTTGAAGAGACATAATTCAGACAGATGCATTCGAAGATTCCTTCGCTATGCTTTCACTTCAATTATTCTTGAACACATTATTCCTAAAATACACACTCATATAAATAAATAAACTGGGTTCCAGATAATCATTATGAACATGAAGCCTCTAAAGTAAGATATGGAAAAAAAAATATTTTTAAAAATTAATATTAAAAAAATAATCTTTTCATAGATTCAGCTCAAGGTAGTCAAACATCAGATTGTAAAATAGAAAATAATACCTATATATACTAATTACAGTTACCAGAACACAAAAGGCAAGAATATCTGCAAGACTAAAAGAGAGATTGAATGAGAATGAGAATGAGAAAGAGAAATTGCATCTTACTTTTTCTCTATACATATTTTTAAGTCTTCCAGCTTCCACATCCATGGGCTGATCAAGCTTCTGGTTCAAATCCCACATGCTACCTTTGGTATCTCCATTTTCATTAATTTCTGACTCACTTGCCATTCAAAGCCTTGTATTCACTAGCCTCTTTCTTTCTAAACTCAAATTCACAAACTCATACACAAATTACAACAGATAATAAACAAATACTAAAACCCCTATACTTATTCAAGAAAAATATTAAAAAACCTTATTATCCAAATTCAGTGTCACCCCAATAACTTGACCTTCAACCCAAGTAAAACAGAGATAAAAGTAGGACAGCAGAGCATAAAATCAACAAAATCCACAGCTCAACAGCAGTTATCCCGACAAAATAGAAAATAATAATAAAATAAAAGGGACGGGCTCACATATATGATATGATTATCACTTCCTGTCCCAAGTGGGGTCAGCTAAATTCAATTGGTTTCAGCCACATAATCAACAACCCAGAAGAAAATTTCACACAGTCACCAACAAAAATGATGAAATTTGATTGCTCAAACCCCAATTTTTTTGGGAAAAGACTAGAAATTACTAATACCCAATTCGTTCTTGATGTTTCTAAAATCAAAAACCCACAAACAAAAGCAAAAGAGTGGAGTTTAAAAATGAAGGTCTGCAAATTGAGAGGAGAGAAATGAAGAAAATACCCAATACGGTGATTCTAAGAGCAGAGAGAAAGAGAGAAAGAGAAGGAGAGGTGTAACAAGAAAATAAGGCAAATGTGGTTTGCTGAGTTTTAGAAACAAAGCCTTTTCTTCCTCGAGACAAAATTACCTACGTTGGCATAACAAAATACCAGGCGACACGTTTGTTAGGTTGGCGGATCTCTGCGGAACAATTAAAATATTATATTTAGGTAACTGATACCAGTTTTTTACAATTTTATTTATTTATGTTTTTATTTTATTAGATAAAAATATAAATAGATAAAATACTCGTCTCGTTGGCATACAGTTTTTCAACTGGTATTTTATAAAACATACTAATTATTTGTAAGAATATTTTCCTTTTTTGTGCATTTGTTTCCAATAAGGATTTATAAAATATAACTTTTGTACTAATTTAATTACGAAAATTATTGTACTATATGATTAGTCAAATATTTAATTTTATGAATTATTTGAAATCATTTTTAAAACTATTTGATATTTAAAAAGTAAATTATATAATATCAAATATGTGTTTAAATTTATAATTAGTCATTAAATAATTTTAAAACTAACAAAATATAATACATAAATTAAATAAGAGATTAATAATGAGTTACAATAATTTATAATGATAATTAATTAGTATAAATAATCATAAGGAATTTGCAAACAAATACTCCATTTGTTCCAAAATTAGAGATATATTTTTTTTAGTTTGTTCCAAAATTAGAGATATATTTTTATTTTAAGACTATAAAATGACATGATATTTGTAAGACCCCAACTTTTATAAATAAAGATGAATTTTCTATAAATATCATTTTTGAATATTATGGAGTTAATTTGATATAATGTTATAGTTGTGGGTAATATTTATAAATTTTACAAAGTACGCAAGTTGTTATATAATATTCGATTGGTCGGGGAATATTCGTTTTAACAGGGAATATTTGTACAACGACACAATCATTGGTGGACCCCATAACGGAATTATTGTCGGATTGAGAAAACGATAAAAATATTTTATTAAAAATAACGGCGGAAGTTTTACCATTGTTACTGTTGAACTACTCGGTAGTAAAAGTACAGTAATACGTGTGGTTGCATAGTAGCACACGGTATTGATTATTAATGTTTATGTGAGAAGTCACTCAGTTTGATTCAATTATTGTCAGTTAATAATATTAATTATTTAGCGATAATGACGTTTTGTTTTATTCGTATTATTGACGTAATAAAACAGAAACATCTTTTTATATAAAACAGAATACTTTATTAAAGTTATTCTATAAATAGAATATATTATATTTTATTTAAAAACTTTTTCTTTAAATATGGACCGTCAGATTAAAGTAATCAATCTGGACCGTTCATGGATTAGTTATGTAAGACCCCGAATTTTATGAAATAAAAGTATTCAATTTTTCTTATAATTACTATTCAGTAAATGGTTAAATTGATAAAAGTTTAAAGTTATGGGTGAAATATGAATTTTTTTCAAAATAAGCAAATGGTTATAAAATAATCATTGTTGTCGGGGAATATTCGTTTGGTCGTGGAATATTCTTTCTGTCGGAGAATATTCGTACGACGGCGCAGCTATTTGTGGGCCCCATAACGAATAACTGTCGGGTGAAGAAAAACGACAAATTTGAGTTTTTACAAATAACGGCGTAGTTGTTATCGTTAATACTGTTGAAATACCCGGTGGTTAAAATACAGTAATACGCGTTATTGCACAGTAGCACACGGTATTGCACAGTATTTTTGAAATTATTGATTCTTACGTAAGAAGGCACTACTCAATAATTGTTACAGTAATTACTGTTCAATATTTTATTTTATTGATTCAATAATTGCTACGTTGAAATTTTATATTATTGTTGTTCAATAATTGTTGCTGCACAGTATTTTCCATTATCAGATCAATAATTCATATTATTTGAATAATATTATTAGATAACATTATTGGCAATGTCTAGAAAGTTCTGTCTAAGGAGAGGTTTGGTCATCTAATTGCGCGCTAGTAAGGAGAAATCCTTATTGGAAAGCCCCCTCTTTCCTGGGAACGGCCTGGTTGTCATAAATGTGATTCTGTAATATTATTTGTGAATAATTAATTATTGATTCATATGATAAGTAAATATTTATTTTATGTGGATATAAACGAGGGATATATTTTTGTGGTTAAAATGAAGGAGTTAATGTTGAGGTTTTTATCAGTATTTTATCGGAATGGAGGTATTAAAAATCAGGGTTTTTGAGATATTTTGCGGGGGTTATAATTTTTAATCCGACCGTTGGATCGTAGTAATATTTGGATATGTTATACATATATAAGTTGAGTATATGTCCACAAATTTTGAACCGTTAAAAATGAACGTATGATTTGTTATGAATTTTACGAGATGACTGGTTCAGAAATTATTGAATTTTCGGAGTTTATCATTTTGGTGGAAAATTCTAGAATTGGTGGGCCCCACTTGTGGTTGGTGAAGAAATGTGCTGAATTATATTTCAAATGTGGTAGGTGGGAATAGTAGCAGGTAAAGCCATCAGGTTGCAGGTCAAACCTACCAAAATTTTCCTATAAATAGAGGGCTAAGTTAGAATTGAAAATCACACCAGAAACATAAGCTTTCTCTCTTTCTCTCTCTAGATTATTGAGCATATTTTGTGAGTTTTTAGATACTTGGTGAGTTGCTATTCATCAGTGCAAGTTTCCTTCAGCATCATATCCGATATCCAGTCAGAAGTACTGCTCTTTTGAGGTAAGGGATAGTAAGGTATAGTAAGGGATAGTAAGGGATTTTAAGGGATTTTAAGGGTTGTTATGTTTTTCAGTTTCGTAATTTTTCTGAACTTCAAAAATTCTGGAAAAATTTGAAATGATATTTTGATGAGTTTTATTGATTGTGTCCAAAAATGGTGATTTTTGGATGTATAGATTGAGAGTTATGAATTTTATGAGAAAAGACTATTTTAAAAGTAACTGCTTATAATTTCTTGTGGTTAACTCCAAAATTGATGAAATTTTTATTGGGAGTACATGTATATGATGGAAGTATACTCTGTTAATTTCAGAATTTTTGGACAAAAGTACAATTTTTGATAAATGTCTAAATATTCGGCTATTTTGGCCATATGAAAAATAGTAAATGACTTTTAAAAATTTTGAGAAAAATATATGTTCACTATGGGACTATATTATGCTAAATCTCAGAAAAGAAATATTTTTAGAACTGATTTGGTATTTTTTATAAAAATGGTCTAGTTATGAGTAAATGAATTAAATATGTTTTGTGAAGAAAGAAAATTGGAAAATAGGATTTTATGGCTTGAGAATCCTATATGAGGTATATGCAGATTTTTTATGAGGATTTTGGTTATTGATGATGAAATTGTAAGAGTTGGCATTTTATGATGATTAAATGCATTAATTAGTAAAGTGTAAACAATTAAAATAAATTGTTTATAAATTTAAGTAATGTTATTCTTTCAATATCATTATACCGAAATATTGGTATGTATTTTATTGTGGAATTTCTATCTTTTGTGTCGGGATTACTATTCATGAGTTACTATTCACGATTTACTATTCATGAGTTACGAATATTACTCTTGAGATTAAAACTATATGTTGATCATATTATTTTTATCATCATATATAACATTTTTATAACCCTGATATTGAAATTCTCTTTCACTGGAGTGTAAAGATGGGTAGATTATTGGTATGATCATGACTAGGGTTCTCTTTGGCCTGTAGTGCAAAGTTGAATTGTGACTGGTATGATCATGACCATTGAATTTATAATTGAATATCTTAAGCTTAAGTGTAAAGGTGAATTGATCAACATGGTTATAATTATTGTTTATATAAATTCTGAAATGATTATATATTTCTTTGAGATATGAATATATTTGGCCTGTAGTGCAAATATGAATTGTTGTTGAATATCTTTGGCCCGTAGTGCAAAGATGGCCTGTTGATGAATATCTTTGGCCTGTAGTGCAAAGATGAACTGTTGTTGAATATCTTTGGCCAGTAATGCAAAGATGAACTGTTGACGAATATCTTTGGCCTGTAGTGCAAAGATGACTTGTTGATGAATATCTTTGGCCCGTAGTGCAAAGATGAAGTTATTAGTATGATTATGAACAGGAAATGTGATTTGGTGTAACCATGATCTTTGATGTTTCAGGTAAAGATAGGTGATGAAAATTATCTTCGTCCTGGATGAGAAGAGGAATTTAGAACTACAGTTATGATTATGAGTTATTCATATGATTGTGGAAAGGAACTATTGATTGATGTTACAGGGATAAAACATTATTGATGAATTTTTAACATGTGGAAGATAATAGACTTTATAGTCTATTTGACTCTTCTAATGGATTGCTCGTTCCGCTGCAACTATGGTTGAAATTTTTATCATTTACCATATGTTCTAAATCTCTGATTTATTATTGATGAAGGCTATTGATAATTTAATTATCTTTAGTCATGATATTCTTTACTGAGCTAGTTGTGCTCACCCTGTTGCTTCACAATTCCTTTCAGGTAATAAGAGTGTAGCTGGGTCGAGCGAGGGTAACGGGGAAATAGAACAGTGGTCTCTAGCTGTGGATGTTCTCCCGAAGCAGTATAGAAAAGTTCATTTAGTAGTTATATTTGGTGAATCCAATAGGGTAAGGTGTACCCAACGTTGGAAGGGTGGTTTGCCACTATTATACAAGATGTCTAACGACATACAACCTCGTGTCATCATAAGACAGGGATGTGCTCATCCACTTGCTGAGTATATATACGAGCACTACCTATATAATCTTGGTGTTTGTTTAAAGTATAATTCTCAATTAGAGACAGTAGAGATAATGATATGTCAAGAGAAGACTCACCATTGGGAAGAATATGATAGTAATCTTCTCGTTTTTCTTTGGGGTCTATTGGGTCAACCAAGGATAATTCTGTGGCCATATGATATCTATCATAACCTAGACGCGTGGCCTCCCATGTACGAAGGTTTCCTGGAGCACTTCCCAAAGATTCTAATTTCTAAAACAGTTTTTGACTATACCTTTATGTAAGGTGTTATTGTGAGGTGATGTCCACGGTTGGAACATGAGTCACATTGGTATATATTTGTATCCAAACTCACAGCATATGTGTTGTTGTATTTTGCACGACAATTGTTGTAATAAAGTTGTAGTTATTTTCTGTACCATGTATTTGACGACTCAGAATGGGTTGGGTGGAATGAACCTATTTTGGGGTTGTCACAAGTTACTATGCATTTTATTTTTCTATAAATAGCAGCTCATTCCTTCATTATTTCTTACGAATTCACTGAACTCTAGAGAGAGAAACTATAGAGAGAAACTATAGAGAGAGAGAAGAAGAGTATTCTGCTACTTAACTACTTCCTTATTTCAGCTATTCTTTAAAACGGTAAGGGGTGTTATTCTTTCTTATTCATGAATAGAACTGTTGTTATTCAATTTCTTATTATTCTGTTAGAATAACCTGTATACGCGGTCTACCCTGTACTTGGTGACATTCTTCTATTATTCTGTTGGAACATCCTGTCTGTGTGTTTTACACCGAACCTGGTTCCGTTTTTGTTATTATTCTGTTGGAACATCCTGTCTGTGTGTTTTACACCGGACCTGGTTCCGTCTTGTTATTATTCTGTTGGAACATCCTGTCTGTGTGTTTTACACCGGACCTGATTCCATTATTTATTATTCTGTCGGAATATCCTGTCTGTGCGTTTACGCCGGACCTGGTTCCATTATTTATTATTCTGTTGGAATAACCTGTTTGTGCGGTCTATCGCATGCATGGTGATTTCTTTTGTTATTCCATTCTTTATTGTACTCAGTTGGTTAAGTTTTGACTTCTATACTCCATGAAATTTATGGAATATCCTTGATAATTGCGTTTCATCCAGTATCTTTTCATGAAAATATTCTTCTAAGTATTCTTGAATTTTACTCCACAAAGCAGTATCATGTTGACAATTTGGACGTTGTTAATTCTTGAACTTATTTTATTGAATTCTTATATCATTATCATCATCCTCATGTTTATAAAATGTTGAAAGTCATCTGTGGCCTGTAGTGCATAGATGGACTTGGTATGATTATGACCAGGGATTATTCGGTATAATCATGACCGTAATGTTACAAATGATGTGGTAAAGGTCCTCATTGGCCCGTAGTGCATTGATGGACAGTTGTTGGCATAATCATAACCATTAATGAATACACGAATATCCTTGGCCGTAGTGCAGGGGTGATTCGATGATGTGGATTATTTTATTAAGTTGAGTCCCAGCGATAACAGTGTTGAAAAACCTTTTAAATCATAAAAGATAGTAGAGTTTATTTTCTACTTGACTCTTTTAATGGATTGCTTGTTCCGCTGCATTTAAACTTGATGTCTATTATATTTTATCAGTTTAACATTGTTGAAGGCTAATGATAATTTATTCTGCATTATCTTAGTCATAATATTTCTTACTGGGCTAGTTGAGCTCACCCTTTCTTTCACTGTTCTCTTCAGGAAATGAGAACGTAGCTGGGGCAAGTCGGGGAACGGAGTGATGGTCCGAATGATAGTATTAGTTAGTAGTCCTCACTATTCTATGTAATGGTGTGTTAATAAATATAATGAGGACTCCTTTTGAGTATGAATACTCTCTAGAAGATAATATTTGTATTCAAACTCACCGTTTATGTTTTGTCGTATTGTACACGACAGTTGTATTAGTAAGTTGTATTTGTATTCTGTACTATGTATCTGACGACCCAAGATGGGTGATGTATACCTAATTTTGGGGGCGTCACAATATTCTTAATTTGTAATTTTTTTTCTACTATCATTTTTAATATCACATCACTACAATCGAATTCCTTACTAATACTAACACTATATTCGATAATATAAAATAATACTTAAAAATAGTCGTTTTACAAATGTGTATTTAAATTCGAAATAATTTCGAAACGCATAAGAGTTTGTTTCTCATTTATTATGTTTGCGAATATATATTTTTTATAATTATTTACTAATATTTAACATTTTATATGTATACAGTTATGCTCTATATAAAGATATTGAGTACTTATCCATTTATTTATTTATTTCCATTTTATTATAAGAGCATATAACCTTATGGTTGTATTTGTTTGTAAAAATTATACTTAGGATATGAATATTAATCTCAATTATCTTATTTATTTTCAAATTTTGAGTCGAAACTATTAATTTAAAAGTTATAAAATAATTTAATAATCTTTGAATTATAATTATAATCTTGCGATTATAATCATTAGATTAATAATTTTAAAATTATAATCTCACCTATTATAATTTTAAGATTCTCCTTGTAAATAAATATATAACAAGTGCTTAGAGTATTGGGGGGGGGGGGGGGGGGGGGTTGGTCCCTGATTTTGTAATGATTTGATTTCATCTTTTTATCACCTAATGTGGGTGCTAATTATACGTGTGTTTGATTTGATTGTTATCTAATTTGAGATGTGTAAAACCTTGTTCTTAAAATATTTTTTTACACTATTCATTGGTAATTTTATTTTATCTCAACTTTATTTGTTTAAAGGTAAAGTAAACTTTCAAAAATGTATTTTTAAAACCGCGTTTTTTAAAAATGATTTTATGTTCTTAAATATAATCTCTTAATATTAATTAGGAATTCAGTTATGGTGGTTTTATATTGAAAATGATAATAAAAATATAATGATAAATTAGAAACACATCATATTACTTTATAGTTTTAAAATAAAAATGGATTTATAATTTTAGAACGAATTAAAAAATATATATCTCTAATTCTAGAACAAAATGAGTATTTGCGCAAACCTTTTCTTGGAAAGAATAAAAACAAAGAAAAATAACAATTTTCCATTATGTTTCTAAAAAATGTAAAATTGTAGTAAACATTATTTTCATGAGAAATTGGAGACTGTCTTGTATTTCATGCTATATAATAAATTATTAAAAAGAATCTATGTTATAAATTAAGAGATAGGATTGATAATAATAGTAATTAATAAGAATGCTATATTATTGGAGTATTTTAAAATTATATACAAACAATAAATAAAAAGAAACAAAAATTTATCTCTTAAAATACAATTATAAAGAAACACGAGGGGGAATTGGGGGGGGGGGAGTAATATATACTCATTTAACTACAAAACATGGATCACGTTTAGTACATAATAAAGATAAATAATATAAAAAAATTGCAATCACAGACATAATCAATATTAGTATTTGATTAAGCACGTACATGGGAACATGTGTGAACTTAATAATGTAATCAATTTGTATTCTAGTAAGTGATTAGAGACTAATCACGAGATATAATATTTAATTTGGAGCTTCATAGTATAACTAAACTATAGTAATATACTTTAGTAATGTGTTTATCAGATTTAATGTATTTCTTTCGTAGTAAATAATTTTGTATTAAGCATAATGTAGCTACATTATGATAGTACCGTTTGTATTTAATTTAATTAGTTACAAAGTAAATGAAGGTAAATCATTCCATTACACTATGTGATTATATATATATATATATATATATATATATATATATAATATTGTTTTCATACTTATTATAAATGAAATCACTACTTATCTATTAGTTTTTTCTACTATCCTATGAATATTTTTGATTAAAAAAAATTGAATGGTTCAGAATTGTTATGAATGTTTTAAGTATAAAAATACATTTTATAATTCTGATTTTTTGAGTAATTGATCAGATAATGTGATCTTTTTATTAACATATTTGGATTGTTAGTAACAAGAATATTATAATAAATACAACAATATTATATCCATTTCAAAATTAGAGATATAATTTGACTTTTGAATATTGATACGACTCATAAAAGTTTAGAATGAAATAAATTTTGAGATTAATAGTTTTTGTTATAAATTTTCAAGAACCCTTTCTTTTCATTTTCTGAACTTTTATTGTCTAAATGATATTAAGAAAATAAAAGTAAAAATAATAGAAGGATAAAGTGAAGAAAAGGAGGAGGGGAATATAGACCTAATTATACAAAGCGGGAATTGTTAAATCTACAATATTTTTTGTTATTTTAACAACAAAAGTGTCGCTGTAGATGTATAGCGACGGTAAAAACCGTCTCTATAAGATCTATAGCGATACTTTTATTGTAAAAATAATATTTTATGTTGTGGATTTAATAATATACAAGCATAATAGAATTTTGGTATTCTTCCTATAGTGTATAGGATATGGCCTTTTGTAGTTAGGACCATTCTCTGATAAGAACTACCTCAGATATCACGAGTTGCTGATACCCACTTATTAATCACATAAATATAATTTATAAGAATATTTATGTCTTAAT
This sequence comes from Panax notoginseng, assembly GCA_016801055.1. Classification (NCBI taxonomy): domain Eukaryota; kingdom Viridiplantae; phylum Streptophyta; class Magnoliopsida; order Apiales; family Araliaceae; genus Panax; species Panax notoginseng. The sequence goes on along the minus strand of CM029020.1, from coordinate 24,199,575 downwards.
TATTTAATATAAAGGATATTTTTGTTAAAATAAAAATTTCAAGATAACCACTATCTTAGATTATCACATATTTTTTAGTCATCTAATTACTGAGAATCTTGATATTTTATCTAAATTTTGATTGCCGATTATGTAAGATTACAGTGTAACAAGCACAATATGTAAAAATGACCAACACATTTACCGAATATTTAACATGACTATTTTAGATGACTTATAATAAACTCTACTTAAAAATTAAATTTTTGAGCTAAAACATAATTTTAAATAATCATATATAAATCGGATATTCTCAACAACATGTTGATCAATGTTATAGACCCAGTTAGACCTGGCAAACGGGTCCAAAGCCCACGGGCCGGTCCGCTCGTCAAAAAGCGGGCTTTGGGCCACATTTTTTTGGCCCATAAAAACCCGGGCCTTTTTGGCCCGGCCCGTTCAAGGCCAGAGTCGGCCCGGGCCGCCCGCGGGCTTTGCGGGCTCAAAAAATATAAAAAAATAGGCATAAACCACCTTCGGCCCGCGGCCCGGCCCGCATGTGACGCCCCCAAAATAGGTATACAATACCCATTCTGAGTCGTCAAATACATGGTACAGAAAACAAACTACAACTTCAATAATACAATTGTCGTGCAAAATACGACAACACATACTGTGAGTTTAAATACAAATATTGTCTTCTAGACAATATCCACACTCAAATAAATCCTCATTACAATTATTCAAACACTATTTTACAGAAATAGTGAGGACTGCTAAAACATCTTTCTAGAACCATCACTCCATACCCCGACTAGATCCTGCTATGTTCTCACCTCCTGAGAAGAAAAATAGAACAAAAAGGAAAAGGGTGAGCTCAACTAGCCCAGTAAAGAATATTATGACTAAGATAATATACAAACAAATTATCGTTAGTCTTCAACAGGGAAAAATCTGATAGAATATAATCGACAACAAGTTTTAGATCAACAACTGCAGCGGAAACAGCAAACCATTAGAAGAGTCAAGTAGAGAAAGAATTCTACTATCTTCTAAGATTTAAAAGTCCATCATCAATATTTTATCCCTGTAACATCAATTAATAATCATCTTTATCCAAATATTCATCTTTGCACTACAGGCCAAAGATATTCATTTGTATCACCTGTCAGTCATGTTCATCTCAACACCTGTTCATCTTTGCACTACAGGCCAAAGATATTCATCAAGTAATCATACATCTTTGCACTACAGGCCAAAGATATTCATTAATATCATCATTTAGGACTGAGGATGATGAAAAATATCTTAAAGAGAACGAATCCAATGAGACAGAAGGACAAATAGTAGGGATTCGTATAACAATTTATCCAAGATCAATAATACTTCATAATAATCAATTGTGAAGCAGAATTCAAAAATAAAGATCAAAACATGGATACAATCAAAGATAGTAACCATAATAGACATCTTGGACAAAAAGAAAAAATTTTATTTTTCGGTGAATAGTGCCGTATTCATGAATAGTGCCGTATACGTGAATAGTGCCGTATACATGAATAGTAACCCCGACAAAAAAAGTTTCAAATTTGATAAAAAATCATATCAATATTTCAGCATAATGATATTGAAGAAAATAATATCATTTAAGAAGAAAATAATATCCCTTACCTCAAGATATCAGTACTTCTGGTCGGAATACCGGTATAAGGCTGAAAGAAACTTGCTCTGATGAATAGAAACTCTCAAAGTATCTAAATACTCACAAAATACACTCAATAATCTAGAGAGAGAAAGAGAGAAAACTTGTTTCTGGTGTGATTTTCAATTCTAACTTAGCCCTCTATTTATAGGAAAATTTTAGTAGGTTTGACCTGCAACCTGATGGCTTTACCTGCTACTATTCCCACCCACCACATTTGAAATATAATTCAGCACATTTCTTCACCAACCACAAGTGAGGCCCACCAATTCTAGAATTTTCCACCAAAATAATTAATTCTGAAAATTCAACAATTTCTGAACTAGTCATCTCGTAAAATTCATAATAAATCACACGTTCGTTTTTAACGGTTCAAAATTTGTGGACATATACTCAACTTATATATGTATAACATATCCAAAAATTACCACGATCCAACGGTCGGATTAAAAATTATAACCCCCGCAAAATATCTCAAAAATCCTGATTTTTAATACCTCCATTCCGACAAAAATACGGATAAAAACCTCAACATTAACTCCTTCATTTTTAACCACAAAAATATATCCCTCATTTATATCCACATAAAATAAATATTTCCTTATCATATGAATCAATAATTAACTATTCACAAATAATATTACAGAATCACATTTATGACAACCAGGCCGTTCCCAGGAAAGAGGGGGCTTTCCAATAAGGATTTCTCCTTACTGACGCGCAATTAGATGACCAAACCTCTCCTTAGACAGAACTTTCTAGACATTGCCAATAATGTTATCTAATAATATTATTCAAATAATATGAATTATTGATCTGATAATGGAAAATACTGTGCAGCAACAATTATTGAAACAACAATAATATAAAATATCAATGCAACAATTATTGAATCAATAAAATAAAATATTGAACAATAACTACAGTAACAATTATTGAGTAGTGCCTTCTTACGTAAGAATTAATAATTGGTGCAATACCGTGTGCTACTGTATTTTAATCACCGGGTATTCCAACAGTATTAACGGTAACAACTACGCCGTTATTTATAAATAACTTATACTTGTCATTTTCTTCATCCAATCGCTTTCCGTTATGGGGCCCACACAAGGCTGCGCCGTCGTACGAATATTCCCCGACAGCAAGAATATTCCACGACCAAACGAATATTCCCCGACAAAATGAATATTTTATAACCACTTGCTTATTTTGCAAAATTTGCACATTTCACCCATAACCAAAGTATTATATCAAATTAACCCCTTATTATTCACAATAATATTTAGAGAAAATTTGATTTTATTCATTAATAAGTTGGGGTCTTACAACCTCCCCTCCTTATGAAATTTCGTCCTCGAAATTGACGTACGTACCTGATGTTTCAAAAAGGTGAGGATACCTCGCTTTCATTTCTGATTCCAACTCCCAGGTCATTTCTTCAATAGCATGGTTTCTCCACAAAACCTTAACTTGTGGTATAACCTTCGTGCGTAGGACATGCTCTTTCCTATCCAAGATCTTAACAGGTACCTCCTCGTACGTTAAATCTTCAGCTATCTCGTCTGGTTCTAACTCAATAATGTGGTTCGGGTCTTTAACATATTTACGAAGCATAGATATGTGAAAAACATTATGAACACGAGACATGCTTGGAGGTAATGCGAGTCTATATGCCACATTTTCTATTCGCTCAAGAATCTCAAATGGACCAACAAATCTTGGATTGAGCTTTCCTCTCTTCCCAAATCTTGTAACTCCCTTCCATGGTGCAACACGTAATAATACATGATCCCCAATATTAAATTCCACGTCCTTCCGATGAAGATCCGCATAACTCTTTTGCCGATCATGTGCCGTTTGTATACGTTGTCGAATCGTTTGGATCTTCTCTGTAGTAATGCGCACCAACTCTGGTCCCAATAATGTTGCTTCACCCACCTCGTCCCAGCATACTGGAGAACGACATTTTCTTCCATACAACGCCTCGAATGGAGCCACACCTATGCTCGCCTGATAACTGTTGTTGTAGGAGAATTCCACCAATGGTAGGTACTTATCCCAACTCCCTTTGAGATCTAGGACACAAAGTATTAATAGATCTTCAAGAGTTTGAATAGTCCTCTCTGATTGTCCGTCCGTTTGAGGATGGTATGCCGAACTGAATCGTAAATCCGTGCCTATAGCTTTCTGCAAGCTAACCCAAAATCGTGAAGTGAATCTTGGGTCACGATCCGAAACTATGGATACTGGCATGCCATGCAATCTCACAATCTCGTTCACGTACATACTAGCAAGACGTTCAAGGGAATAAGTCTCACGTATCGGCAAGAAATGAGCGGATTTGGTTAATCTATCAACAATAACCCAAATTGCATCTATGCCTTGAGAAACCTTGGGAAGACCTGTAACAAAATCCATAGTAATGTGTTCCCACTTCCATTTCGGGATCTCAAGTGGTTGCAATGGACCCTTTGGCACTTGATGCTCCGCCTTTACACGTTGACAAGTTAAACACCTCGAGATAAACTCCGCGATCTCTCTTTTCATATTGCTCCACCAAAATGTATGTCGAAGATCGTGATACATTTTGGTACTCCCAGGATGGATTGCAAATGGTGTGTTGTGTGCCTCCATCATTATTCTATGCTTCAAGTCAAAATCGTTAGGAACACAAAGTCTAGAGTTGACTCGAAGTATTCCTTCTTCATCGATTCTTGCTTCTGGAATAGCACCTTCTTGCACTTTCTTCTTCATACGCATCAGCTCCATGTCCGTAGCTTGAGCAGCTTTAACTTTATCGATTAAAGTCGGTTCTACTCGTATATTTGATATCATCATGTGGGTACTTGGAGCCTTCATCTCTATCTCCATCCTTTGTAAGTCATACAAAATGGGCTTTTGTGTTAACAATATTGCACTCGTACCCGCATATGATCTTCTACTCAATGCGTCAGCTACTACGTTTGTTTTTCCAGGATGATATTGGATGATATGATCGTAATCTTTCAACAGCTCGAGCCAACGTCGCTGCCGCATGTTGAGTTCCTTTTGGGTGAAGAAATATTTGAGGCTTTTATGATCTGTATAGATCTCCACTTTCTCCCCATACAGGTAGTGTCTCCAGATCTTCAACGCAAAAACGACTGCTGCCAACTCCAAATCATGAGTAGGATAATTCCTCTCATATTCTTTGAGTTGTCGTGAGGCATAGGCTATGACTTTTCCATGTTGCATGAGAACACATCCTAACCCTTTGCCTGAACCATCGCTGTAGATAACAAATCCATCCGAACCAGATGGTATTGTCAGAACAGGTGCCGAAATGAGTCTCCTCTTGAGTTCTTGGAAACTCTTCTCGCATTCCTCACTCCATACAAATTTTGTATCTTTCCGAGTCAGCTGAGTTAACGGAGTAGCGATTCGAGAAAATCCTTCCACAAATCTCCGATAGTAACCAGTTAAGCCCAGAAAGCTACGTACTTCGATTACCGACTTAGATTGCTCTCAACTGTGACTCATATCCCAACCTTGGATAGCACGTCACAATGACACCTATCAGTTTACTACCGCACGAATATGGCGTCCCCTACGGAGAGTTTGGCTTCAGTGCATTCTGCAAAGGAAGTCACCAGATATAGGCTCGGGTACAAACTTCTACAGTTAGGTTTTTAACTCCCGAAGTTCAATAGGAGCCATTCGATATGAGATTTTAAAAGTGGATTTTGTATCGGATTCAAATATGATACAAAATTCAATATCACACTCTGGAGGTAGGCTAAGAAATTCTTCAAGAAATACGTCAGGAAATTCTCAAACAACAGAAATATTATTCAAATCTGACGTGTTTTTGTTCAAATCCATAACATGGGCTAAGAAAGCTTGACATCCGTTTTTCAATAAACGAATGACTTTACGGCTTGATATGAAAGAGTTTGACTTCAATGGTTTGGTTGCTTGAATTTGAATAACAGGTTGCTTAGGAATATGAAAACTAACAACCTTACGAAAGCAATCAATTTTGGCATGATGAGTAGTTAACCTTAAAATCACATCAAAAGCAAATATCTTTAAAGAAATAAGGTCAACAGGTAATGTGATAGTGCAAACCTGAATCAAGCAAGATTTCTAATCAGTGGATGAAATGAAAGTTTCTCCTAACGGAGTCTCCACATATAGGTCAAAGTCTAATTTCTCCGGAGTCGAGTTTAAACGTTGAGCACAAGCAGGAGAGATAAAAGAATGGGTAAAACCGGTATCTAGTAAGGTATAAACTTCGCAAGAATTTATAATTAACTAACCCGTTATACCTTCGTTCGGGTTCCTCGCGTTTTGGGCAGTCACGACAAACGCTCTTCCAGAAACCGCTGATTTCGACTTATCCGGGACAACTTTTGGAGTCACCATCCCCGCTGAACTTGGTTTTGCTACAGAACACTCTCGAGCTATATGACCCTCCTTTCCACAGTTATAACATACCTTGGATTGTTGTGGGCAGTTTGGGCTGATATGTCCCTCTTTCCCACATTTGTAACATACGACCGGTGGTTGTTCTCCTCCCCTAGAAACAGTTGATGTTTGTGCTGACGTCTTCACATTATCATTGTTGTACCTTCTCTTCTTGAAATCTCCTCCCGACTCGCTCCTTCTATTATCACGACCACGATTACCACCAGAGTGGTTACTGCTTTTGTCCAAATATTTTTCTCCCTGCTGGTTTTCATTGCTTCGATGACTGCCGCCACCGGTATGACCCTGGTTGTGGTCCCTTGGTTGCACATACTCATTATCTCGCTCTAATAATTGAGCCCTATTTACAACATCTGAATATAAAGAAAATTTATGAGAGATAAGATATTGTCGAATCTCGAGTTTTAGACCTCTCAGAAACATCCTTGTCATTCGTTCCTCATTTTCGACCAAATGAGGTGCAAACCTGGATAACTCTGCAAACTTCGCCTCGTACTGGGACACCGTCATGTTGTTTTGTTCCAGTCTGATAAACTCTACCTCCTTCATATGACGAATACTTTCAGGAAAGTACTTGTCATTGAACAGTTTTTGAAATGTTTCCCAGGACATGTTGAGTGCGTCAGGCTGGGTACGCTTCACAGACTCCCACCAGTAGTCTGCCTCACCGCGGAATATAAAGGTGGCGAATGGAACCTTTTGTTCCTCCGTGCATCCCAAGACATCGAATATCTTGGTAATTTGCTTGACCCACGTTTCCGCCATGATCGGATCCGGCTTTCCCTTAAATTCTGGTGGTCCCAATTCTTTGAACTGCTTAGCTGTGACAACCCGCGCGTTATCATTTCCACCCGTATTCTGCACACGAGTCTCCCTCGTCTGATTTTGCATGAACTGCAAAAAGCTCCTAAACATTCCATCATTCATTGTTTGCTCGGTAACGTTGTTTACAGGAGGAATATTGCCTTCCTGTTGCACGTTCCCCTGGGTGGTGATCAAAGGTGTCTCCACGGTCTGATTTACTCCATTATTAACGTTCTTAGCTGCCATTCTTAAATACTGCCATAAAACAAGGGTTAATAGTCATTTCATATATTATCCCTATACTCTGACCGACCAAATAAACACCAAATAAACTTAGTCAAGTCATACTAGTGAAGGAATTCTCCGTCTCTCCCCTCCTAGTTCTTGTCTCACATCTCAGCCAGGGATCATATCCCTAAGCTCTGATACCAACTGTGACGCCCCCAAAATAGGTATACAACACCCATTCTGAGTCGCCAAATACATGGTACAGAAAATAAACTACAACTTCAATAATACAATTGTCGTGCAAAATACGACAACACATACTGTGAGTTTAAATACAAATATTGTCTTCTAGACAATATCCACACTCAAATAAATCCTCATTACAATTATTCAAACACTATTTTACAGAAATAGTGAGGACTGCTAAAACATCTTTCTAGAACCATCACTCCATACCCCGACTAGATCCTGCTATGTTCTCACCTCCTGAGAAGAAAAATAGAACAAAAAGGAAAAGGGTGAGCTCAACTAGCCCAGTAAAGAATATTATGACTAAGATAATATACAAACAAATTATCGTTAGTCTTCAATAGGGAAAAATCTGATAGAATATAATCGACAACAAGTTTTAGATCAACAACTGCAGCGGAAACAGCAAACCATTAGAAGAGTCAAGTAGAGAAAGAATTCTACTATCTTCTAAGATTTAAAAGTCCATCATCAATATTTTATCCCTGTAACATCAATTAATAATCATCTTTATCCAAATATTCATCTTTGCACTACAGGCCAAAGATATTCATTTGTATCACCTGTCAGTCATGTTCATCTCAACACCTGTTCATCTTTGCACTACAGGCCAAAGATATTCATCAAGTAATCATACATCTTTGCACTACAGGCCAAAGATATTCATTAATATCATCATTTAGGACTGAGGATGATGAAAAATATCTTAAAGAGAACGAATCCAATGAGACAGAAGGACAAATAGTAGGGATTCGTATAACAGTTTATCCAAGATCAATAATACTTCATAATAATCAATTGTGAAGCAGAATTCAAAAATAAAGATCAAAACATGGATACAATCAAAGATAGTAACCATAATAGACATCTTGGACAAAAAGGAAAAAAATTTTATTTTTCGGTGAATAGTGTCGTATTCGTGAATAGTGCCGTATACGTGAATAGTGCCGTATACATGAATAGTAACCCCGACAAAAAAAGTTCCAAATTTGATAAAAACTCATATCAATATTTCAGCATAATGATATTGAAGAAAATAATATCATTTAAGAAGAAAATAATATCCCTTACCTCAAGATATCAGTACTTCTGGTCGGAATACCGGTATAAGGCTGAAAGAAACTTGCTCTGATGAATAGAAACTCTCAAAGTATCTAAATACTCACAAAATACACTCAATAATCTAGAGAGAGAAAGAGAGAAAACTTGTTTCTGGTGTGATTTTCAATTCTAACTTAGCCCTCTATTTATAGGAAAATTTTAGTAGGTTTGACCTGCAACCTGATGGCTTTACCTGCTACTATTCCCACCCACCACATTTGAAATATAATTCAGCACATTTCTTCACCAACCACAAGTGAGGCCCACCAATTCTAGAATTTTCCACCAAAATAATTAATTCTGAAAATTCAACAATTTCTGAACTAGTCATCTCGTAAAATTCATAATAAATCACACGTTCGTTTTTAACGGTTCAAAATTTGTGGACATATACTCAACTTATATATGTATAACATATCCAAAAATTACCACGATCCAACGGTCGGATTAAAAATTATAACCCCCGCAAAATATCTCAAAAATCCTGATTTTTAATACCTCCATTCCGACAAAAATACGGATAAAAACCTCAACATTAACTCCTTCATTTTTAACCACAAAAATATATCCCTCATTTATATCCACATAAAATAAATATTTCCTTATCATATGAATCAATAATTAACTATTCACAAATAATATTACAGAATCACATTTATGACAACCAGGCCGTTCCCAGGAAAGAGGGGGCTTTCCAATAAGGATTTTTCCTTACTGACGCGCAATTAGATGACCAAACATCTCCTTAGACAGAACTTTCTAGACATTGCCAATAATGTTATCTAATAATATTATTCAAATAATATGAATTATTGATCTGATAATGGAAAATACTGTGCAGCAACAATTATTGAAACAACAATAATATAAAATATCAATGCAACAATTATTGAATCAATAAAATAAAATATTGAACAATAACTACAGTAACAATTATTGAGTAGTGCCTTCTTACGTAAGAATTAATAATTGGTGCAATACCGTGTGCTACTGTATTTTAATCACCGGGTATTCCAACAGTATTAACGGTAACAACTACGCCGTTATTTATAAATAACTTATACTTGTCATTTTCTTCATCCAATCGCTTTCCGTTATGGGGCCCACACAAGGCTGCGCCGTCGTACGAATATTCCCCGACAGCAAGAATATTCCACGACCAAACGAATATTCCCCGACAAAATGAATATTTTATAACCACTTGCTTATTTTGCAAAATTTGCACATTTCACCCATAACCAAAGTATTATATCAAATTAACCCCTTATTATTCATAATAATATTTAGAGAAAATTTGATTTTATTCATTAATAAGTTGGGGTCTTACACCGCCCGTGAACCCGCGGGCTATGGACTTATTTTTTTTGGCTCTTGAAAATCTGGGTCTTTTTGGCCCGGCCCGTTTTAGCCCGGCCCGGCCCGCGCCCGCCCGCCCGTTTGCCACGTGTAGACCCAGTGGCGAACCTAGGTTAGGGGCAACGGGGTTAATTGACCCTACTGAATTTTCAAGGGTAAAAAAAAGTAATAAAATTTTAAGATATTTAATAAAAATTTAAAAATATTAACTCTATTTCAAAATTAGAAATACATTTTGACTTTTTAAAATCAATTTGAAAAATTCTATAATTCAAAATTGATACGAAATTATTTAGTTTTAATACATCATATATAACAATTGTAAATTAACTATAAAACACTACACTAATTATTATCTTTATTGTTTTCATAATTTGAACGAATTTATATCAATTCAATTTGAATTTTAGGATTTTGTGAATTCACTTTAAAAAATCAAAATATATATCTAATTTTAGATTGGAGGTAGTATTAAATTATTCAAAGTTCATATCCTATACTACCTTGGTCACTACAATATTTTGTCTCTCTGTTTCTCGTCTAGCGGCTTGACCTAATTTTTTTCACTAGTTCAACTTTAGAAAAAATTTGATACGTTGTATTTTATTTATTTATAATTTCATAAATTTAGTAATTATTTTGAGATTTTTTGTAATTACTTGCGTTTTTTTATAATTACTTGTGGATTTTTATAATAAATAAAATTGAGACTATCATGCAACAATTTTAAGTAATGAAATTTTGAAAAATGTTGTTATAAATAATATTTGGACATTATATAGTTTTGTAATTTATTTTATTATATTTTTATTTTTTTACATAAATTTATTTATTTTATTTTATAACATATATTGTTATTCAATATCCGAATGTCTTTTATGTCATATATTATTATTATTCAATATTCCAATGTTTAGTCAACATGCATGAATATGATACACATGAAAACGAAATGTTTTGAACAAATGTATACTTTTTATTGTATTTATTTATGCGTATAATTTATTCACCAAAAAAAAAAGAAAAGGAATATTCAAAAAGATATTCCAACTCCAACGTTCCCACGACGTGACATGTGTCACAAATGTGGGACAGGGTTACACGTAAGACTTGAAATCTTAATAGTATAATATTATAATCTACCCATTATACACACGTGTCTTCCACGTGATAATATAAAAAAAATCCTCCATAATTATAGTTGTAATAGTCTAACAACCCACTCGGATGGATGGTATGTCATCTTCTAGAATTATAAAACTTTATTTGGCTATTATAAATATACTCTTGCTGCCTTAATATAACTAATTTTAGAATTGTGTGCAGATATTAAAAAAATAATTATATAATATTTAATATAATATCAATTATTTATATTATTCTTGATAAAAGAGAAAGTTACTCCATCCGTCTCAAATTAATTACTCAGTTTTGACTTTTTAAAGTCAAATTGACCATTTTTAAAACTAATCTTTTTACTATTTTTGCTAAAATATTGGTGAAGAGATTATAACCAAAAGAAAGTATATACAATTTATTACTAATCCCAATTTTTATAATTTTAGAAATATATTTATATATGCTTAATTATTAATTCTAAAAATAGTCATTTTGACTTAAAAAAATCAAAACTAAGCAATTAATTTGGGACGGAGGGAGTATTTATTAAACATAAAATAGTGAGAGACCAAATTTATATTTAATATTTGAGATAATATTAAAAACTAACCAAATTCACAGTCTTTTGTTAGTAGCTTTGCGGAGGTATGCTCCTTGATTTTGTATCTTCAATATTTTAATATTTTGATCTTATATTTAGAATGGAAGAAGTATTTAATTTGGAAAATGTGTAAAATTTAGAAAAATATAGTATACATATATCAATAGTTCATAAGTATACATGATCTTTTTAATCGTTCTGTACTATTTCAACGGCAACCGAACAAGAATTACACTTTCAACAATATAAGGTATTGATAAACGAACAAAATGATAACTTTTCAAGCGTATCTTCAGCTGCAAACGCACCTTCAGTTACGTTTGCAAAACGTTATCATCGCTGCAATTGTTGTCGTTCCTATGTAAACGAATGAACCGCAAGACTAGAAATCTAACTAGGTGCTAAACATATTTTTTGTAGTTAATCAAACATTAAAGCTAATTTAAAAGGATTGATATATAGATTTATAATACGTCAATAATATATTTTAAATAATTGGATACGATTCGGACTTGAAATTTAACGCGAATTGTTTGGTTTATATCTGTCGGTATTAGTAGTAGTTCATTTTAAGAGTCTTGGAGAGCGACTACTCAAATTCGACAATTGGAGGGGGAGACAAACCAAAATCATCATCATTGTTCATTGTCATTGTCGGTTGTCATTATTATTGATGAACTGACTAAGTATGTAGTATTACATGAATTTTAAGATAAAGAACTAGCTAGCTAGCATATTAACCATGTTAGTACTTGTAACGATGGAAATCATGATAGGTTGAAAATATGAGAGTGGTGTTTTAAAAGAATGTCGGATTTTCCAAAGTCTATGTTCTTTGCCCCAACTCCGACATTAAAAATGTTTGTCAAACCTTCCTAATTGTGTCACACGCAATGATCATTAATATATATATATATATATATATATATATATATATATATATATATATATATTTCGGATTTTAAATTCACCCCTTATCCAACTCAATCGAGTTCACCCCCCTTTAACGACGGACCTGGCGATGGTTCGGTCATACAACCGTCGTCTATACTTTTAGCGACGGACAACCTATAGCATCGCTAAAAGTATAGACGACGGTTGTATGACCAAACCGTCGCCGGGTCCGTCGCTAAAGGGGGGTGAGTTCAGGTGAGTTGAATAAGGAGTGAGCTTAAGATCCGAACCGTATATATATATATATATATATATATATATATATGTGTGTGTGTGTGTGTGTGTGTGTGTGTGTGTGTGTGTGTGTGTGTGTGTGATATTAATATTTTTTAAAACTTTCCTTTTATTTTATTGTAAAATTAATGCATGCATATATACATAAATATCGAATTATAGTTACATTCATTGAATTTGAACATGTATTATTATAATTATGTAATTTGTATTTGAGAATTATAAATTGATAACTAAATTACTCTTGAAATCACCGATCAAATTAATTTGGTTAAGATCTTCAATTGCCTTATTATATATAGTAATAATAGATTTCATCAAACAATAATATAAATTAGATTATAATTTATTTTAAGAAAATTTAAAGGAGAAGCATATATAAAACACTAGGAGTGACATAGAATTAAGAAAGTTATAAAAATTTTAATTTGACCCCGTATAATATAAAATTTCAGTGAAATCAATTTATGTACCTGAGTTGGAACTTTAAAATTAGTACTCCCTCCGTTCAATAAATGATGTTTTAGATAATTTTATTTTTCTCCTAGCACCTCGTGTTAAATTTTCCATTTGTTATATGAAAAGATAACCTTGCTTCGATCAGTTAATTGAAAATAATATAAAAACCACTTGTTGGAATTTCATGTTGGTTTTGATCATCCTTATTGTCAAATGCCAAGATTTCACTGGCCTCAGGCTTACATATGCTACTAAGTGAGGGGTGTCCGATCTACTTCCTGAACTATTTTTTTTTTTTAATATCAGAAAATCATAACAAAAGCATTATCATATCTATAATATTAATACAGGGGGGCATTCATCACTAGATGATATAAACAACAGGTCGGTCATTAGATAATATTGATTTTCTTACAAGGCTACAAAAAGTATGATAATGTTGTAGAACAAGGCAAGATTCACACACCCTTTATATCAGTTATAAATTGTTCAAGTTCTTCCAGTGTTGCTTTTGACAGGCCTACAAGACATACATTAGAATGAACTTTACTCTCCGTTGAAGTCATTGAGCTGGGAAACACCACCATAAATAAGAAACAGAAAACAATGCCAATTTGTAAATTTTCTTACCATTAGAGCGGTTCATCCTAAACAAATCCCCACTTGATATGTGCATCCTCTCCATTCTAATACTTTCAGTTTCCTCCACCCTTTTGGTCTTCAGTTTCTCCACCTTTGCACGAAGCTCTGCTGCACTTCTTTTCAACTCTGTATGAAGCAATAATGCACTTGAAGATTTTGATAAATTTTAACATAATTTTATCACTTTTGCTGAGCTTAAAAACTCAAAAACTTCTCCTTCGGCTACCTCTCAAAATAGAAACAGAAGTTTACAAGTTACATTCATAACATAGAATTACTCAATTTATAAGTAAACCGATCCTGTAATAAAAGCTGTAGAAATAATAATAACAGGTCATGGATGTTGTTAACTGACCAAGTCTCCATAACAAATGCATGTTAGGCATAAGACCTCTAATTTCATGTTAGAAGAATTATGTACAGGATACCTTCGAACAAGTCACGGTCAAAATATTGTTCACATAACTGTAATGCTTCATTGAGAGACCCTGCACGGTGGTTACTTAAAAGAGACCGACTTTCCAGTGCTCGAAGTTCTCTGTTCAGCTCAGCAGACTCTTTCCCAACCTAGTTAGAACACTAATTTTTTTTAGAAATTATCGCATAGATTTGAACCAACACATAAATATGAAAAAATTATAGCAGCCTACAAAAGCCTTGTTACCAAATAAAGCTTCTCCCTCAAGGAGTCCAACTGCGCATCCAGCTCCTTATCATCAATAGCATCAACATCCATAGGAATGTCACCAGATGATTCGCTCTAGAAATGCATTTATTAGTTAAAAGTGCTTTTAAAAATAAATTGATAAACAAAAATTACAATCAAGGATAGCTACTAAATCATAAAATAAGAAAACACACTTTTGTAAAGCAACTAATATTTTATCTAAGAAAACAGAAGGAGAAATAAATTCATATAACATTTTTACTGATTTAAAATCTGTCAGAAAGTGAACTGAACCATAAACAATCAAATTATAATTAATAATTTTTTCTCCCTTAAACTCTTTACTTATACTGTGTAAGCTTTCAATTTTTAACCTTTCAAATAAAGTTCACATTATTTTCTTCTTTTTTTCCTAACAAATAACTAAAGTTACCAAACTATTAGAACTTAGAAGGTGCCGTGAAAGTATGAACAAGAGGAGTAGGAGGGGTGGGAGAAAACTCAAGTACAGGGGATGTACACGTCCAAAAGCACATAACAACCAAAAACTTGTTTATGCCAAAAGATCATATGAGCCTAAACAATCTTAGTTCCTGCAAAGCCAAAAACAAAACAAAACAAAAAACCACTTTACCTAACATGACCATCACCCTTCACTTGCCATTAACTGCCGAAAAGGAAATTAACAATAATATCCCCCCACCCCCCCAAACCTGAAAATACATGTACATCATTTCAAAGTCTACATATGCTACTTTCTAACTCAAGAGCACTTATTGAATCCAAAAATGTGCTTTAGTTTGATCTCATGGTCTTATTAACTCAGCTAATATAATTCATTTTCCGTAGTTTTCATTACTTTTCAGATCAATATTTATTTTATCCGTCAGTTGTAGCGTTTCCCCATGATCCTCTAACTTTCAGAACTTAAACCATCTCCTCCTCAGAAGATGAGAAACCTATGAATCATAGATACATAAAACTATCTTATACCACACAGGTCCTGTGCCAAAATAATGCAAATAAACAATCTCAGCTCCTGCTCAGGGAGAAAGGGGAAAAAAAACTGCCCTCCCTGCACCGACCATTACCCTGCACAGGCCATTAGCCACCCAAAAGTAAATAAACAATTGAACCCCCCCAAAAATATATATACATCATTGACCCAAACACAACATACCCAAAAAATCTACAAATGCTACTTCCCAACCAAAGAGAAATGAAGTTGTTGTGGCCATACGTCAGGGAAATTCACGAAGGCCAACTAAGGCCTCAAACTCGAGTTGATTGTCCAATGATGGCATCGAATCCGGCTCTTGAAATCAAATCATATGTCTACAATATCATTTTTTGATAGGTAATTTTGGCCCCAGGTATGGGGGATTGGAACCAGCCATATGTCTCCAATATCTTGAAACAGAATAAGGCTACAAATGTGTGGTGGAAATCCAGAAACAGAAAACTTTCTCAGCCATTCTCGATCATCATCCCAGCGCATCCAACCGCCACATATCATAATCATAGTGTAGCACAATTACTTCTCAATCACTCTTACAAATTCAAAGCAATTAAAAGAAAAGGGTTCGATCAAACAAATTTACACAGATCATTGTTCGGAAAATTTTAGATTCTCATGTTCGCTATGTACATCACCCAAATTGTTTAAATTAGACAAAGGAATCAGAACCTTAAAAGAGAAAAAGTTATAATTTGTCCTAAAACTAATTCAATAAAATTACTTACAGCTTTGGGTAAAGAAAATCCTTCAGGAACAACAAAACAGTGGCGCAAACAATACTTCTCCCACATAGTCAACGGCCTGTCCAAAGCAGATTGGATCATGTTCCGCAGGTAACCTACGCCCTAAGATTTAAAACAATTCATACAAATTTAATCAATGTACACATAGCTTATATGTCTCTGGAACCCAAATTTATCTATTAAAGAACATACTTTAAACTTAAAACCCCCAACAACAACCAAAAAAGATTTACCCTTATAGAGTGTATGACAAATTACTCATACTCCCTCATTTCCAAAATTCGACATACATAATTATGTTTCAAAATATACCCTTGATATTATCTTAGTGAAGAATCTAATAGTAGTTGTGTAATGCTAGAAGTGATAGTGAAAATGTAAAATGTCAAATTTGGAACATATAGTCCTAAAATATAAATATATCTCTATAACTTGTACAATTAAAAAGTAAAATGTATCTCTAATGAGTAATCAATAACAAAATATAACAAGACAAATACGAGTCATTTTGATTTGTCCTTAGTCAACTCAGCAATCCAATTTTGACGACTCGACATCACAATTTTTTTCTTTTTTGCTGACTTTTATTGGTCATAACTTTTGACATTCCCAAAAAGTTTCTACAGGTTAGCGCAAAAGTTTTTTAATTTAAACTTATTGATTCAAGCATTCCAGATTTTCGCATTCCAATGCATCTCACACTTCATATATATTTATGTAAAGAACCAAAAAAAAAAAAAACTGACCTTTACTCCTTTAAAGAAGCCCCCAAACAAAAATTCATACCATATACTATAAATACTGCATTTACCCTTTTCAACATGCTGCTTAATTATAGGATTAATTTCTTATTTTGAGTTTGAATTGGATTTAATAGGAAAAAAAAGTGATAAAAATGCAGAGAGCAAAGAAAGCAGCGGCTTCCACAAAGGAATCGGCCACCGATGTGGCTACCTCTGCCAAATGCGTATTGGAAAATACTAAGGCTACCATTCAAGAGAAGGTTTCACTTTTTCATTATGCATTCCTAAAGTAAACGGAGGCAAACAAGTTCAGGTATGATTATATTCATTTACCTCATCGCCAGAATATGCAATGAGTAGGATACTTCATTACCAAAGAAAGAGGACGAGCTAAGCACAAACATAAGCAAACAGATTTTTTTATTAAGATTCTTCATAGCTTTGACAAGACATCAAATATAAAATATATACTTTGTCCTAGATCATTATCAGAAATAAATCAAATAATTGTGGCATATTATGACTTCATTTGAAATTGAATAAATTATTATTATAAATATTCGCTCAAATATGTGATTTTTAAAGTTTGTCCGAGACGTAGTTTCTAAACCTTACCCGTTTGCACGGGTTATCAAGCTTGCTAACGAGAAAAAATGAAAAAGCTTTTACCTTGGCTAGATCTTCGGTTCTGTCAGTGCCCTCAATCTTCAGAAGAGTGGACGCCTCCCTGAAATAACCATCAACGGAGCAAAATTAGAAGTTCAGTTAAGGAAATTGAAAAAACGAGAGCCACTTTGTGTTTATATTTATGTATGTATATATATAGAGAGAGTGTAGTATAGGTACTGATGGAAGAAATCGAAGGCGCTATCGACTAAATCGTCGACTCGATTGAGGGCCTCGTTGATGAAGAGCTGAGGGTTTAGGTTAAGAGAATCGAAGATCGCCTCGCTTTCACTGCCCTCCATTCTCACTTTCCCCTTTTCAATTCCAAATCTCTATTTTCCGCCAAAATCACACCACTGTCTGAGACTGACACGAGTCTCACATAAAGGACTGGTGGATAGGGAATTAGGGCCATAGGAGTCTTTTTATGAGAAAAAAAATATGATGTCTCAACTCAGGAGGAGGGAAAGTATGATAACTTCGAAAAGATAACTTAGATTGGCTCACTAGCTCAAATTTGTATTCTTTACTAGTAAATTATTAAGTAAGTCTACTATATCATATAAAATTGCTCATATACATTTATACGTATATTTATTTGATGACCCACGTGCAGAGCAAATTATTTTATCATCAAAATATACATGTGATTGTATTTGAGCGATTTTATGTTTTTAAGTTATTATTGCCTTTAGTCTATATAATATAATCATCAACATTTGATAGGATTCTTAATCTTCTTCTCAAGCTATCCACAAAGTCTCTTTCCTTTCAGGTACTTTTTACTTTTTATTCTTTAAACTTTACAATTTCTCTGCCTTTTCTATTCCGGTTGTTTATAATTATGACAAAAAAAAATCATCTGGGTTTTTCTTATTGTGTAATATCTAATCTGGGTTTCTCATTTTGGCACTGGAATTCAATAATTGAATCTTATGCATCCTGGGTTGTGTTAGTTTGCTATTGTTTGCAGCTCTTTCTTGGTGGAATTAAACCTTGAATTGTAAAAAGTTTTCATTTTGTGTCGGTTAAAATTTCTAACTTTGAATTGTAGTTGGCTATCATACAGTTATTGTTGTGAGGAATTGGCTCAGGATGCAACTGAATGAGTCTTTATGCTGATATAAATGACAGTGATAAATGATATACTCCCTCCGTCCAAAACACATTTTTCAGTGGTTGTATAGCTGTGTTCTTCCTTCAGGTCAATTATTGATCATTTACTGTTTGCAGACACAATTCGTCCCATTGATGTTGGGCTGAAGGAGGAGAGCCAAGAGGATGATAGAAGTCATGGTCTATTCGGAACTTAATGTATTTAATAGGGTGGATCGATGGGCTCAACCAATAACATTAATTGATGTACATGAGTGTGATAGTTTTACGATAAGCTCCGGATGTCTTCTCTTGTTATCAGTGAGTGTAAATCTCTGTTACAGATTCAATTCAACATTACCCGTGAATTTTGGTTTGTAAGTCTTTTCTATATGGATGGTGGGGGCTTTTCCTTCGAATATTTTTCAGACCTTGTGCCCAGTGAGCTGTAATTTTGAGTTCGTCAGTTCCAACTCTGTTAGGGTTCTAAACTCTCAGCTTCCTTGAGAGTACTTTTTCTCATGAAACTATGATGAGTAGCGTTTATAGATTATTATCAAACATAAAAATTGGCCTGAACAAGTTGATTTTGTAGTCTTTGAAGATATTTTAAACGTTAAGCCCTTTGTTTAAGCAAATATTTTTTTCAATACAGATGTGTATATTTTGCTTCCCCACTTCCTCAGTTATTCCAATTCCCATCCAGGGATGACTGTTTTGACTTTGAGCAAAATTCTCTATGGCTCCTTGCATGTGAAAGCTTATGATTGGGTTGAGCCTACGCCCGCATTGAGAAAAGCAAGGGAACTAGAGGTCTTATCCTGAACTCCTTCCAAGCTTCTAACGAGTTTGTTAAAATGTCCCAAAACTGAATCCAACTAATTCTAGCCTTAATTTTGGTTTAAATTATATTTTCTGTGTAAAGACTTTATTCTTTCTATCAGATGGATTCATACTGTGGAAAATGAACTTAAAGTTTTACACTATATTGTTTTCTTTCTACCTTAAGGAGTAGTGCAAGTTTTAATGTGCATTCCTGCCTAATTTAACAGTGCGATTGGCAAAGTTGGCTGTTGATAAAGTTGTAACAGCACCGTGTGATACTTCGGTTTTGTTTCCAAAGACTGGAGGGAACCTGCATTGTTTGGCTGCAATCACACCTTGTGCTAGCTGTTTTTGACATTCTTGCTCCTCCTTACTTGGAGGCTGCTGGCAGGAAATGTAGCTATTACCATGATTACCCTTATTCAAGCTTCTGTGAGTTGTTTGGTTTGTCCTTTGTCGTTTTCATTTTTCTTTCGCTCTTCACTTTTGCGACTCTGCATAATCCCTAACCATATAGAAATAAGATTATTTAAACGTTTTCTTTACGTGAAATGCCAGTATTAACTATGAGTTGCGTGTTTATAATGTGATTTAGCCGCCACAGGAATATTGGATGGTGAGATGGATGCGGTAAGAGAACAGGAGTATGCATGGCTTGCAGAGGTAGAAACACCAGATGATCTCTACATGCACAATGGAAGATATACAGGTCCAGCTATTCATATATATGTAGCTAGGGATCATTGTTTTGCAATCGGTGATTGAACCCTTGTTTTCATTGTATTATGGTTGAGCTTTGAAGCCTGGAATATGTTTTTGGGACACTGGACTGTACTAACTCGGCAACGATCGAAGGCAGAAAACAAAGCAACAATGCTTTGAATTCAAATCCATCTTCATCAAAAATACAGCAAAAGATATCGAAAGATTTCAACACTTATTAGACATAATGAACAGATAGGACGACTACGGGACTTAACTTAAAAAAAGCCCTCGGGGAATTAGAAAGGGATCTGAAAGAAGATAGGCCCATCTATTTAGCAAATGAAGGATACACGACAGACGAAAGGGAAAAGTGCTTACCAAACAGAAGACAGAATCAAATAAAAGACTGATTAAGAGAAGTTAGAATGAGAGTAAGGGATGATAGACAGAAAGGAATTCCGTTTGGGACTCTTACACTATACCAAAAGAAGGGCAACGGCTATGCTATGGGTATAGACCCGAAAGACTCTCGCTTTGGACCACTTCTCCCATTAGACAGGACATCCTTGAAGTCAGACTCTAATTAAAGTCAATCTAACCTTAATTAGAGTCTGCAGTGTTCTCTTGGTTCTGATCTGCTGCGATGTGAGCATCTGACATTTATTTGTACTACAAACTTAATTCTAGGCCAATTGGCATTGCTGTCGAAATGTTTAGAATACTTGGTTAATTTCTTGTAATTGATATTTGACGATAGGAAATTGTTAAATCCACAATATTTTTTGTTATTTCCACAACAAAAGTGTCGCTGTAAATGTATAGCGACAATTTATAGGATCTATAGCAACACATTTGTTATGAAAATAACATTTTCTGTTGTAAATTTAACAATTTCCTTGACGATAACGTTTTTATGGAATGGAGGGAGCATTATATTTCTCATTCTTACTATATCCTTGTCAAACAAGTCTCATTTGCAAAGTTGTTGCATATATATATATATATATATATATATATATATATATATATATATATATAACTAAATAACTAATGTCTAATATATCCAGGTTCGTCGGTGAACAAACATAACTTAATTTTCTTCCCAAAAAAGATGGGGGGAAAGTTGAAAGCAGGAATTAATTATTTGAAAGGGTCAACTAGTCCTAAATACTGGATCTACCATTGTTCGGGGATGAACATATATATATATATATATATATATATATATATATATATATATATATATAATCCGAATCAAGTGCATACCTCTTATCTTACTCACCCGTGCTCACCCCCCTTTAGGCGGCAGTTTTGGTCATACAACCGTCGTCTATACTTTTAGCGACGGACAACATATAGCATCGCTAAAAGTATAGACGACGGTTGTATGACTGAAACCGTCGCCTAAAGGGGGGTGAGCACGGGTGAGCAAGATAAGGGGTATGCACTTGATCCTTGCTATATATATATATATATATATATATATATACGGTCCGGATCTTAAGCTCACCCCTTATTTAACTCACCCGAGCTCACCCCCCTTTAGCGACAGACTCGGCGACGGTTCGGTCATATAACCGTCGTCTATACTTTTAGAGATGCTATATATTGTCCGTCGCTAAAAGTATAGACGACGGTTGTATGACCGAACCGTCGCCGGGTCCGTCGCTAAAGGGGGGTGAGTTCGGGTGAGTTGAATAAAGGGTGAGCTTAAGATCCGGACTCTATATATATATATATATATATATATATATATATATATATATATATATATATAGAGAGTCCGGATCTCTCCAGCGAACTGGAGGGAGCGATCTAAGAGCGAACCAGCTATAATGACGGTTTTTTCCATCGCTATAACATAAAAAACTAGCTTTCTATAGCGACGGAAAAAACAGTCGCTATAATCGGTTCGTTTTTAGTTCGCTGTTTTCCGTTTGGTGGAGAAACAGTGTGAGACCCCGAATTTTATGAAATAAAAGTATTCAATTTTTCTATTTTGGTAAATGGTTAAATTGATAAAAGGTTAAAGTTAAGGGTGATATGTGAATTTTTTTTAAAGTAAACAAGTTGTCATAAAATACATGGTCACTATTCACGAGTTACTAATCACGGGTTACTATTCACCCAAATTACTATTCACTCTAGTATCGTTCACTCAAGTATTTGGGACACTTTTTGTGTCGGAGTTACTATTCATGAGTTACTATTCACGAGTTACTATTCACGGGTTACTATTCATCTAAATTACTATTCATTCTAGTATTATTCACTCGAGTATTTGAGACACTTTTTGTGTCGGAGTTACTATTCAGGAGTTACTATTCACGAGTTACTATTCACGGGTTACTATTCACCTAAATTACTATTCACTCTAGTATTGTTCACTCGAGTATTTGGGACACTTTTTGTGTCGAAGTACTATTCACGAGTTACTATTTACGGGGAATATTCGTACGACGGTACAATCATTGGTGGACCCCACAACAGAATTATTGTCAGATTGAGAAAACGACAAAAATATTTTATTAAAAATAACGGCGGAAATTTTACCGTTGATACTGTTGAACTACTCGGTAGTAAAAGTACAGTAATACGTGTGGTTGCATAGTAGTACACGGTATTGATGCTTATATGAGAAGTCACTCAGTTTGATTCAATTATTGTCAATTAATAATATGAATTATTTAGCGATAATGAAGTTTTGTTTTATTCGTATTATTAACGTAATAAAACAAAAATATCTTTTTATATAAAACAGAATACTTTATTAAAGTTATTCTATAAATAGAATATATTATATTTTATTTAAAAGATTTTTCATTAAATATAGACCGTCAGATTAAAGTAAATCAATCTGGACCGTTCATGGATTAGTTACTATGCATTCTATTTTCCTATAAATAGAAGCTCATTCCTTCATTATTTTCTTACGAATTCACTGAACTCTAGAGAGAGAAACTATAGAGAGAAAGAAGAAGAGTATTCTGTCACTTAATTACTTCTTTATTTCAGTTCTTCTTTAAAATGGTAAGGGGTGTTATTCTTTCTTATTCATGAAGAGAACTGTTGTTACTCCATTTATTATTATTCTGTTGGAATAACCTGTAAAAGTGGCATACCCTATACATGAACTGTATACGCGGCATACCCTATACTTGGTGAAATCCTTATGTTATTCCATTCTTTATTATTCTGTTAGAATAACCTGTATGCGTGGTTTACCCTATACTTGGTGGAATGACTTGTATATGCGGTTTACCCAATACTTGGTGATCTTCTTCTGTTATTCTATTTTTTATTATTATGTTGGAATAACCTGTTTATGCGAAGTACCGCATACTTGGTGAAATTCTTTTATTATTCCGTTCTTTACGATTCTGTCGGAATATCCTGTCGGTGTGAATTTCACCTGACCTGGTTCCATCATTTATTATTCCGCATTTATTATTCTGTCGGAATATCCTGTCGGTGTGAATTTCACCTGACTTGGTTCCATATTAATTATTCCGCATTTATTATTCTGTTGGGAATAACCTGTGTAAGACCCCGAATTTTATGAAATAAAAGTATTCAATTTTTCTTATAATTACTATTCAGTAAATAGTTAAATTGATAAAAGGTTAAAGTTATGGGTGAAATGTGAATTTTTTTTCAAAATAAGCAAGTGGTTATAAAATAATCATTGTTGTCGGGGAATATTCGCTTGGTCGTGGAATATTCGCTTGGTCGTGGAATATTCTTTCTGTCGGGAAATATTCGTACGACGGCGCAGCTATTTGTGGGCCCCATAACGAATAACTGTCGGATGAAGATAACGACAAAAATTGAGTTTTTATAATTAACGGCGTAGTTGTTACCGTTAACACTGTTGGAATACCCGGTGGTTAAAATACAGTAATACGCGTGTTTGCACAGTAGCACACGGTTTTAAACAGTATTTTTGAATTATTGATTCTTACGTAAGAAGGCACTACTCAATAATTGTTACAGTAATTACTGTTCAATATTTTATTTTATTGATTCAATAATTGCTGCGTTGATATTTTATATTATTGTTGTTTCAATAATTGTTGCTGCACAGTATTTTCCTTTATCAGATCAATAATTCATATTATTTGAATAATATTATTAGATAACATTATTGGCAATGTCTAGAAAGTTCTGTCTAAGGAGAGGTTTGGTCATCTAATTGCGCGCCAGTAAGAAAAAATCCTTATTGGAAAGCCCCCTCTTTCCTGGGAACGGCCTGGTTGTCATAAATGTGATTCTGTAATATTATTTGTGAATAATTAATTATTGATTCATATGATAAGGAAATATTTATTTTATGTGGATATAAACGAGAGATATATTTTTTTGGTTAAAAATGAAGGAGTTAATGTTGAGGTTTTTATCCGTATTTTTGTCGGAATGGAGGTATTAAAATCAGGGTTTTTGAGATATTTTGCGGGGGTTATAATTTTTAATCCGACCGTTGGATCGTGGTAATTTTTGGATATGTTATACATATATAAGTTGAGTATATGCCCACAAATTTTGAACCGTTAAAAATAAATATATGATTTATTATGAATTTTACGAGATGACTGGTTCAGAAATTGTTGAATTTTCGGAGTTTATCATTTTGGTGGAAAATTCTAGAATTGGTGGGCCCCACTTGTGGTTGGTGAAGAAATGTGCTGAATTATATTTCAAATGTGGTGGGTGGGAATAGTAACAAGTAAAGCCATCAGGTTGCAGGTCAAGCCTACTAAAATTTTCCTATAAATAGAGGCTAAGTTAGAATTGAAAATCACACCAGAAACAAGTTTTCTCTCTTTCTCTCTCTATATTATGAAGTATATTTTGTGAGTATTTAGATACTTTGAGAGTTGCTATTCAGTGCAAGTTTCCTTCGACTTTGCATACCGATCAGAAGTACTGCTCTTTTGAGGTAAGGGATTGTAAGGGATATTAAGGGATTTTAAGGGTTGTTATGATTTTCAGTTTCGTAATTTTTCTGATCTTCAAAAATTCTGGAAAAATTTGAAATGATATTTTGATGAGTTTTCTTGATTGTATCCAAAAATGGTGATTTTTGGATGTATAAATTGAGAGTTATGAATTTTATGAGAAAAGACTATTTTAAAAGTAACAGCTTATAATTCCTTGTGGTTAACTCCAAAATTGATGAAATTTTTATTGGGAGTACATGTATATGATAGAAGTATACTCTGTAAATTTTAGAATTTTTAGACAAAAGTACAATTTTTGATAAATGTCTAAATATTCGGCTATTTTGGCTATATGAAAAATAGTAAATGACTTTTAAAAGTTTTGAGAAAAATATATGTTCACTATGGGACTATATTATGCTAAATTCCAGAAAAAAAATATTTTTAGAACTGATTTGGTATTTTTCATAAAAATGGTCTAGTTATGAGTAAATGAATTAAATATGTTTTGTGAAGAAAGAAAATTGGAAAATAGGATTTTATGACTTGAGAATCCTATATGAGGTATATGCAGATTTTTGATGAGGATTTTGATTATTGGTGATAAAATCTTATGAGTTTGGTATTTTAGAATGATTAAATGCATTATTTAGTAAAGTGTAAACAATTTAAATAAATTGTTTATAAGCTTAAGAAATATTATTCTTTCAATATCATTATACCGAAATATTGGTATGTATATTATTGTGGAATTTCTATATTTTTCATGTCAGAGTTACTATTCATGAGTTACCATTCACGAGTTACTATTCATGAGTTACTATTTACGAGTTACTATTCACAAAAAAATTAGTTTCTTTTTCTTGCTAAATTATCGTTGATTTATGATTGTTGCTCTTGAAAATAAATGCAGTTGTTGATCATATTATTTTTATTATCATACATAATATTTTTATAACCCTGATGTTGAATTTCTCTTTCACTTGAGTGTAAAGATGGGTAAATTATTGGTATGATCGTGACTGAGGAATATCGTTGGCCTGTAGTACAAAGTTAAATTGTGACTGGTATGATCATGACCGTTGAATTTATAAGTGAATATCTTTAACTTAAGTGCAAAGGTGAATTGATCAACATGGTTATAATTATTGTTTATATAAATTCTGAAATGATTATATATTTCTTTGAGATATTAATATCTTTGGCCTGTAGTGCAAAGATGAAATATTGATGAATATCTTTGGCCTGTAGTGCAAAGATGAATTGTTGATGAATATCTTTGGCCCGTAGTGCAAAGATGACATGTTGTTGAATATCTTTGGCCAGTAGTACAAAGATGAACAGATGTTGAGATAAACATGACCAACTGGTGATACAAATGAATATCTTTGGACGTAGTGTAAAGATGAAGTTATTAGTATGATTATGAACAGGAAATGTGATTTGGTGTAACCATGATCTTTGATGTTTCAGGTAAAGGTAGGTGATGAAAATTATCATCGTCCTGGATGAGAAGAGGAATTTAGAATCACAATTATGATTATGAGATATTCATATGATTGTGGAAAGGAACTGTTGATTGATGTTACAGGGATAAAACATTGTTGGTAGATTTTTAACATGGAGAAGATAATGGACTTTATAGTCTATTTGACTCTTCTAATGGATTGCTCGTTCCGCTGCAACTATGGTTAAAATTTTTATCATTTACCATATGTTCTAAATCTCTGATTTATTATTGATGAAGGCTATTGATAATTTAATTATCTTTAGTCATGATATACTTTACTGAGCTAGTTGTGCTCACCCTTTTGCTTCACAATTCCTTTCAGGTAATAAGAGTATAGCTGGGTTGAGCTAGGGTAACGGGGAAATAGAACGGTGGTCTCTAGCTGTGGATGTTCTCCCGAAGCAGTATAGAAAAGTTCATTTAGTAGTTTTATTTGGTGAATCCAATAGGGTAAGGTGTACCTAACGTTGGAAGGGTGGTTTGTCACTATCATACAAGATGTCTAACGACATACAATCTTGTGTCATCATAAGACAGGGATGTGCTCATCCACTTGCTGAGTATATATACGAGCACTACCTATATAATCTTGGTGTTTGTTTGAAGTATAATTCTCAATTAGAGACAGTAGAGATAATGATATGTCAAGAGAAGACTCACCATTGGGAAGAATATGATAGTAATCTTCTTGTTTTTCTTTAGGGTCTATTGGGTCAACCAAGAATAATTCTGTGGCCATATGATATCTATCATAACCTAGACGCATGGCCTCCCATGTACGAGGTTTCCTTGAACACTTCCCAAAGATTCTAATTTCTAAAACAGTTTTTGACTATACCTTTATGTAAGGTGTCATTGTGAGGTGATGTCCACGGTTGGAACATGAGTCACATTTGGTATATATTTGTATCCAAACTCACAGCATATGTGTTGTTGTATTTTGCACGATAATTGTTGTAATAAAGTTGTAGTTATTTTCTGTACCATGTATTTGACGACTCAGAATGTGTTGGGTGGAATGGACCTATTTTGGGGTTGTTACATTTGGTATCAGAGCTATAAGTAAAGAGCCTCGAGCCTCTCGCTGGTGACTTCCTGTTGATGGGGGATGCACCGAAGCCAGACTCTCCGTTGGGGACGCCGTTCTGCGGTGGCAAACTGATAGGTACCACTGTGAGGTGCTGTGGTTGAAGCACCATGAGAGTCACAGGTGGTATCAGAGCTTAGGGATATGATCTCTGGCGGAGATCGGGGAATAGAACTAGGAGGGGAGAGATGAGTAAATCCTTCGCTAGTGTGTCCTACCTAAGCTTATTTGTTGGTCAGTCATAATATTGGGATATTATGTGATATGTTAATTTGTTCAATTAACCCTTATTTTGAAGCTGTATTCTAGAATGATATGTGAAATACAGGAGATGAGCAATGGAGAAATCATGATAATAGGGAAGATGGAATCTGAAATGAAAGCAAGGTATTCTCAACTCTTTGAAATACCAGGTACGTAAATTTCGGGGACGAAATTTCATAAGGAGGGGAGATTGTAAGACCCCGAATTTTATGAAATAAAAGTATTCAATTTTTCTTATAATTACTATTCAGTAAATAGTTAAATTGATAAAAGGTTAAAGTTATGGGTGAAATGTGAATTTTTTTTCAAAATAAGCAAGTGGTTATAAAATAATCATTGTTGTCGGGGAATATTCGCTTGGTCGTGGAATATTCGCTTGGTCGTGGAATATTCTTTCTGTCGGGGAATATTCGTACGACGGCGCAGCTATTTGTGGGCCCCATAACGAATAACTGTCGGATGAAGATAACGACAAAAATTGAGTTTTTATAATTAACGGCGTAGTTGTTACCGTTAACACTGTTGGAATACCCGGTGGTTAAAATACAGTAATACGCGTGTTTGCACAGTAGCACACGGTTTTACACAGTATTTTTGAATTATTGATTCTTACGTAAGAAGGCACTACTCAATAATTGTTACAGTAATTACTGTTCAATATTTTATTTTATTGATTCAATAATTGCTGCGTTGATATTTTATATTATTGTTGTTTCAATAATTGTTGCTGCACAGTATTTTCCTTTATCAGATCAATAATTCATATTATTTGAATAATATTATTAGATAACATTATTGGCAATGTCTAGAAAGTTCTGTCTAAGGAGAGGTTTGGTCATCTAATTGCGCGCCAGTAAGAAAAAATCCTTATTGGAAAGCCCCCTCTTTCCTGGGAACGGCCTGGTTGTCATAAATGTGATTCTGTAATATTATTTGTGAATAATTAATTATTGATTCATATGATAAGGAAATATTTATTTTATGTGGATATAAACGAGAGATATATTTTTTTGGTTAAAAATGAAGGAGTTAATGTTGAGGTTTTTATCCGTATTTTTGTCGGAATGGAGGTATTAAAATCAGGGTTTTTGAGATATTTTGCGGGGGTTATAATTTTTAATCCGACCGTTGGATCGTGGTAATTTTTGGATATGTTATACATATATAAGTTGAGTATATGCCCACAAATTTTGAACCGTTAAAAATGAATATATGATTTATTATGAATTTTACGAGATGACTGGTTCAGAAATTGTTGAATTTTCGGAGTTTATCATTTTGGTGGAAAATTCTAGAATTGGTGGGCCCCACTTGTGGTTGGTGAAGAAATGTGCTGAATTATATTTCAAATGTGGTGGGTGGGAATAGTAACAAGTAAAGCCATCAGGTTGCAGGTCAAGCCTACTAAAATTTTCCTATAAATAGAGGCTAAGTTAGAATTGAAAATCACACCAGAAACAAGTTTTCTCTCTTTCTCTCTCTATATTATGAAGTATATTTTGTGAGTATTTAGATACTTTGAGAGTTGCTATTCAGTGCAAGTTTCCTTCGACTTTGCATACCGATCAGAAGTACTGCTCTTTTGAGGTAAGGGATTGTAAGGGATATTAAGGGATTTTAAGGGTTGTTATGATTTTCAGTTTCGTAATTTTTCTGATCTTCAAAAATTCTGGAAAAATTTGAAATGATATTTTGATGAGTTTTCTTGATTGTATCCAAAAATGGTGATTTTTGGATGTATAAATTGAGAGTTATGAATTTTATGAGAAAAGACTATTTTAAAAGTAACAGCTTATAATTCCTTGTGGTTAACTCCAAAATTGATGAAATTTTTATTGGGAGTACATGTATATGATAGAAGTATACTCTGTAAATTTTAGAATTTTTAGACAAAAGTACAATTTTTGATAAATGTCTAAATATTCGGCTATTTTGGCTATATGAAAAATAGTAAATGACTTTTAAAAGTTTTGAGAAAAATATATGTTCACTATGGGACTATATTATGCTAAATTCCAGAAAAAAAATATTTTTAGAACTGATTTGGTATTTTTCATAAAAATGGTCTAGTTATGAGTAAATGAATTAAATATGTTTTGTGAAGAAAGAAAATTGGAAAATAGGATTTTATGACTTGAGAATCCTATATGAGGTATATGCAGATTTTTGATGAGGGTTTTGATTATTGGTGATAAAATCTTATGAGTTTGGTATTTTATAATGATTAAATGCATTATTTAGTAAAGTGTAAACAATTTAAATAAATTGTTTATAAGCTTAAGAAATATTATTCTTTCAATATCATTATACCGAAATATTGGTATGTATATTATTGTGGAATTTCTACCTTTTTCATGTCAGAGTTACTATTCATGAGTTACCATTCACGAGTTACTATTCATGAGTTACTATTTACGAGTTACTATTCACAAAAAAATTAGTTTCTTTTTTTGCTAATTTATCGTTGATTTATGATTGTTGCTCTTGAAAATAAATGCAGTTGTTGATCATATTATTTTTATTATCATACATAATATTTTTATAACTCTGATGTTGAATTTCTCTTTCACTTGAGTGTAAAGATGGGTAAATTATTGGTATGATCGTGACTGAGGAATATCTTTGGCCTGTAGTGCAAAGTTAAATTGTGACTGGTATGATCATGACCGTTGAATTTATAAGTGAATATCTTTAACTTAAGTGCAAAGGTGAATTGATCAACATGGTTATAATTATTGTTTATATAAATTCTGAAATGATTATATATTTCTTTGAGATATTAATATCTTTGGCTTGTAGTGCAAAGATGAAATATTGATGAATATCTTTGGCCTGTAGTGCAAAGATGAATTGTTGATGAATATCTTTGGCACGTAGTGCAAAGATGACATGTTGTTGAATATCTTTGGCCAGTAGTGCAAAGATGAACAGATGTTGAGATAAACATGACCAACTGGTGATACAAATGAATATCTTTGGACGTAGTGCAAAGATGAAGTTATTAGTATGATTATGAACAGGAAATGTGATTTGGTGTAACCATGATCTTTGATGTTTCAGGTAAAGATAGGTGATGAAAATTATCATCGTCCTGGATGAGAAGAGGAATTTAGAATCACAATTATGATTATGAGATATTCATATGATTGTGGAAAGGAACTGTTGATTGATGTTACAGGGATAAAACATTGTTGGTAGATTTTTAACATGGAGAAGATAATGGACTTTATAGTCTATTTGACTCTTCTAATGGATTGCTCGTTCCGCTGCAACTATGGTTGAAATTTTTATCATTTACCATATGTTCTAAATCTCTGATTTATTATTGATGAAGGCTATTGATAATTTAATTATCTTTAGTCATGATATACTTTACTGAGCTAGTTGTGCTCACCCTTTTGCTTCACAATTCCTTTCAGGTAATAAGAGTATAGCTGGGTCGAGCGAGGGTAACAGGAAAATAGAACGGTGGTCTCTAGCTGTGGATGTTCTCCCGAAGCAGTATAGAAAAGTTCATTTAGTAGTTTTATTTGGTGAATCCAATAGGGTAAGGTGTACCCAACGTTGGAAGGGTGGTTTGTCACTATCATACAAGATGTCTAACGACATACAATCTTGTGTCATCATAAGACAGGGATGTGCTCATCCACTTGCTGAGTATATATACGAGCACTACCTATATAATCTTAGTGTTTGTTTGAAGTATAATTCTCAATTAGAGACAGTAGAGATAATGATATGTCAAGAGAAGACTCACCATTGGGAAGAATATGATAGTAATCTTCTCGTTTTTCTTTGGGGTCTATTGGGTCAACCAAGAATAATTCTGTGGCCATATGATATCTATCATAACCTAGACGCATGGCCTCCCATGTACGAGGTTTCCTTGAGCACTTCCCAAAGATTCTAATTTCTAAAACAGTTTTTGACTATACCTTTATGTAAGGTGTCATTGTAAGGTGATGTCCACGGTTGGAACATGAGTCACATTTGGTATATATTTGTATCCAAACTCACAGCATATGTGTTGTTGTATTTTGCACGACAATTGTTGTAATAAAGTTGTAGTTGTTTTCTGTACCATGTATTTGACGATTCAAAATGGGTTGGGTGGAATGAACCTGTTTTGGGGTTGTCACAACCTGTCTGTACGGTCTCTATCACATGCACGGTGAATCCTTCTGTTATTCCATTCTTTATTATTCTGTTGGAATAACATGTCTATGTGGATTGCCACATGCATGGTGAATGATCCTTTATATTCATTCCTTATTAAATTGTGAAAATGATCTGTATACGTGGATTACCGCATGGCTGGTGAAAATCTATTTGTAGTTTCATATATTCTTTATTATACTCATTTGGTTAAAGTTTTGATTTCTATACTCCATGAAATTAGTGGAATATCCTTGATATTTGCACTTCATCCAGTATCTTTTCATGAAAATATTCTTCTGAGCATTCTTGACTGTTACTTTACAAAGAAGTATCATGTTGACAATTTGGATATTATTAGTTCCTGGATAAACTAATTCTTGAACTTGTTTAATTGAATTCCTATAACATTGTCATCATCCTCATGTTTATTTTATGTTAAAAGTCATCTTTGGCTTACGTGCATAGATGGACTTAGTATGATTATGACCAGAGATCATTCGGTATAATCATGAATTGTGATGTTATAAGTGGTGTGGTAAAAGTCCTCAGTGGCTTGTAATGCATTGATAGACAGTTTGTGGTATGATTATGACTAGGGATTTTTCGGTATAGTCGTGATCATTGATGATTTAATGAATATCCTTGGCCCGTAATACAAGGATGATTAGAAGATGTGGTTTATTTATTAAGCTGAGTCTCAGTGATAAAAGTTGATGAAAATATTTTTAAATCATAGAAGATAGTAGGTTTTATTCTCTACTTGACTCTTCTAATGGATTGCTTATTCCGCTGCAGTTAAACTTGATGTCTATTATATTTTATCAGTTTAACATTGTTGAAGACTATTGATAATTTATTATTCATTATCTTAGTCATAATATTTCTTACTGGGCTAGTTGAGCTCACCCTTTCTTTCAATGTTCTCTTCAGGAAATGAGAATATAGCTGGGACGAGTCAGGGAAAGGAGTGATGGTCCAGAAGATAGCATTAGTAGTCCTCACCATTCTGTTAAATAGTGTAACAATAAATGTAATGAGGACTCCTTGAGTATGGATATTGTCTAGATGACAATATTCCTATTAGAACTCTCAGTTTATGTATTGTCGTATGTTACACGACATTTGTATAATTAAGTTTGTATTTGTATTTTGTACTATGTATCTGACGACCCAAGATGGGTGATGTATACCTAATTTTGGGGGCGTCACAGTTGGTATCAAAGCTTAGGGATATGATCCCTGGCTGAGATGTAAGATAAGAACTAGGAGGGGAGAGACGGGGAATTCCTTCGCTAGTATGACATACCTAAGTTTATTTGGTATTTAATTGGTCGGTCAGAGTATAGGGATAATATGTGATATGTTAATTAACCCTTGTTTTGTGGCAGTGTTTGAAAATGGCATCTAACAATGTTGAGATAAGCATTGGAGCAAAATAATAAGACCATATCGCAGTACGAGGTTAAGTTTGCGGAGTTATCCCGGTTTGAATCCCATTTGGTCGATAATGAGGAGTGAATGACGCGAAAGTTTCTAAGAGGTTTGAAACCCTATATACGTCAATACCTCATTCTCATGTTTATATTTTGTTGAAAGTCATCTGTGGCCTGTAGTGCACAGATGGACTTGGTATGATTATGACCAGGGATTATTCGGTATAATCATGACCGTAATGTTACAAATGATGTGAAAAAAAAAGTCCTCATTGGCCCGTAATGCATTGATGGACAGTTTTTGGTATGATTATGGCTATGGATTCTCTTTGGCCGTAGTGCAAAGACTAATTATTTTATGGCATGATCAGGACCGTTGATGAAAACACGATTATCTTTAGCCGTAGTGCATGCATAATTCGTGGTCGTGATACTAAAGAATATCCTTAGCCGGAGTGCAAGGGTGATTCGATGATGTGGATTAATTATTGAGCTGAGTCTCAGCAGTGAAATATTAATTCATAGATGTGGTAAAAGTTATCTGTGGCTTACGTGCATAGATGGACTTGGTATGATTATGACCAGGGATTGTTCGATATAATCATTACCGTAATTGAAAACACGGTTATCTTTGGCACGTAGTGCATGTATAATTCGTGGTCGTGATACTAAAGAATATCCTTGGCCTGTAGTGCAGGGATGATTCGATGATGTGGAATAATTATTGAGCTGAGTCTCAGCAATGAACTATTAATTCATAGATGTGGTAAAAGTCATCTGTGGCTTACGTGCATAGATGGACTTGGTATGATTATGACCAGGGATTGTTTGGTATAATCATGACCGTAATTGAAAACACGGTTATCTTTGGCACGTAGTACATGGATAATTCGTGGTCGTGATACTATTAAGATGAGTCTCAGCATTATTGATTTTACAGTTGTATATCCTTGGCCTGTAGTGCGAAGATTAACTGTTGATTATTGGTTATACAGTTGTAAATCTTTAGCCGTAGTGCAAAGATGAATTTATTAGTATGATTATGAGCAGGAATTGTGATTTGGTATAACCATGATTTTTGATGTTTCAGGTGAAGATAGGTGATGTAAATTTTCTTCTTCCTGGGTGCGAAAAGTAATTCAGAATCACAATTATGATTATGAGTTATTCATATGATTGTGGACAGAAATTGTTGATTGATGTTACAGGGATATGGTCACTGACGGAGATATTAGTTTAGAAGACGAGTAATATACTTCGCTAGGGTGTGACTTACCTAAGCTGAAATTGTTTACTTAATAAGTGGATAAATTGTGGTATGTCGATTAACCTTTGTTTTGAAGGTATATTCTAAAATGATATTCGAAATACAGGAGATGAGAAATGGAAAAATCATGATAGAGCTGAATTATCCGGAAAGGTACAATCCGAAAAGAAAGTAAGGTATTCTCATCTCTTCGAATATCACGTACGTACGTTAATTTCGAGGGCGAAATTCCATAAGGAGGGGAGATTGTGAGACCCCGAATTTTATGAAATAAAAGTATTCAATTTTTCTATTTTGGTAAATGGTTAAATTGATAAAAGGTTAAAGTTAAGGGTGATATGTGAATTTTTTTTAAAGTAACAAGTTGTCATAAAATACATGGTCACTATTCACGAGTTACTATTCACGGGTTACTATTCACCCAAATTGTTCACTCGAGTATTTGGGACACTTTTTGTGTCGAACTACTATTCACGAGTTACTATTTACGGGGAATATTCGTACGACGGTACAATCATTGGTGGACCCCACAACGGAATTATTGTCAGATTGAGAAAACGACAAAAATATTTTATTAAAAATAACGGCGAAAGTTTTACCGTTGATACTGTTGAACTACTCGGTAGTAAAAGTACAGTAATACGTGTGGTTGCATAGTAATACACGGTATTGATGCTTATGTGAGAAGTCACTCAGTTTGATTCAATTATTGTCAATTAATAATATGAATTATTTAGCGATAATGAAGTTTTGTTTTATTCGTATTATTAACGTAATAAAACAAAAATATCTTTTTATATAAAACAGAATACTTTATTAAAGTTATTCTATAAATAGAATATATTATATTCTATTGTGCATAGTGTTTTACATAGTAAAATCTTTTTATATAAAACA
Organism: Panax notoginseng; assembly: GCA_016801055.1. NCBI lineage: Eukaryota > Viridiplantae > Streptophyta > Magnoliopsida > Apiales > Araliaceae > Panax > Panax notoginseng. Next base: position 24,163,665 of record CM029020.1, on the reverse strand, counting down.
GAATACTTTATTAAAGTTATTCTATAAATAGAATATATTATATTTTATTTAAAAGATTTTTCTTTAAATATGGACCGTCAGATTAAAGTAAATCAATCTGGACCGTTCATGGATTAGTTGCTATGCATTCCATTTTCCTATAAATAGAAGCTCATTCCTTCATTATTTTCTTACGAATTCACTGAACTCTAGAGAGAGAAACTATAGAGAGAAAGAAGAAGAGTATTCTGCCACTTAATTACTTCTTTATTTCAGTTCTTCTTTAAAATGGTAAGGGGTGTTATTCTTTCTTATTCATAAAGAGAACTGTTGTTACTCCATTTATTATTATTCTGTTGGAATAACCTGTAAAAGTGGCATACCCTATACATGAACTGTATACGCGGCATACCCTATACTTGGTGAAATCCTTATGTTATTCCATTCTTTATTATTCTGTTGGAATAACCTGTATGCGTGGTTTACCCTATACTTGGTGGAATGACTTGTATATGCTGTTTACCCAATACTTGGTGATCTTCTTCTGTTATTCCATTCTTTATTATTATGTTGGAATAACCTGTTTATGCGAAGTACCGCATACTTGGTGAAATTCTTTTATTATTCCGTTCTTTACGATTCTGTCAGAATATCAAGTCGGTGTGAATTTCACCGGACCTGGTTCCATCATTTATTATTCCGCATTTATTATTCTGTCGGAATATCCTGTCGGTGTGAATTTCACCTGACCTGGTTCCATATTTATTATTTCGCATTTATTATTCTGTTGGGAATAACCTGTCTGTGCGGTCTCTATCGCATGCATGGTGAATCCTTCTGTTATTCCATTCTTTATTATTCTGTTGGAATAACATGTCTATGTGGATTGCCACATGCATGGTGAATGATCCTTTATATTCATTCCTTATTAAATTGTAGAAATGATCTGTATACGTGGATTACCGCATGGCTGGTGAAAATCTATTTGCAGTTTCATATATTCTTTATTATACTCATTTGGTTAAAGTTTTGATTTCTATACTCCATGAAATTAATGGAATATCCTTGATATTTACACTTCATCCAGTATCTTTTCATGAAAATATTCTTCTGAGCATTCTTGACTGTTACTTTACAAAGAAGTATCATGTTGACAATTTGGATATTATTAGTTCCTGGATAAACTAATTCTTGAACTTGTTTAATTGAATTCCTATAACATTGTCATCATCCTCATGTTTATTTTATGTTAAAAGTCATCTTTGGCTTACGTGCATAGATGGACTTAGTATGATTATGACCAGAGATCATTCGGTATAATCATGAACTGTGATGTTATAAGTGGTGTGGTAAAAGTCCTCAGTGGCTTGTAATGCATTGATAGACAGTTTGTGGTATGATTATGACTAGGGATTTTTCGGTATAGTCATGATCATTGATGATTTAATGAATATCCTTGGCCCGTAATACAAGGATGATTAGAAGATGTGGTTTATTTATTAAGCTGAGTCTCAGTGATAAAAGTTGATGAAAATATTTTTAAATCATAGAAGATAGTAGGTTTTATTCTCTACTTGACTCTTCTAATGGATTGCTTATTCCGCTGCAGTTAAACTTGATGTCTATTGTATTTTATCAGTTTAACATTGTTGAAGACTATTGATAATTTATTATTCATTATCTTAGTCATAATATTTCTTACTGGGCTAGTTGAGCTCACCCTTTCTTTCAATGTTCTCTTCAGGAAATGAGAATATAGCTGGGACGAGTCAGGGAAAGGAGTGATGGTCCAGAAGATAGCATTAGTAGTCCTCACCATTCTGTTAAATAGTGTGACAATAAATGTAATGATGACTCCTTGAGTATGGATATTGTCTAGATGACAATATTCCTATTAGAACTATCAGTTTATGTATTGTCGTATGTTACACGACATTTGTATAATTAAGTTTGTATTTGTATTTTGTACTATGTATCTGACGATCCAAGATGGGTGATGTATACCTAATTTTGGGGGCGTCACAAACAGGCTATATATATATATATATATATATATATATATATATATATATATATATAGTACTGTTTGAGTCCCTTTCTAGTAGTGCATGAACATGGTACTGGATATACATATACATATATACAATTTATTTATTCCTCACTTCAAGATATATTGAAATAGCTAGATAGAATAATCCGGCTGTGCGTTAGGCTTAATTATACTAGAAAAACTAAAGTTCAGTTGGTGACTGCATATATATTTAATTATAATTGTTAATAATTAATATAGTAGTCTATCATTACCTTGCCATTCACAAATAAAAGGCATTTTAAATCCCAACCTACCCTCAACACACAGAATTAACAAAAGTTTTTTCTTCAAACTGCACAGTTGTTTAACACATTACAAGACACCTATCAATACAAGTGTATAACGACCCAAGATCCACATTTAAATTAATTTAGTTGGTCATTATCTTAAGAATAATTAATCATTAACTTATATTCATTAATGTATTTAAATAGATACCCTAATTAATCTACCAAAAACAACTTGCACGTATCATATATACACACAAAAAACATCATTAAAATTTTGAAGCATTATGCACCTAAAATCAATAGTAACAAATCTTTTAAACATTTTTAGATACATTCACAAATTAAATACAAATTATGTATAAAATGACAATAAATTATTATTATTCTTCACTCATTTAACACTATTTAAACAACCCTCTAAATCTCAAAAACAAGGAAGAACAACGCTCTTTTGAAGCGAGTATTTACCACAAATGAAGCGACAAGAAGAATGGAAAAAGATTAGTATATATAATTTAGAACGAACAAAGTATAACTTCGTACAGATATCTAACAATATATCTTCATTTTCATATTAAAAATCTGAAAAATTGCCTATTCCGATTCAACATAAGCATAAATTCATTGTATATCGTTAATGATGATAGCAGCAGTGATATCAACGAAGTAGAAGGCTGGCGAGGTTCAAATGTTTTCTTCTTTCAATTTACTGCATTATTATCGATCGATGAAAGTCAATTTTAAATAATATATATGTTATTGACTTATAATAGACATACTAAATAAAAAACTATATCATTTGATGTGTTAAAATTATGTACTGCAAGTGTACATTGTCGAATTGAAGAACTGACAAGTACATGTCGGACCCACATAGACTAGATTAATTTTAGTGTTTCCTTAATATTTATTTTAGGCTAATTAGAAATAAAGATTGAAAATTGATTAACTAGAATATGAAAATTAATAATGAGAAAACAATCTAATAATCCGAATCCATTAGATAATAAACATAACATATAATTCAATCTCTTCTATTTTTATAATTCAACTATGATTTTGATTTCCCTTCCCTTTAATTTAGTAATTTTATAATTAACGTGGGCAAGCATAGACTATGAAAATTTAAGGATTAACTATAACCCATCAAAATTTCTTCGAGCAAGCATGGATTATGAAAAACTCATATCTTAACAATAATCTATCAAAACCTCTTAATTAATTTAAAATCACATAAGAACTGTAAAACGAAGATATTTTAATAACGAAATATGAAGGCGAAATCTATTAAATATAAAAGCATAAATAATAGAAAAGATGAAAAATATTATCAAGAATAATTATTTAATTTCATCTTTATCCTAGATTAAAGAAATTAGCTAGACATAAAAAATAATTAAACTAACTAAAATAAAGAAAAGAAGAGTATTAAAAATAAATAAATAAACTCTCTTTAATTAACGATCATCCAACGAACGTACAATGAAGAAGTAATTTAATCTACTCTTATTCCTAATCTAAACTAATACAATCCCTAATCTATACTTCTCCTTTCTAAACCAAGAGAAAAATAATTTTGAACCCTAATTTAGATTCATTGAACTTGGACACTTTTGTTCTTTTTTCATGTAGGTTTCAACTTCCTAGTGACAATCAACTTCTCAAAGAGATTTTCTTGATAAACTTTCCTTTCTCTTGTTAGACTAGATATAAATCCGCACGTTGCGGCGAGATTATTCATTTTGTTAATAATAAATTTATACGTACAATTAATAAATTAAAATATAATAAGAAGATGGTAGATTGTTGTGCGATGATCAAATTTTGATAGCATATGTTACATAGAGTTGGGTAAAAGTTTTGTGCGCAAATACATATCCAAGTATAGAATTAATCTGATCACTAAATCCTAGAACATTATATAACAGTTGTGTGTGTGTGTGTGTATATATATATATATATATATATATATATATATATATATATATATATATATATATTAATTTCTTGATAAAAATATTTATAATATAACCAATATAGTTAAAAACGGGTACCTCTTTCATTCTAAAGCATTAATAAATATTTTAAAAGTGTAATGTACAATGTCATACATAACACAATGTTATAGTTAAAAAACAAATACATTGTCTCATTAGTTTTTTTAATCCATTTTTGGCAATTGTAGAGGCACTTACAGTATTACCATAATGCAAAAATAAAATAAAATAATGATGATGAAAATAATTTACCGGATGCTAGTATTTAACAAATCATTCAAAGCTACAATCCACGTAATAGAATACAATAGATGAAGAAGCCATAAATATAAACACCGTGAGATATAGTCCACAAACGCTTCGATTGAATGCACTGTCACCATAATCTGAAGGTCTCCATAAAACTCATTTGCATTTTCAACAGTGTTTAGAATTGTTTATAGCATGAGTTGTTGCGTAATAGTTGGTATATATTTATAGGGAGAAATTAGGTTAAATAACAGAAAATAATGATAATAGCTCAATTTCGGTTGAATGACACTTCTGTCCATTCACGTTGCCACCCACTTTCAAAATTGTCCGTAAAATTTAATTTTTGTGAGTTAGGTTCTTAAAGTGACATTTTGTTGGCGTTTTCGTTCCGCTAACCCAATTTGACCTCAACCCGATCCATTTTGACCAAACCAGACCCAGTTTGACCCATCCAAAAATTTTAATATTTTAAAATATAAATTATTTTTAAATAAGTTTAAAACAATAATTATATTTAATTTTCTTATATAATTTTTTGTATCTATATTTTATGAAACTTTACTCACTTTTGAAAAAATAAAAGTTTCTAATACTTTTTCCTTATAGTAACAATAATTATCTTTATAACTTTTTTAAAATAATATTTTATTTTAAATATAAAAAATAAATATTATTTTAAAATATTAAATATAATAATTATTATTTTTAGAAAATATTTTATTTTTAAATATTAAAATATATATTCTAAATGTTAAATATAATTATTATTTTAAACTTCTTTTAAAAATAATTTTATATTTTAAAATATTAAAATTTTGGGTTGGGTCAAACTGGATCGGGTTGGGTCAAAATTGGTCAAAATGTGTCGGGTTGAGGTTAAATTGGGCTTAATGAACGGAAACACCAATAAAATGTCATTTTAAGGACCTAACTGACAATAATTGAACTTTAGAGACGACTTTGAAAATGGGTGATAACTTAGAGGGACAAAAGTGATTTTAGAAGATATAAATTAAATTAAAAAGGATAATATCAGAACAGTTGACATTACCAAAATAATTTAGATTTGTAGTAATTTAAGGGATTATTAATTTGAAATTAAAAAGTAGTAATTTTAGGAGATAATAATTAAATTAGTAAGGATAATATTAGAACAATTAACATTATCAGAATAGTTTAGATTTATAGTGATTTATGGGATTATAAAATTAAAATATTAATGTGGGATTAAAAAGTAGTAATTTTAAAAAAATAATAATTAAGTAATAATAATATAAAAACCATTTAGATTGAAAATGTAGTGATTTAGGGTATTATAAAATTAACATAGTAAGTTATGATTGATATTTTTTTGTTATTTTAAACTGTATAATATTGTGTTGTAATATAGTTATAAATGGTATAATATTATGTTGTAATATATAATTTAATTAGTAATGATAATATCTGCATAGTTTAGATGGGTAGTAATTTTGTTATATATACGTGTATTATAATATTATAGCATACGTGTATTATAATATTATACTATACATGTATGATATAATGTATTTTATAATTATGAATGATATAATATTAGAAAAATAGTGATTTAAGGATATAATAATTATGTTTAGAAAAGTAGTGAATTTTGGAGATTATAAAATCAACATCTATTATATATACTAAATCACAGTACATGACACAATATATTGACACATGCCCTTCTATAAATTTAATACATGTCCATCCTAATTAATGCTTCTTATTGCCTTTGACAAAAATGTGACGCCCCCAAAATAGGTATACAACACCCATTCTGAGTCGCCAAATACATGGTACAGAAAGCAAACTACAACTTCAATAATACAATTGTCGTGCAAAATACGACAACACATACTGTGAGTTTAAATACAAATATTGTCTTCTAGACAATATCCACACTCAAATAAATCCTCATTACAATTATTTAAACACTATTTTACAGAAATAGTGAGGACTGCTAAAACATCTTTCTAGAACCATCACTCCATACCCCGACTAGATCCTGCTATGTTCTCACCTCCTGAGAAGAAAAATGGAACAAAAAGGAAAAGGGTGAGCTCAACTAGCCCAGTAAAGAATATTATGACTAAGATAATATACAAACAAATTATCGTTAGTCTTCAACAGGGAAAAATCTGATAGAATATAATCGACAACAAGTTTTAGATCAACAACTGCAGCGGAAACAGCAAACCATTAGAAGAGTCAAGTAGAGAATGAATTCTACTATCTTCTAAGATTTAAAAGTCCATCATCAATATTTTATCCCTGTAACATCAATTAATAATCATCTTTATCCAAATATTCATCTTTGCACTACAGGCCAAAGATATTCATTTGTATCACCTGTCAGTCATGTTCATCTCAACATCTGTTCATCTTTGCACTACAGGCCAAAGATATTCATCAAATAATCATACATCTTTGCACTACAGGCCAAAGATATTCATTAATATCATCATTTAGGACTGAGGATGATGAAAAATATCTTAAAGAGAACGAATCCAATGAGACAGAAGGACAAATATTAAGGATTCGTATATCAGTTTATCCAAGATCAATAATACTTCATAATAATCAATTGTGAAGCAGAATTCAAAATAAAGATCAAAACATGGATACAATTAAAGATAGTAACCATAATAGACATCTTGGACAAAAAGGGAAAATTTTATTTTTCGGTGAATAATGCCGTATTCGTGAATAGTGCCGTATACGTGAATAGTGCCGTATACGTGAATAGTAATCCCGACACAAAAAGTTTCAAATTTGATAAAAACTCATATCAATATTTCAGCATAATGATATTGAAGAAAATAATATCATTAAGAAGAAAAAATATCCCTTACCTCAAGATATCAGTACTTCTGGTCGGAATACCGGTATAAGGCTGAAAGAAACTTACTCTGATGAATAGAAACTCTCAAAGTATCTAAATACTCACAAAATACACTCAATAATCTAGAGAGAGAAAGAGAGAAAACTTGTTTCTGGTGTGATTTTCAATTCTAACTTAGCCCTCTATTTATAGGAAAATTTTAGTAGGTTTGACCTGCAACCTGATGGCTTTACCTGCTACTATTCCCACCCACCACATTTGAAATATAATTCAGCACATTTCTTCACCAACCACAAGTGAGGCCCACCAATTCTAGAATTTTCCACCAAAATAATTAATTCTGAAAATTCAACAATTTCTGAACTAGTCATCTCGTAAAATTCATAATAAATCACACGTTCGTTTTTAACGGTTCAAAATTTGTGGACATATACTCAACTTATATATGTATAACATATCCAAAAATTACTACGATCCAACGGTCGGATTAAAAATTATAACACCCGTAATATTTCTCAAAAACCCTGATTTGATTTTTAATACCTCCATTCCGATAAAAATACTGATAAAACACCTCAACATTAACTCCTTCATTTTTAACCACAAAAATATATCCCTCATTTATATCCACATAAAATAAATATTTCCTTATCATATGGATCAATAATTAATTATTCACAAATAATATTACAGAATCACATTTATGACAACCAGGCCGTTCCCAGGAAAGAGGGGGCTTTCCAATAAGGATTTCTCCTTACTGGCGCGCAATTAGATGACCAAACCTCTCCTTAGACAGAACTTTCTGGACATTGTCAATAATGTTATCTAATAATATTATTCAAATAATATGAATTATTGATCTGATAATGGAAAATACTGTACAGCAACAATTATTGAAACAACAATAATATAAAATATCAATGCAACAATTATTGAATCAATAAAATAAAATATTGAACAATAACTACTGTAACAATTATTGAGTAGTGCCTTCTTACGTAAGAATTAATAATTGGTGTTGTAAGATCCCAACTTATTAATGAATAAAATCAAATTTTCTCTAAATATTATTGTGAATAATAAGGGGTTAATTTGATATAATACTTTGGTTATGGGTGAAATGTGCAAATTTTGCAAAATAAGCAAGTGGTTATAAAATATTCATTTTGTCGGGGAATATTCGTTTGGTCGTGGAATATTCTTGCTGTCGGGGAATATTCGTACGACGGCGCAGCCTTGTGTGGGCCCCATAACGGAAAGCGATTGGATGAAGAAAATGACAAGTATAAGTTATTTATAAATAACGGCGTAGTTGTTACCGTTAATACTGTTGGAATACCCAGTGATTAAAATACAGTAGCACACGGTATTGCACCAATTATTAATTCTTACGTAAGAAGACACTACTCAATAATTGTTACAGTAGTTATTGTTCAATATTTTATTTTATTGATTCAATAATTGTTGCATTGATATTTTATATTATTGTTGTTTCAATAATTGTTGCTGCACAGTATTTTCATTATTAGATCAATAATTCATATTATTTGAATAATATTATTATATAACATTATTGGCAATGTCTAGAAAGTTCTGTCAAAGGAGAGGTTTGGTCATCTAATTGCGCGCCAGTAAGGAGAAACCCTTATTGGAAAGCCCCCTCTTTCCTGGGAACGGCCTGGTTGTCATAAATGTGATTCTTTAATATTATTTGTGAATAGTTAATTATTGATTCATATGATAAGGAAATATTTATTTTATGTGGATATAAATGAGGGATATATTTTTGTGGTTAAAAATGAAGGAGTTAATGTTGAGGTGTTTTATCAGTATTTTTATCGGAATGGAGGTATTAAAAATCAAATCAGGGTTTTTGAGAAATATTACGGGTGTTATAATTTTTAATCCGACCGTTGGATCGTAGTAATTTTTGGATATGTTATACATATATAAGTTGAGTATATGTCCACAAATTTTGAACCGTTAAAAACGAACGTGTGATTTATTATGAATTTTACGAGATGACTAGTTCAGAAATTGTTGAATTTTCAGAATTAATTATTTTGGTGGAAAATTCTAGAATTGGTGGGCCTCACTTGTGGTTGGTGAAGAAATGTGCTGAATTATATTTCAAATGTGGTGGGTGAGAATAGTAGCAGGTAAAGCCATCAGGTTGCAGGTCAAACCTACTAAAATTTTCCTATAAATAGAGGGCTAAGTTAGAATTGAAAATCACATCAGAAATAAGTTTTCTCTCTTTCTCTCTCTAGATTATTGAGTGTATTTTGTGAGTATTTAGATACTTTGAGAGTTTCTATTCATCAGAGCAAGTTTCTTTCAGCCTTATACCGGTATTCCGACCAGAAGTACTGATATCTTGAGGTAAGGGATATTATTTTCTTCTTAAATGATATTATTTTCTTCAATATCATTATGCTGAAATATTGACATGAGTTTTTATCAAATTTAGAACTTTTTGTGTCGGAGTTACTATTCACGTATACGGCACTATTCACGTATACGGTACTATTCACGAATACGGCACTATTCACCGAAAAATAAAATTTTCCCTTTTTGTCCAAGATGTCTATTATGGTTACTATCTTTGATTGTATCCATGTTTTGATCTTTATTTTTGAATTCTGCTTCACAATTGATTATTATGAAGTATTATTGATCTTGGATAAACTGTTATACGAATCCCTACTATTTGTCCTTCTGTCTCATTGGATTCGTTTTCTTTAAGATATTTTTCATCATCCTCAGTCCTAAATGATGATATTACTGAATATCTTTGGCCTGTAGTGCAAAGATGTATGATTACTTGATGAATATCTTTGGCCTGTAGTGCAAAGATGAACAGGTGTTGAGATGAACATGACTGACAGGTGATACAAATGAATATCTTTGGCCTGTAGTGCAAAGATGAATATTTGGATAAAGATGATTATTAATTGATGTTACAGGGATAAAATATTGATGATGGACTTTTAAATCTTAGAAGATAGTAGAATTCTTTCTCTACTTGACTCTTCTAATGGTTTGCTGTTTCCGCTGCAGTTGTTGATCTAAAACTTGTTGTCGATTATATTCTATCAGATTTTTCCCTGTTGAAGACTAACGATAATTTGTTTGTATATTATCTTAGTCATAATATTCTTTACTGGGCTAGTTGAGCTCACCCTTTTCCTTTTTGTTCCATTTTTCTTCTCAAGAGGTGAGAACATAGCAGGATCTAGTCGGGGTATGGAGTGATGGTTCTAGAAAGATGTTTTAGCAGTCCTCACTATTTCTGTAAAATAGTGTTTGAATAATTGTAATGAGGATTTATTTGAGTGTGGATATTGTCTAGAAGACAATATTTATATTTAAACTCACAGTATGTGTTGTCGTATTTTGCACGACAATTGTATTATTGAAGTTGTAGTTTGTTTTCTGTACCATGTATTTGGCGACTCAGAATGGGTGTTGTATACCTATTTTGGGGGCGTCACAGTTGGTATCAGAGCTTAGGGATATGATCCCTGGCTGAGATGTGAGACAAGAACTAAGAGGGGAGAGACGGGGAATTTCTTCACTAGTATGACTTGACTAAGTTTATTTGATGTTTATTTGGTCGGTCAGAGTATAGGGATAATATATGACATGACTATTAACCCTTGTTTTATGGCAGTATTTAAGAATGGTAGCTGAGAACGTTAATAATGGAGTAAATCAGACTGTGGAGACACCTTTGATCACCACCCAGGGGAACGTGCAACAGGAAGGCAATATTCCTCCTGTAAACAACGTTACCGAGCAAACGATGAATGATGGAATGTTTAGGAGCTTTTTGCAGTTCATGCAAAATCAGATGAGGGAGACTCGTGTGCAGAATACGGGTGGAAATGATAACGCGCGGTTTGTCACAGCTAAGCAGTTCAAAGAATTGGGACCACCAGAATTTAAGGGAAAACCGGATCCGATCATGGCGGAAACGTGGGTCAAGCAAATTACCAAGATATTCGATGTCTTGGGATGCACGGAGGAACAGAAGGTTCCATTCGCCACCTTTATGTTCCGCGGTGAGGCAGACTACTGGTGGGAGTCTGTGAAGCGTACCCAGCCTGACGCACTCAACATGTCCTGGGAAACATTTCAAAAACTGTTCAATGACAAGTACTTTCCTGAAAGTATTCGTCATATGAAGGAGGTAGAGTTTATCAGACTGGAACAAAACAACATGACGGTGTCCCAGTACGAGGCGAAGTTTGCAGAGTTATCCAGGTTTGCACCTCATTTGGTCGAAAATGAGGAACGAATGACAAGGATGTTTCTGAGAGGTCTAAAACCCGAGATTCGACAATATCTTATCTCTCATAAATTTTCTTTATATTCAGATGTTGTAAACAGGGCTCAATTATTAGAGCGAGATAATGAGTATGTGCAACCGAGGGACCACAACCAGGGTCATACTGGTGACAGCAGTCATCGAAGCGATGAGAACCAGCGTGGAGGGAAACATACAGACAAAAGCGGTAACCACTCTGGTGGTAATCGTGGTCGTGATAATAGAAGGAGCGAGTCGGGAGGAGATTTCAAGAAGAGAAGGTACAACAATGATAACGTGAAGACGTCAGCACAAACAGCAACTGTTTCTAGGGGAGGTGAACGACCACCGGTAGTATGTTACAAATGTGGGAAAGAGGGACATATCAGCCCAAACTGCCCACAACAATCTAAGGTATGTTATAACTGTGGAAAGGAGGGTCATATAGCTCGAGAGTGTTCTGTAGAAAAACCAAGTTCAGCGGGGATGATGACTCAAAAAGCTGTCCCAAAAAAGTCAAAGTCAACGGTTCCTAGAAGAGCGTTTTTCGTGACTGGTCAGAATGCGAGGAACCCGAACGAAGTTAGCACGGGTTAGTTAATTATAAATTTTTACGAAGTCTATACCTTATTAGATACCGGTTCTACCCATTCATTTATTTTTCCTGCTTGTGCTCAACGTTTAAACTTGACTCCGGAGAAATTAGACTTTGATTTATCTGTTGAAACTTCGTTAGGAGAAACTTTCGTTACATCCACTGTTTATAAATCTTGTTTGATCCAAGTTGGCACAATCACATTACCTGTTGACCTTATCTCTTTAAAGATACTTGCTTTTGATGTGATTTTAGGAATTGATTGGTTAACTACTCATCATGCCAAAATTGATTGCTTTCGTAAAGTTGTTAGTTTTCATATTCCTAAGCAACCTGTTATTCAAATTCAAGCAACCAAACCATTGAAGTCAAACTTTTTCATATCAAGCCGTAAAGTCATTCGTTTATTGAAAAAACGGATGTCAAGCTTTCTTAGCTATGTCATGGACTTGAACAAAAATACGTCAGATTTGAGTGATATTTCTGTTGTTTGTTTCCTGACGTATTTCTTGAAGAATTTCTTGGCTTACTCCCAAAGTGTGATATTGAATTTTGTATCGACTTTGAACCCGGTACAAAACTCATTTCTAAAATCTCATATTGAATAGCTCCTATTGAACTTCAGGAGTTAAAAACCCAACTATAGAAGTTGGTACCTGAGCCTATATCTGGTGACTTCCTTTGCGGAATGCACTGAAGCCAAACTCTCCGTAGGGGACGCCATATTCGTACGATAGTAAACTGATAGGTGTCATTGTGACGTGCTATCCAAGGTTGGGATATGAGTCACAGTTGAGAGCAAACCTAAGTCAGTAATCGAAATACGTAGCTTTCTGGGCTTAGCTGGTTACTATCGGAGATTCGTGGAAGGATTTCTCGAATCGCTACTCCGTTAACTTAGCTGACTCGGAAAGATACAAAATTCGTATGGAGTGAGGAATGTGAGAAGAGTTTTCAAGAACTCAAGAGGAGACTCATTTCGGCACCTGTTCTGACAATACCATCTGGTTCGGATGGATTTGTTATCTACAGCGATGCTTCAGGCAAATGGTTAGGATGTGTTCTCATGCAACATGGGAAAGTCATAGCCTATGCCTCACGACAACTCAAAGAATATGAGAGGAATTATCCTACTCATGATTTGGAGTTGGCAGCAGTCGTTTTCGCGTTGAAGATTTGGAGACACTACCTGTATGGGGAGAAAGTGGAGATCTATACGGATCATAAAAGCCTCAAATATTTCTTCACCTAAAAGGAACTCAACATGCGGCAACGACGTTGGCTTGAGCTGTTGAAAGATTACGATCATATCATCCAATATCATCCTGGAAAAGCAAACGTAGTAGCTGACGCATTGAGTAGAAGATCATATGCGGGTACGAGTGCAATATTGTTAACACAAAGGCCCATTTTGTATGACTTACAAAGGATGGAGATAGAGATGAAGTCTCCAAGTACCCACATGATGATATCAAATATACGAGTAGAACCGACTTTAATCGATAAAGTTAAAGCTGCTCAAGCTACGGACATGGAGCTGATGCGTATGAAGAAGAAAGTGCAAGAAGGTGCTATTCCAGAAGCAAGAATCGATGAAGAAGGAATACTTCAAGTCAACTCCAGACTTTGTGTTCCTAACGATTTTGACTTGAAGCATAGAATAATGATGGAGGCACACAACACACCGTTTGCAATCCATCCTGGGAGTACCAAAATGTATCACGATCTTCGACATACATTTTGGTGGAGCAATATGAAAAGAGAGATCGCGGAGTTTATCTCGAGGTGTTTAACTTGTCAACGTGTAAAGGCGGAGCATCAAGTGCCAAAGGGTCCATTGCAACCACTTGAGATCCCGAAATGGAAGTGGGAACACATTACTATGGATTTTGTTACGGGTCTTCCCAAGGTTTCTCAAGGCATAGATGCGATTTGGGTTATTGTTGATAGATTAACCAAATCCGCTCATTTCTTGCCGATACATGAGACTTATTCCCTTGAACGTCTTGCTAGTATGTACGTGAACGAGATTGTGAGATTGCATGGCATGCCAGTATCCATAGTTTCAGATCGTGACCCAAGATTCACTTCACGATTTTGGGTTAGCTTGCAGAAAGCTATAGGCACGGATTTACGATTCAGTTCGGCATACCATCCTCAAACGGACGGACAATCAGAGAGGACTATTCAAACTCTTGAAGATCTATTAAGACTTTGTGTCCTAGATCTCAAAGGGAGTTGGGATAAGTACCTACCATTGGTGAAATTCTCCTACAACAACAGTTATCAGGCGAGCATAGGTATGGCTCCATTCGAGGCATTGTATGGAAGAAAATGTCGTTCTCCAGTATGCTGGGACGAGGTGGGTGAAGCAACATTATTGGGACCAGAGTTGGTACGCATTACTACAGAGAAGATCCAAACGATTCGACAACGTATACAAACGGCACATGATCGGCAAAAGAGTTATGCGGATCTTCATCGGAAGGACGTGGAATTTAATATTGGGGATCATGTATTATTACGTGTTGCACCATGGAAGGGAGTTACAAGATTTGGGAAGAGAGGAAAGCTCAATCCAAGATTTGTTGGTCCATTTGAGATTCTTGAGCGAATAGGAAATGTGGCATATAGACTCGCATTACCTCCAAGCATGTCTCGTGTTCATAATATTTTTCACATATATATGCTTCGTAAATATGTTAAAGACCCGAACCACATTATTGAGTTAGAACCAGACGAGATAGCTGAAGATTTAACGTACGAGGAGGTGCCTGTTAAGATCTTGGATAGGAAAGAGCATGTCCTACGCACGAAGGTTATACCACAAGTTAAGGTTTTGTGGAGAAACCATGCTATTGAAGAAATGACCTGGGAGTTGGAATCAGAAATGAAACCGAGGTATCCTCACCTTTTTGAAACATCAGGTACATACGTCAATTTCGAGGACGAAATTTCATAAGGAGGGGAGGTTGTAAGACCCCAACTTATTAATGAATAAAATCAAATTTTCTCTAAATATTATTGTGAATAATAAGGGGTTAATTTGATATAATACTTTGGTTATGGGTGAAATGTGCAAATTTTGCAAAATAAGCAAGTGGTTATAAAATATTCATTTTGTCGGGGAATATTCGTTTGGTCGTGGAATATTCTTGCTGTCGGGGAATATTCGTACGACGGCGCAGCCTTGTGTGGGCCCCATAACGAAAAGCGATTGGATGAAGAAAATGACAAGTATAAGTTATTTATAAATAACGGCGTAGTTGTTACCGTTAATACTGTTGGAATACCCGGTGATTAAAATACACTAGCACACGGTATTGCACCAATTATTAATTCTTACGTAAGAAGGCACTACTCAATAATTGTTACAGTAGTTATTGTTCAATATTTTATTTTATTGATTCAATAATTATTGCATTGATATTTTATATTATTGTTGTTTCAATAATTGTTGCTGCACAGTATTTTCCATTATCAGATCAATAATTCATATTATTTGAATAATATTATTATATAACATTATTGGTAATGTCTAGAAAGTTCTGTCTAAGGAGAGGTTTGGTCATCTAATTGCGCGCCAGTAAGGAGAAATCCTTATTGGAAAGCCCCCTCTTTCCTGGGAACGGCCTGGTTGTCATAAATGTGATTCTGTAATATTATTTGTGAATAGTTAATTATTGATTCATATGATAAAGAAATATTTATTTTATGTGGATATAAATGAGGGATATATTTTTGTGGTTAAAAATGAAGGAGTTAATGTTGAGGTGTTTTATCAGTATTTTTATCGGAATGGAGGTATTAAAAATCAAATCAGGGTTTTTGAGAAATATTGCGGGTGTTATAATTTTTAATCCGACCGTTGGATCGTGGTAATTTTTGGATATGTTATACATATATAAGTTGAGTATATGTCCACAAATTTTGAACCGTTAAAAACGAACGTGTGATTTATTATGAATTTTACGAGATGACTAGTTCAGAAATTATTAAATTTTCAGAATTAATTATTTTGGTGGAAAATTCTAGAATTGGTGGGCCTCACTTGTGGTTGGTGAAAAAATGTGCTGAATTATATTTCAAATGTGGTGGGTGGGAATAGTAGCAGGTAAAGCCATCAGGTTGCAGGTCAAACCTACTAAAATTTTCCTATAAATAGAGGGCTAAGTTAGAATTGAAAATCACACCAGAAACAAGTTTTCTCTCTTTCTCTCTCTAGATTATTGAGTGTATTTTGTGAGTATTTAGATACTTTGAGAGTTTCTATTCATCAGAGCAAGTTTCTTTCAGCCTTATACCGGTATTCCGACCAGAAGTACTGATATCTTGAGGTAAGGGATATTATTTTCTTCTTAAATGATATTATTTTCTTCAATATCATTATGCTGAAATATTGACATGAGTTTTTATCAAATTTAGAACTTTTTGTGTCGGAGTTACTATTCACGTATACGGCACTATTCACGTATACGGTACTATTCACGAATACGACACTATTCACCGAAAAATAAAATTTTCCCTTTTTGTCCAAGATGTCTATTATGGTTACTATCTTTGATTGTATCCATATTTTGATCTTTATTTTTGAATTCTGCTTCACAATTGATTATTATGAAGTATTATTGATCTTGGATAAACTGTTATACGAATCTCTACTATTTGTCCTTCTGTCTCATTGGATTCGTTTTCTTTAAGATATTTTTCATCATCCTCAGTCTTAAATGATGATATTACTGAATATCTTTGGCCTGTAGTGCAAAGATGTATGATTACTTGATGAATATCTTTGGCCTGTAGTGCAAAGATGAACAGGTGTTGAGATGAACATGACTGACAGGTGATACAAATGAATATCTTTGGCCTGTAGTGCAAAGATGAATATTTGGATAAAGATGATTATTAATTAATGTTACAGGGATAAAATATTGATGATGGACTTTTAAATCTTAGAAGATAGTAGAATTCTTTCTCTACTTGACTCTTCTAATGGTTTGCTGTTTCCGCTGCAGTTGTTGATCTGAAACTTGTTGTCGATTATATTCTATCAGATTTTTCCCTGTTGAAGACTAACGATAATTTGTTTGTATATTATCTTAGTCATAATATTCTTTACTGGGCTAGTTGAGCTCACCCTTTTCCTTTTTGTTCCATTTTTCTTCTCAGGAGGTGAGAACATAGCAGGATCTAGTCGGGGTATGGAGTGATGGTTCTAGAAAGATGTTTTAGCAGTCCTCACTATTTCTGTAAAATAGTGTTTGAATAATTGTAATGAGGATTTATTTGAGTGTGGATATTGTCTAGAAGACAATATTTGTATTTAAACTCACAGTATGTGTTGTCGTATTTTGCACGACAATTGTATTATTGAAGTTGTAGTTTATTTTCTGTACCATGTATTTGGCGACTCAGAATGGGTGTTGTATACCTATTTTGGGGGCGTCACAGGTGCAATACCGTGTGCTACTGCATTTTAATCACCGGGTATTCCAACAGTATTAACGGTAACAACTACGCCGTTATTTATAAATAACTTATACTTGTCATTTTCTTCATCCAATCGCTTTCCGTTATGGGGCCCACACAAGGCTGCGCCGTCGTACGAATATTCCCCGACAGCAAGAATATTTCACGACCAAACGAATATTCCCCGACAAAATGAATATTTTATAACCACTTGCTTATTTTGCAAAATTTGCACATTTCACCCATAACCAAAGTATTATATCAAATTAGCCCCTTATTATTCACAATAATATTTAGAGAAAATTTGATTTTATTCATTAATAAGTTGGGGTCTTACAACCTCCCCTCCTTATGAAATTTCGTCCTCGAAATTGACGTACGTACCTGATGTTTCAAAAAAGTGAGGATACCTCGCTTTCATTTCTGATTCCAACTCCCAGGTCATTTCTTCAATAGCATGGTTTCTCCACAAAACCTTAACTTGTGGTATAACCTTCGTGCGTAGGACATGCTCTTTCCTATCCAAGATCTTAACAGGTACCTCCTCGTACGTTAAATCTTCAGCTATCTCGTCTGGTTCTAACTCAATAATGTGGTTCGGGTCTTTAACATATTTACGAAGCATAGATATGTGAAAAATATTATGAACACGAGACATGCTTGGAGGTAATGCGAGTCTATATGCCACATTTCCTATTTGCTCAAGAATCTCAAATGGACCAACAAATCTTGGATTGAGCTTTCCTCTCTTCCCAAATCTTGTAACTCCCTTCCATGGTGCAACACGTAACAATACATGATCCCCAATATTAAATTCCACGTCCTTCCGATGAAGATCCGCATAACTCTTTTGTCGATCATGTGCCGTTTGTATACGTTGTCGAATCGTTTGGATCTTCTCTGTAGTAATGCGTACCAACTCTGGTCCCAACAATGTTGCTTCACCCACCTCATCCCAGCATACTGGAGAACGACATTTTCTTCCATACAACGCCTCGAATGGAGCCACACCTATGCTCGCCTGATAACTGTTGTTGTAGGAGAATTCCACCAATGGTAGGTACTTATCCCAACTCCCTTTGAGATCTAGGACACAAAGTCTTAATAGATCTTCAAGAGTTTGAATAGTCCTCTCTGATTGTCCGTCCGTTTGAGGATGGTATGCCGAACTGAATCGTAAATCTGTGCCTATAGCTTTTTGCAAGCTAACCCAAAATCGTGAAGTGAATCTTGGGTCACGATCCGAAACTATGGATACTGGCATGCCATGCAATCTCACAATCTCGTTCACGTACATACTAGCAAGACGTTCAAGGGAATAAGTCTCACGTATAGGCAAGAAATGAGCGGATTTGGTTAATCTATCAACAATAACCCAAATCGCATCTATGCCTTGAGAAACCTTGAGAAGACCCGTAACAAAATCCATAGTAATGTGTTCCCACTTCCATTTCGGGATCTCAAGTGGTTGCAATGGACCCTTTGGCACTTGATGCTCCGCCTTTACACGTTGACAAGTTAAACACCTCGAGATAAACTCCGCGATCTCTCTTTTCATATTGCTCCACCAAAATGTATGTCGAAGATCGTGATACATTTTGGTACTCTCAGGATGGATTGCAAACGGTGTGTTGTGTGCCTCCATCATTATTCTATGTTTCAAGTCAAAATCGTTAGGAACACAAAGTCTAGAGTTGACTCGAAGTATTCCTTCTTCATCGATTCTTGCTTCTGGAATAGCACCTTCTTGCACTTTTTTCTTCATACGCATCAACTCCATGTCCGTAGCTTGAGCGGCTTTAACTTTATCGATTAAAGTCGATTTTACTCGTATATTATCATGTGGGTCCCTAGAGTCATTAACTCTATCTTTATCATTTATAAATTATACAAAATAGGTCTTTGTGTTCAACAATATCGCACTCGTACTCGTGTACAATCTTCTACTCAACGCGTCAGCTACCACGTTCGCTTTTCCAAGATGGTATGGTCAGAACAGGTTCCGAATGAGTCGCCTCTTGAGTTCTTCGAAGCTCTTTCCACATTCCTTGCTCCATTCGAATTTTGTATCTCTACGAGTCAGCTGCGTTAATGGGATAGCGATTCGAGAATATCCTTCAACGAATCTCCGATAATAACCAACTAAGCCTAGAAAGCTACATATTTCGATTACCGACTTAGATTGCTCTCAACTGTGACTCATATCCCAACCTTGGATAGCACGTCACAATGACACCTATCAGTTTACTATCGCACGAATATGGCGTCCCCTACGGAGAGTCTGGATTCGGTGTATTCCATAAAAGAAGTCACCAGATAGAGGCTCGGTTATCAACTTCTATAGTTGGATTTTTAACTCCTGAAGTTGAATAGGAGCCATTCAATATGAGATTTTAGAAATGGGTTTTGTACCGGGTTCAAAGTCGATACAAAATTCAATATCACGCTCTGGGAGTAGGCCAAGAAATTTTTTAGGAAATACGTCAGGAAATTTACTAACAACAGAAATATCATTCAAATCTGACGTATTTTTGTTCAAGTCCATAACATGGCTAAGAAAGCATGACATCCATTTTTCAATAAACGAATGACTTTACGGCTTGATATGAAAGAGTTTGACTTCAATGGTTTGGTTGCTTAAATTCGAATAACAGGTTGCTTAGGAATATGAAAACTAACAACCTTACAAAAGCAATCAATTTGGCATGATAAGTAGTTAACAAATCAATCCCTAAAATCACATCAAAAGCAAGTATCTTTAAAGAGATAAGATCAAAAAGTAATATGATGGTGCCAACTTGAATCAAACAAGATTTATAAACAGTGGATGTAATGAAAGTTTCTCCTAACGGAGTTTCCACAGATAAATTAAAGTCCAATTTCTCCAGAGTCAAGTTTAAACGTTGAGCACAAGCAGGAGAGATAAAAGAATGGGTAGAACCGGTATCTAGTAAAGTATAAACTTCGCAAGAATTCAAGATTAGCTTACCCGTGATCACCTCGTTCGGGTTTCTCGCGTTTTGGCCAGTTACGACAAACGCCCTTCCAGGAACCGCTGATTTCGACTTATCCGGGACAGCTTTTGGAGTCACCATCCCCGCTGAACTTGGTTTTGCTACAAAACACTCTCGAGCTATATGACCCTCCTTTCCACAGTTATAATATACCTTGGATTGTTGTGGGCAGTTTGGGCTGATATGTCCCTCTTTCCCACATTTGTAACATACGACCGGTGGTCGTTCTCCTCCCCTAGAAACAGTTGATGTTTGTGCTGACGTCTTCACATTATCATTGTTGTACCTTCTCTTCTTGAAATCTCCTCCCGACTCGCTCCTTCTATTATCACGACCACGATTACCACCAGAGTGGTTACCGCTTTTGTCCGAATATTTTTCTCCCTGCTGGTTTTCATTGCTTCGATGACTGCCACCACCGGTATGACCCTGGTTGTGGTCCCTCGGTTGCACATACTCATTATCTCGCTCTAATAATTGAGCCCTATTTACAACATCTGAATATAAAGAAAATTTATGAGAGATAAGATATTGTCGAATCTCGGGTTTTAGACCTCTCAGAAACATCCTTGTCATTCGTTCCTCATTTTCGACCAAATGAGGTGCAAACCTGGATAACTCTGCAAACTTCGCCTCGTACTGGGACACCGTCATGTTGTTGTGTTCCAGTCTGATAAACTCTACCACCTTCATATGACGAATACTTTCAGGAAAGTACTTGTCATTGAACAGTTTTTGAAATGTTTCCCAGGACATGTTGAGTGCGTCAGGCTGGGTACGCTTCACAGACTCCCACCAGTAGTCTGCCTCACCGCGGAACATAAAGGTGGCGAATGGAACCTTTTGTTCCTCCGTGCATCCCAAGACATCGAATATCTTGGTAATTTGCTTGACCCACGTTTCCGCCATGATCGGATCCGGCTTTCCCTTAAATTCTGGTGGTCCCAATTCTTTGAACTGCTTAGCTGTGACAAACCGCGCGTTGTTTTCATTTCCACCCGTATTATGCACACGAGTCTCCCTCGTCTGATTTTGCATGAACTGCAAAAAGCTCCTAAACATTCCATCATTCATCGTTTGCTCGGTAACGTTGTTTACAGGAGGAATATTGCCTTCCTGTTGCACGTTCCCCTGGGTGGTGATCAAAGGTGTCTCCACAGTCTGATTCACTCCATTATTAACGTTCTCAGCTACCATTCTTAAATACTGCGATAAAACAAGGGTTAATAGTCATGTCATATATTATCCCTATACTCTGACCGACCAAATAAACACCAAATAAACTTAGTCAAGTCATACTAGTGAAGGAATTCCCCGTCTCTCCCCTCCTAGTTCTTGTCTCACATCTCAGCCAGGGATCATATCCCTAAGCTCTGATACCAACTGTGATGCCCCCAAAATAGGTATACAACACCCATTCTGAGTCGCCAAATACATGGTACAGAAAGCAAACTACAACTTCAATAATACAATTGTCGTGCAAAATACGACAACACATACTGTGAGTTTAAATACAAATATTGTCTTCTAGACAATATCCACACTCAAATAAATCCTCATTACAATTATTCAAACACTATTTTACAGAAATAGTGAGGACTGCTAAAACATCTTTCTAGAACCATCACTCCATACCCCGACTAGATCCTGCTATGTTCTCACATTCTGAGAAGAAAAATGGAACAAAAAGGAAAAGGGTGAGCTCAACTAGCCCAGTAAAGAATATTATGACTAAGATAATATACAAACAAATTATCGTTAGTCTTCAACAGGGAAAAATCTGATAGAATATAATCGACAACAAGTTTTAGATCAACAACTGCAGCGGAAACAGCAAGCCATTAGAAGAGTCAAGTAGAGAATGAATTCTACTATCTTCTAAGATTTAAAAGTCCATCATCAATATTTTATCCTTGTAACATCAATTAATAATCATCTTTATCCAAATATTCATCTTTGCACTACAGGCCAAATATATTCATTTGTATCACCTGTCAGTCATGTTCATCTCAACATCTGTTCATCTTTGCACTACAGGCCAAAGATATTCATCAAATAATCATACATCTTTGCACTACAGGCCAAAGATATTCATTAATATCATCATTTAGGACTGAGGATGATGAAAAATATCTTAAAGAGAACGAATCCAATGAGACAGAAGGACAAATATTAAGGATTCGTATATCAGTTTATTCAAGATCAATAATACTTCATAATAATCAATTGTGAAGCAGAATTCAAAAATAAAGATCAAAACATGGATACAATTAAAGATAGTAACCATAATAGACATCTTGTACAAAAAGGGAAAATTTTATTTTTCGGTGAATAGTGCCGTATTCGTGAATAGTGCCGTATACGTGAATAGTAACTCCGACACAAAAAGTTCCAAATTTGATAAAAACTCATGTCAATATTTCAGCATAATGATAGTGAAGAAAATAATATCATTTAAGAAGAAAATAATATCCCTTACCTCAAGATATCAGTACTTCTGGTCGGAATACCGGTATAAGGCTGAAAGAAACTTGCTCTGATGAATAGAAACTCTCAAAGTATCTAAATACTCACAAAATACACTCAATAATCTAGAGAGAGAAAGAGAGAAAACTTGTTTCTGGTGTGATTTTCAATTCTAACTTAGCCCTCTATTTATAGGAAAATTTTAGTAGGTTTGACCTGCAACCTGATGGCTTTACCTGCTACTATTCCCACCCACCACATTTGAAATATAATTCAGCACATTTCTTCACCAACCACAAGTGGGGCCCACCAATTCTAGAATTTTCCATCAAAATGATAAACTCCGAAAATTTAACAATTTCTGAACCAGTCATCTCGCAAAATTCATAATAAATCATACGTTCATTTTTAACGGTTCAAAATTTGTGAACATATACTCAACTTATATATGTATAACATATCCAAAAATTACCACGATCCAACGGTCGGATTAAAAATTATAACACCCGCAATATTTCTCAAAAATCCTGATTTGATTTTTAATACCTCCATTCCGATAAAAATACTGATAAAACACCTCAACATTAACTCCTTCATTTTTAACCACAAAAATATATCCCTCATTTATATCCACATAAAATAAATATTTCCTTATCATATGGATCAATAATTAATTATTCACAAATAATATTACAGAATCACATTTATGACAACCAGGTCGTTCCCAGGAAAGAGGGGGCTTTCCAATAAGGATTTCTCCTTACTGGCGCGCAATTAGATGACCAAACCTCTCCTTAGACAGAACTTTCTAGACATTGTCAATAATGTTATCTAATAATATTATTCAAATAATATGAATTATTGATCTGATAATGGAAAATACTGTACAGCAACAATTATTGAAATAACAATAATATAAAATATCAATGCAACAATTATTGAATCAATAAAATAAAATATTGAACAATAACTACTGTAACAATTATTAAGTAGTGCCTTCTTACGTAAGAATTAATAATTGGTGCAATACCGTATGCTACTGCATTTTAATCACCGGGTATTCCAACAGTATTAACGGTAACAACTACGCCGTTATTTATAAATAACTTATACTTGTCATTTTCTTCATCCAATCGCTTTCCGTTATGGGGCCCACACAAGGCTGCGTCGTCGTACGAATATTCCCCGACAGCAAGAATATTCCACGACCAAACGAATATTCCCCGACAAAATGAATATTTTATAACCACTTGCTTATTTTGTAAAATTTACACATTTCACCCATAACCAAAGTATTATATCAAATTAGCCCCTTATTATTCACAATAATATTTAGAGAAAATTTGATTTTATTCATTAATAAGTTGGGGTCTTACAAAAAATACCCTTGACAATTACTTAGGATATTATATACTGATCACCTTATTTCATGGATATTATCAATAGCCACATTATTTTAGGATCCATTAATTAGATAACTCTCTTAGGCAACAACCAGATTGGATCGATTTAAACACGATAGGGCCAACTAGCTTTTTATAAAAAATTAGTTTTACTTATTTAAAAAGTAAATTTCCTTTAATATTAGACTTTTATTTATTTTACCTACTTTTCATGTGCCTAATAAATTTATTCTATGATTAATTAATTACTTTCATAGTTCCATGCAATTAAAAATTATTTCCATATTCATTTTAAAACTTCAATATATTAGCCTCCAAAAATTCTTCCAATTATTTGACCCATGCTAATTGATTCTAAAGATATGAAAATTTATTTGCTTAACCAATTTATGGAAAACTCAATCAATTAATAAATTATGGAATACTTAAATAATATAAAGCTCATCCCAAGATTTATGAAAACAATATTGGTTAGATATATGAAAGATAATAAATCTTTTAAAAACTTATTTTCTAACCAACTCCATCAATTATTGGAAGTACTAAAAATTAACATTTTAAAATATTTTCATATTTATTATTTTATTCTTTGTGTCAATTACGCGACCAACACTTTTTCATCCAATTGAATCATGCTACTTAAAAAATAAATCCTTAAAGGATTCAATCAACAAAGTAATCGACAACTTTTTATAATTTTTATGGAATATAGCATTCAATCAACTTATTATAAATTGATTTATTCCAATAAAGAAGTCATGGTTCTTAAGGAAATGATTCAAACAGAATTCACTAAATAATAGGAACTTTTAATATGGAACGAAATGAATAAAAAATTAATCTCTTTTAACAACTCGGATAGACAACTCATTACCATTTCATTGACCGCTTCTTAAATCATGAAATATGATCTATTAATTAATTAAACCAATTGCAAATTGAATCGGGCAGTTTGAAAGTAAGCTTAGGCTCAATTAAGATTTCGATATATTCATATTTATTTTAATATACCAATTAAATAATTCCACATTATGAACCATTAAAGTTCAGATTTTTCATTATATTTTTCATATTAATTTTGAAAGATTAATATTTTGAATTTATAATCCACTAAATCATTACAAATCTAAACTATTTTGGTAATGTCAACTGTTCTGATATTATCCTTTTTAATTTAATTATTATATCCTAAAATCACTATTTTTTAATCCCAAATTAATATTTTTATTTTATAATCCCCTAAATCACTGCAAATATAAACTGTTTTGATAATGTTAACTTTTTTGATATTATCCTTTCTAATTTAATTATTATCTCTTAAAATCACTATTTTTTTATCCCAAATTAATATTTTGAATTTATAATATACTAAATCATTATAAATCTAAACTGTTTTGGTAATGTCAACTGTTACATAATTACACTAATTTTTAAATTTTATAATATTATACCATGCATATATATAAGTTCCAATATTACTAACAGTGACAACCCAATAAATCTATTTTTTAGAATTTTACAATATTATATATTATACCATACATTATCATACATATATATAATCCTGCACTAATATGTTTATTTTATAAACCCTAAAATCCACTACTTTTCTAAACTATTACTAATTTAATTATGTTAAAACATAATTATTATATCCTAAAATAATTACTTTTCTAATATTATAACATTCATAATTATACCATACATTATATCATACATATATGGTATAATATTATACACGTATATAATAAAATCACTACTTATCTAAACTGTGCATATATTATCATTACTAATTTAATTATATTACAACATAATATTATACCATTTATAATTATATTACAAAATAATTTTATACAATTTAAAACATTTAAAACAAAATTAAAATAACAAATAATACAAATCATAAGTTACTATATTGATTTTATAATCCACTAAATCACTACTTTTTCAATCTAAACGATTTTTATATTATCATAACGTAATTATTATCTTCTAAAATCATTACTTTTTAATCCTACATTGTTATTTTAATTTTATAATCCCTTAAATCACTATACATCTAAACTGTTCTAATAATGTTAACTGTTCTAATATTATCATTACTAAATTAATTATTATCTACTAAAATCACTACTTTTTTTAATCCCAAATTAATATTTTTATTGTATGATCCTCTAAATCACTACAAATCTAAACTATTTTGGTAATGTAAACTGTTTTGATATTATATTTTCTAATTTAATTATTATCTCCTAAAATCACTACTTTATGATATTATCATTACTGAGCTATTATCATTACTCTCCGTTATTTATCCTAATTTTCTTATCAAATATCCGATCAATCCCCTTGCAGCAATTGTTGATATCACATATCCTAATTTATTAGAAAATTTTGAGAATGTCTTTTATTTCTAAGACCAAGCCATCCTTGCTCCTACACTTGATGCTATAAATAAGGTGAACAAATATGTGATGTATTTATGGCCAGGTGATGAAGTATCATATCTAAGATGCCCTATGTAAAGTTGATAAAAACTCAAACAGCTATGAAGGCATTTACACCCTATAATTTTTGAATAGTATTACATCTTCTGGAATGTCAAACCACAAGATAATGTTGAAGGTTGAGGTTCCTGTAATGTTGCTTCGAAATATAGATCAGTGATCTGGTTTGTGCAATGTCACGAGATTAATAGTAACTCAATTGGAAAAACATCTGATAGAAGCAAAAGTAATTTCAGTCAGCAATTTTAGACATAAAGTTTTCATACCTCGCTTGGTCTTAACATTGTCAAACATTAGATTACCTTTAAAATTTTAACAAAGACAATTTTTCTTGGTTGTTTGCTTTTTCATGACAATTAATAAGAGTCAGGGACAATCTCTCTCACATGTTGGACTGTATCTGTTACGTCCAATTTTTAGTCATAACCAATTGTATGTAGCAGTATCAAGAGTTACAAGCAAGAGTGGAGTAAAAATACGAATTTGTGACAAAGATGGACAAACATACAATACTACAAAGAATGTAATTTTTCAGAAAATTTTTTATAATTTAATATAGAAAGGTTTGACTGTTTCTGGCTATTATCTTTTTGCTGCTCATTATTAGTGTAAACCCTGATTATTTTATTATTATATCTCATGAAAATTTTACTATAATCTATTTGAATCTTTTTAGGTAAATCTATGATATGCATTTACAAAGCTATCTCGATCGAGCCAAATTCCAGTTACAAAGACAAAAATAAACCGGCAAACTCTCAACACTACCCCTTAAAAAATTGTTTAATTTTTATTATACCTTCAACTCGAAATTTTGTTAATACATGTACTTAGTAGAGTTTATGTATATTCATTTTTTTGTCTGTGTATATATATTCATGTATAACCATTGAAAAACTTTTAAATAAGAGTATAATAGGTTTGTCTTTTACTTTTTGGATGACAGTATTTGAAATTCTATGTAAGTCCATTTCGTATGTGTTTTACACTAATTCTTTTCGTTTTTATTTAATATAGCAGCTGAATTCCTTTATGTTCTGTTAGTTTTTAATCCGACAAATATATGAATTTTTAGTTAAGTGTGAGACTTTTTTTTATCTCGGACAATACTATTTCTTATAAAAGAGTTGTGGAAAGATAATTATTTATTTGGTTGATAGTTTAAGCAATGTTGAAATCAACTATTAAGTATGTCTAAATTCTTATATCTCACTATTGTCCAGATTCTTGTCGTAAATATTTATAAGATTGCAACGATTGTTAAAAAGATCAAAATTGAAAGAAGCTTAAATGTGATAATCCTGGTACCTATGGTTCAATGGTAATGTGACAATGAATTTGGTGTATGCAGTTCTTGGCAGAGTTAAATTTTTGTTGTCATGCTTCTTGCATTATTTCAGGTGCATTATGGATTTTATCCTGCTTAGCACAATAAAATTTTGCGCCCTACAATTCTAAATACTGTTGAAAGTGCAAAGGAGTTATATGAAAACCTTCAGATTATGGGACAGTGCATTCAATGGGAGGGGCTATGGCTTCATTTTGGGGACTATATCCCACGGTGTTTATATTTATGACTTCTTCATTTATTACATTCTATTATATGGATTGTGGCTTTGCATGATTTATTAAGTACTAGCATCCGGTAAATCATTTTCATCATCATTAATATATTTTTTTGACATTATGGTAATACTGTGAGTCACTACAAGAAAACATGTTATGATCGACGGAATTAATTCCAACGGAATAAAATCGGTCGATATTAATGTATTTTCGACGGATCGATTAGTCAAACATAATTCAGTCAGAGATATATTAAAGTTGACTGAATTCAGTCAGAATAAGGCTACCCAAAGGCGCCAACATTTCGCGCCACCGGGAAATACTATCTCGACTGAATAAGCCTTATGGTCGACTGATAATCCGTCAGAAATAAACTATAGTCGACGGACTTATTGTCGACTGAAATTTCGTCGAAAATAATCTATTTTTATAAAACACTTACAGATCTGTCCATCAGTTTACTTCTGCCCCATCTCTCTCCTACCTCCCTCTCCGGTTTCTCCCTCCTACCTCACTCTTCGGCTTTTCCATCGTCTCTCCTCCCTACTTCGTTCCCTCGCCCCTCCATAAAACGCTAGCTCCCCCTCTCCTCTCTTCTATTGTACGCCATTGGTGGCCGAATCGGCGGTGGTGGGTGGATTCCGTTGCGCGGTGGTTGATTTCCGACGACCGTGGGTATCTCTTCTCTTTTGTCTCTAACATTTCGATCAAGTGAGGTAATTTTCTAATTTTAATTCAGTTATGTTAGGGTTAGGGTTTAATTATATGTCAGCCATTGATTTTGGGCTTGGCGTTGTGTTAGTGTTTAATTTATTTTGTTCTATATATGAAACTGATTTTGTGTTATAAGGTTTATGTCAGCCACTGATTGTGTGTTAGGGTTTATATGTTAGCCACTGTGTTGGTTTGCTATGTTGCAATTTCGGGTGTTATATATATACTGCAATTTGGCTGTGATTTGCTACAATTTGGGTTTGATAAAATTTGATATATATATGTTGCAATATGTCAACCATTGATTTGGATTTGCTGCAATTTGGATTTGATATATATGTTACAATTTGGGTTTAATAAAATTTGGATTATGTTTAGGTATAGCTGAGTAGTATATATATTTGTTATTTCTGACGGAATTCTCGACGAATTTCTGTCAGAGTTAATCAACATTTACAAAATTTGAAGACACTGTGTATATATTTATTATGTTTCCCAATATTAAAATTATCTAAGTAAAATTTACTTAGTTTCTTAATTAGTACTAACATAATTTAATAGATATAAAATAATTTAATCAAAATAAAATAATTTAATAAAAATAAATTATATTAATTTATTGTAATACAAAATAAAATCAAATAAAAAATTTAATTTTAATTTAATATATTATATCTAATAAATAAATAAAATAAAATTAATAATAAACTAAAATAAATAATTTAATTTAATTTATTTAAAAATAAATAATTTAATTTAATTTATTTAATTTAATATAATATAATTAAATTTTACTTAATTAATTTTAATTAATTTAAATAATTAATATAATATAATATTAAAAAATAAAAATATAATAAATAAGGTCGACGGAATGAATTCGGTCGAAATGAATGTATTACCGACAGAATATTCAGTCGTTCATAAATCCCTCGAGGATAGTATACACTCGACTGAATTCAGTCGATCCTATACCATGCTTGTGGCGCCAAAGTTTCCCTCCAGCGCCAATAACAACCTCGACGGAAGAGCTATTAATATCGACTGATTGTTCGTCGAGGATACCGTAATGTCGACGGAACTATGAGCGACGGATGTCCGTAGTGTTGTTCAAATTTGGTTTTTCTGTGTTAGTTTACTAAATTTGGAGCTTCATTATTTTAATTGTTTGTTCGTTAATGTTAATTACTGCCTATTTTGCAGATTTGAGTATATACAATTGTTAAATTGTATTGTAAACTTGTTGGTTGTTCATCTATTATAGTTGATTAGTGTCATATTTGTTAAATCCGACGGAATTCCCGATAAAATTCTGTCAGAACTCAGCAATTGCACATTCTTTATTATATTAATTATTGTATAGTTATTAGTTTCTCAATACTAAAATACAATTTAAATAAATTGAATTATGACATATAATACAAATTAAATTAAATAAACTTTTGACTTAATTTAATTTAAGATAATAAAATTTAAATAAATTATTTAATATTAAATTATATAATATAATAAAAAATTTAATCAAATTTAAAATAAAATAAAATAAAAAATATGATATAATATAATACAAATTAAATTTAAATTAATTAAATTTAAGATAATAAAATTTAAATATTATAATATAATATAATACAAATACAAATAAATTAAATAATTTAAAATAAAATAAAAATATAATTTAATTTAAGATAATAGAAATTAAATTAAATTCAAAAAAAATTGAATTAATTTAATTTAAAATAATATAATACAAAATAAATATAATTAAACTGAGTAGCACTTACTTAGTTAAATAAAATTAAAATTAAATAAAATACAATAAAATAAAATAAAATACAATTAGAAACTCGTTCGACGTTCACTCATTAGGAGTGAATGTCGAATAGTCCCCAGTTTGGGACTGTTACTGGATATTATGTCTCTCACTTAGGTCGGTGCCAATGCACAGGGTGCGTTTTTATAAATTTTGAGGAACTTTCAGCTGATGTCTCTACATGTTCTCCAAGTGCATACTTAGACTAAGTTTTCTTGGTCTATTTCGTGTACTTGGAGACCATGGGGAGGTGCTGCTGAAAATTTTTGAAAATAGTAGGAACGTGCTTAAGATTGGCACTAGTGAGGAGACGCATCCAGGAACGGGATAGAAGCCTAACCCCTGTGGAGTGGAGATATAAACTAGGTAAACTAAATTTCATGTTTGGACCACATTCATGATTATTCTTGATCTAATTGGGTATTTTCTTCAATTAAAGATGGATGCCGATCGGAGTTGGATGTACCGTAGGATAAAGATTGATGGGATGGGATTAGTTGATGCGTACCGTGACGGGGTGTCTAATTTTATGAACAAAGCAATAGAACATGCTGATGATTTGAACAGAAAGATGAGATGCCCATGTCTCAAGTGTAAGAACATGATATGGAAGACTGCCGATGAAGTGAAATTTGACTTGTATTCATGTGGGTTTGTGGATGGGTATTCGGTATGGATTCATCACGGGGAATCAGTTGAGTTTAGAGAACTGTCAGACAGTACAATAGACCAGTCAGATAACTATGACGTCGTGGAGATGTTGGTAGATGCGTATGGCCCTACGAATATTGACTGGGCTGAAAATGAGCATGCGTCAAGTAGTGCTGATCAACAAAAGCCAAATGATTCAGCAGCTGCCTTCTACAAGATGCTATCTGAATCAGGGACCCCATTGTATCCTGAACACAACAAGCACACCAGGCTTTCTGCAGTGACGAAGCTTTTACACTACAAAAATGAGCATGACTACAGTGAGAGAGGATTCGATGATTTGCTTGCTATTTTCAGGGAGTTCTTACCTAAGGATAATACCTTGCCCGCGAGTTATTATGAAGTTAAGAAGATGGTTAAGGGGTTGAATCTTGGGTATGAGAAGATCGATGCTTATGAGCAAGACTGTATGTTATACTATAGGGAGGACAAAGATAAGGTGCAGTGTGATATATGCAATTTGCCTCGGTACAAAATCACAAAACGTGGGGGGAAGGAGAAACATGTTCCGA
The DNA here is from genome assembly GCA_016801055.1 of Panax notoginseng. Lineage (NCBI taxonomy): Eukaryota > Viridiplantae > Streptophyta > Magnoliopsida > Apiales > Araliaceae > Panax > Panax notoginseng. The sequence goes on along the minus strand of CM029020.1, from coordinate 24,131,170 downwards.
AGAAGATATTACGGTACTTTCCTCTTGCGCCGAGGTTGCAGCGTCTATTCATGTCTTCGCATACTGCACCTAGTATGCGTTGGCATAGGACAAGGGAAGTCGTCCCTGGCCAGCTTACTCACCCAGCAGATGGAGATGAGTGGAAGAATTTTGATGCTAATTTTCCATAATTTGCCGACGATGTCTTCTAACATCTCTCGATGTACTAAGGTTGAGCAGTTAAAAATTACCGAATTCAAGAGTCATGACTGTCATGTATTCATGCAGAAGTTTATTCCAATTGCCTTTCGTGAAGTATTACCGAGGAATATTAATGATGCACTTACCGCACTTTCAAATTTTTTTCGGGATATTTGTTCTACTGTTATAAGGTACAGTGATGTGGAGCAGATGGAGAAAAATATAGTGTTGACAATGTGTAAGCTCGAAATGATCTTACCTCCAGAGTTCTTTGACTCGATGGAGCATTTACCTATTCATCTGCCATATGAACTTAAGCTTGGAGGACCGGTGCAATATCGATGGATGTATCCTTTTGAGAGGTAATATCACCTACATTGGGTTATAATCATCACCTGAATATTGTTTTAGCCGATATATTATCTTATTTCAGGTATATGCGTCGATTAAAACAGAAAGTTAAAAACAAAGCTCGTGTAGAGGGTTCTATAACTGAACGTTATACGGAGAAAGAGCTTGTCAACTTCTGCTCGCTATACTTTGACGATGTAGTCTCAACGAAGCACAATCGTCTTAGTCGGAATGAGGTCGTCGTCGATCTCCAAATGCGTGCTGATGAGTTAGCTGTATTCACTTATCCGGCCAAACCATTTGGACATGAGACGACGACTTACCTAACCGATAAATATTTAAAGATTGTATCTACATATGTGCTTCTGAATATGCCTAAAGTATCGTTGTACATCAAGTATGTATTATTTCAAGTTGACAATGAATTTTTCATACCGTAATCAAATAATTAAACAATTGCCATATTATTGTACGCAGCGCATTCGAATTGGAATCACGAGCTTCTAACCCGGGGTTGACTACATCATAGATGGAAGCATTCACTAATGACAATTTCCATCAGTGGTTTAAGAGAAGGGTTGAAGAAGAGAACGATTATGAGTGTTTTAGAGATGTCATTTTAGGCCCGTACAAACTCGTTAGTTCATTTCCAGGTTGTATCGTGAATGGGTACAGATTCAAGGTTGATGACTTGAATGAATTGACATCAGTCAACTCTTGCGTTGTCGTGTTGGGAAGTTGTTATGGAGATTCTGAGTCCAATTACTATGGAAGATTAAAGGAAGTGGTTGTGCTCAATTATCCAGGTGCTAAAAAGGTCGTTACATTTAAATGTCACGGGTTTGATACTGCAAAGGGTGTTAAAGTTGATCGTAATAGAATCGTCATAGTAGATATAAAATCGAATTTACAGTCTGATGACGTATTTGTGTTAGCCAGCCAAACAACTCAAGTGTACTACGCCCCTAATGTCGTAAATTATAGAACCCCCTGGTATACAGTTGTCACAACGAAGACTCGATCATTTGATGGTACGGATGACCCGTTGCAAGAACAAGTTAGCAATCCCAGCCACGTTGTGCTAGATGATGACGACGTGGTGGTTGATGATGTCGTTAACGTACTCGATGTTGACGAAGTGGAGGAAGATGTGGTTGTCAGTCTGTATGTGGTGGTAGAAGATGATACTGAGGAAGAAATTGATACAGAAGAGGAAGTGACAGAATCAGAAGATGGAAATGAAAATGATTTTGATTCTGACGGGTTTGACGACGTACTACTTCACTAATTGGTGTTTTGTAAATATTATACAACGAAATTAGATATAATAATTGCAATAAAATTTAATTAATGTCATCGTATCTATGTCTGTTATTTTAGTAGTACAGCTATGCCTCGACATAGCGGTGGAGGTGGTCGTGGTGGCGGTCGCTCCAGATCGGGCGACGGCTCCCAGGGCGGGTCGTCTTCAGATGCTAGTGAGTTGATTTCTAATTAGCGCATTAGTAACGTGTTTTTCATAACTATATTATACATTCGTTGACAATGTCATAACTATATTAAACATACAGATGCTAGACGTCGACGTCAGCGAGGGCCTAACCTCGGTCGATTAGGCCGTCCGCCGGCAGTGCCTGACGTCGTTCCAGTTGATGTCGACTCGTCTGTGTAGGTTTCAACTATCACTTATATATGTTCAATAGCGATGATATCAATTAGAATGTTCTTAATAAATTTTGTATTCTAGTATTATGGATCCTGTCGCTAAGGCGACCGTACACGCCATCTACCTGGCGCATCTCCCTACTGGCTGCATACGATTTAGCCAGTACTCGCGCTACGATGCCGACTTCATGGTGACAGTGTTGCGGGAGTTTCACGTAAGTCGAATTACATATATTAAATCAAGGTTCATGTTATTTACATATTGTTCAAATAAATAATAAGATGTATGTTATGTCTGTTTGATAGAGATACTATAGATACGAGACCGGCATCACTGAGGCGGATGGTGACGCCGTTATCATTGCCCACATCTCGAAGAATTATGCCAGCTGGCTGTACGAGATGCGACAGAGGGCAGTCCGGGTGACAGAAGAATCGCCCGGGACTACTTTGCGAGATCATCAGCCGTCAGCAGTATCAGATCCAGCATGGGCTGCGATGTGTGCGTATTGGGATGATGTTGTGTTCAAGACCAAATCAGAGCAGATGAAGAAGAATCGAGGCAAGCTGCGAGTTGTACATACTTCTGGCTCGCAGTCGTTTCAGGAGGTTAAAGCGGTATGTATTTATCTTTAGTTTAGTTTAATATTAAACTGCAACATTACGTAATTTAAGTTAATATTATATAATGTATATGATTTAGGCCATGCAGAGTAGCTTGGGCCCACCTCCTACTATGATGGAGTTCTGGGATAGAGTCCATACGCCGAAGGGCTCTACTTCGGGGTCGACGATGTCTCCAGTAGCACTAGCTATACAGGTAATACATTTACTATAATAAATATTATTTATGATAATATTATGTAATTTATATGATGATACCAATATAACTCACATGTACATATATCAAATTACAGGAGCGGTTTGAGAAGATCCGCAGCCAGCGTATAGCGGAGTTGCAGGCTGCTAGGGGCGGTGCTGAGACGTTAGATTCCACCGTCCTTCCGCCCGAGATTAGTTTATCTCAGGATGAGGAGACGGCTCTCTGGGTCGCGTCTCAGGATACTCCCACTAGTACTAGCGGGCGGTATCGAGTGCTGGGGTTACCGAGGATACCAGCCTATACACTGCCAGGAGGTATACACTACCGAGGATACCAGCGTCCGCGTCCGAGAGCCCCTGTGGGACCATCACATACGGGCACTGGCTTTGACGACGTTTTGTTCCAGCATGTTATGGCTGCGGTGTCGGAGAGGTTTGAGACCGATCCGCTGTTCCATCGTCAGGACCTTCCCAGCCGTTCTCGCCTCCATCGGCTTGCGCAGGACGTTGCAGCTGGTGCCACCGCCGAGAGTACGGGTATCCCTCCGGAGCAGTGGGCCGCGATACGCGACGAGACTGTTCGGATGGTGGTTACCTTAGTCGAGGACGCGTTTGGGCCGATGTTGAGTCAGCCCTCGACTGCTCAGGTATACTATTCGTTTTAAATTCAAATATATATTCTGCATGTAAAATAAAATATTGAACAGTAATTAATGTGACAATTATTCAGTAGTGCCTTCCTCCGTAAGAATCAATAATTCAAAAATACTGTGCAATCCGTGTGCTACTGTGTAACAACGCTTATTGCTGTATTTTAACCACCGGGTATTTCAACAGTGTTAACGGTAACAACTACGCCGTTAATTATAAAAACTCAATTTTTGTCGTTATCTTCATCCGACCATTTTCCATTATGGGGCCCACAAATAGCTGCGCCGTCGTACGAATATTCCCCGACAGAAAGAATATTCCACGACCACACGAATATTCACCGACAACAATGAATATTTTATAACCACTTGCGTATTTTTAAAAAAAATTCATATACCACCCTTAACTTTAACTTTTTATCAATTTAACCATTTACTGAATTATAATTATAAGAAAAATTGAATACTTTTATTTCATAAAATTCGGGGTCTTACAATCTCCCCTCCGTATGAAATTTTGTCCCCGAAATTTACGTACCTGATAATTCAAAGATTTGAGAATACCTTGCTTTCATTTTAGATTCTATCTTCCCTGTCATCATAATTTCTTCATTGCTCATCTCCTGTATTTCAGATATCATTCTAGAATACAGCTTCAAAACAAGGATTAATTGAACAAATTAACATATCACATAATATTCCGATATTATGACTGACCAACAAATAAGCTTAGGTAGGACACACTAGCGAAGGATTTACTCATCTCTCCCTTCCTAGTTCTATTCCCTGATCTCCGCCAGAGACCATATCCCTAAGCTCGATACCACCTGTGACGACCCCAAAATAGGTCCATTCCACCCAACCCATTCTGAGTCGTCAAATACATGGTACAGAAAACAACTACAACTTTATTACAACAATTGTCGTGCAAAATACAACAACACATATGCTGTGAGTTTGGATACAAATATATACCAAATGTGACATTTGACACCATCATGTATCAGCACCTCACAAAGGTACCTTACATAAAGGTACAACCAAAAACTGTTTTAGAAACTAGAATCTTTGGGAAGTGCTCAAGGAAACCTTCGTACATGAGAGGCCATACTTCTAGGTTATGATAGATATCATATGGCCACAGAATTATCCTTGGTTGACCCAATAGACCCTAAAGAAAAACGAGAAGATTACTATCATATTCTTCCCAATGGTGAGTCTTCTCTTGACTTATCATTATCTCCACTGTCTCAAATTGAGAATTATACTTCAAACAAATACCAAGATTATATAAGTAGTGCTCGTAGATATACTCAGCAAGTGGATGAGCACAACCCTGTCTTATGATGACACGAGGTTGTATGTCATTAGACATCTTATACGATAGTGACGAAACACCCTTCTAACGTTGGGTTCGCTTCACCCTATTTTCTTCACCAAATATAACTACTAAATGATGACCACCGTTCTATTCATTTGTTACCCCCGCTCGACCCAGCTACACTCTTATTACCTGAAAGGAATTGTGAAACAAAAGGGTGAGCACAACTAGCCCAGTAAAGAATATCATGACTAAAGATAAATAAATTATCAATAGTCTTCATCAGTAATAAATCAGAGATTTAGAACATATGGTAGATGATAAAAATTTCAACCATAGTTGCAGCGGAACGAACAATCCATTAGAAGAGTCAAATAGACTATAAAGTCTATTATCTTCTCCATGTTAAAAATCCACCAACAATATTTTATCCCTGTAACATCAATCAATAATTCTGGTCTACAATCATATGAATAACTCATAATCATAACTGTAGTTCTAAATTCCTCATCTCATCCAGGACGAAGATAATTTTTATCACCTATCTTTACCTGAAACATCAAAGATCATGGTTACACCAAATCACATTTCCTGTTCATAATCATACTAATAACTTCATCTTTGCACCACGGCCAAAGATATTCATTTGTATCACCAGTTGGTCATGTTCATCTCAACACCTGTTCATCTTTGCACTACTGGCCAAAGATATTCAACAACATGTCATCTTTGCACTACGGACCAAAGATATTCATCAACAATTCATCTTTGTACTACAGGTCAAAGATATTCATCAACAATTCATCTTTGCACTACAGGCCAAAGATATTCATCAATAATTTATCTTTGCGCTACAGGCCAAAGATATTCATCAACAGTTCATATTTGCACTTCAGGCTAAATATATTCATATCTCAAAGAAATATATAATCATTTCAAAATTTATATAAATAATAATTATAACCATGTTAATCAATTCATCTTTACACTTAAGCTAAAGATATTCAATTATAAATTCAATGGTCATGATCATACCAGTTAATAATTCATCTTTGCACTACAGGCCAAAGACATTTCTCAGTCACGATCATGCCAATAATTTACCCATCTTTACACTGAAGTGAAAGAGAAATTCAACATCAGGGTTATAAAAATGTTATATATGATAATAAAAACAATATAATCAACATATAGATTTAATCTCAAGAATAATATTCATAACTCAACTATAATTTGGTCAAAAAAAGAAGCCAATTTTGTCATGAATAGTAACTCGTGAATAGTAACCCATGAATAGTAACTCGTAAATAGTAAGTCATGAATAGTAACTCGTGAATAGTAATCCCGACTCAAAAAGGTAGAAATTCCACAATAAAATCCATACCAATATTTCGGTATAATGATATTGAATGAATAACATTTCTTAAATTTATAAACAATTTATTTTAATTGTTTACACTTTACTAAAATAATGCATTTAATCATTCCAAAATGCCAAACTCATAAGATTTCATCACCAATAACCAAAACCCTCATCAAAAATCATATAGGATTCTCAAGTCATAAAATCCTATTTTTTAATTTTCTTACTTCACATAACATATTTAATTCATTTACTCATAACTAGACCATTTTCATGAAAAATATGAAATCAGTTTCAAAAATATTTCTTTTCTGGGATTTAGCATAATATAGTCCCATAGTGAACATATATTTTTCTCAGAATTTTTAAAAGTCATTTACTATTTTTCATATGGCCAAAACAGTCGAATATTTAGACATTTATCAAAAATTGTACTTTTGTCCAAAAATTCTAAAATTCACAGAGTATATTCCTATCATGTACATGTACTCCCAATAAAAATTTTATCAATTTTGGAGTTAACCACGAGAAGTTATAAGCGGTTACTTTTAAAATAATCTTTTCTTATAAAATTCATAACTCTTAATCTATACATCCAAAAATCACCATTTTTGGACACAATCAAGAAAACTCATCAAAATATCATTTCAAATTTTTTCAAAATTTTTGAAGGTCAGAAAAATTACGAAACTGAAAAACATAACAACCCTTAAAATCCCTTACTATCCCTTACCTCAAAAGAGCAGTACTTCTGATCGGTATAAGGCTGAAGAAAACTTGCACTGATGAGTAGAAATTCACAAAGTATCTAAATACTTACAAAATACACTCAATAATCTAGAGAGAGAAAGAGAGAAAATTTATGAATTCTGGTGTGTTTTTCAATTCTAACTTAGCCCTCTATTTATAGGAAAATATTAGCACGCCGAAGCAGACTTAACCTGCAACCTGATGGCTTTACCTGCTACTATTCCCACCCACCACATTTGAATAAAAATCTCAGCATATTTCTTCACCAATCAAGAGTGGGGCCCACCAATTCTAGAATTTTTCACCAAAATGATTAACTCCGAAAATTCAACAATTTCTGAACCAGTCATCTCGTAAAATTTATAACAAATTATACGTTCATTTTTAACGGTTCAAAATGTGTGGACATATGCTCAACTTATATATGTATAACATATACAAATATTACCACGATCCAACGGTCGGATTAAAAATTATAACCCTCACAAAATATCTCAAAAACTCTAATTTAATTTTCAATACCTCCGTTCCGACAAAAATACAGATAAAACACTTCAACATTAACTCCTTCATTTTTAACCACAAAAATATATCCCTCATTTATATCCACATAAAATAAATATTTCCTTATCATATGAATCAATAATTAATTATTCACAGATAATATTACAGAATCACATTTATGACAACCAGGCCGTTTCCAGGAAAGAAGGGGCTTTCCAATAAGGATTTATCCTAATTGGCGCGCAATTAGGTGACCAAACCTCTCCTTAGACAGAACTTTCTAGACATTGTCAATAATATTATCTAATAATATTATTCAAATAATATGAATTATTGATCTGATAATAGGAAATACTGTGCAGTAACAATTATTGAAACAACAATAATATAAAATATCAACGCAGCAATTATTGAATCAATAAAATAAAATATTGAACAGCAATTACTGTGACAATTATTCAGTAGTGCCTTCCTCAGTAAGAATCAATAATTCAAAAATACTGTGCAATCTGTGTGCTACTGTGTAACAACGCTTATTACTGTATTTTAACCACCGGGTATTCCAACAGTGTTAACGGTAATAACTACACCGTTAATTATAAAAACTCAATTTTTGTTGTTATCTTCATCCGACCATTTACCATTATGGGACCCACAAATAGCTGCGCCGTCGTACGAATATTCCCCGACAGAAAGAATATTCCACGACCACACGAATATTCACCGACAACAATGAATATTTTATAACCACTTGCGTATTTTTGAAAAAAATTCATATATCACCCTTAACTTTAACTTTTTATCAATTTAACCATTTACTGAATTATAATTATAAGAAAAATTGAATACTTTTATTTCATAAAATTCGGGGTCTTACAAACAATATATCCTCCAACATCACATACACATACACAAGCTAACAATATAACCAATAACACGAATTACAATTACCAAGACCGACAATATGTAAAAAACTAACTAAATGATAAGTAAAAAGGTCAAAAACATCCCATTAATCTAAACTAATGTAAGACCCCGAATTTTATGAAATAAAAGTATTCAATTTTTCTTATAATTACTATTCAGTAAATGGTTAAATTGATAAATGTTAAAGTTAAGGGTGATATATGAATTTTTTTCGAAATACACAAGTGGTTATAAAATATTCATTGTTGTCGGGGAATATTCGTTTGATCGTGGAATATTCTTACTGTCGGAGAATATTCGTATGACGACGCAGCTATTTGTGGGCCCCATAACGGAAAACGGTAGGATGAAGATAACGACAAAAATTGAGTTTTTATAAATAACGGCGTAGTTGTTACCGTTAATACTGTTGGAATACCCGATGGTTAAAACACAGTAATACGCGTTGTTGCACAGTAGCACACGGTATTGCACCAATTATTGATTCTTACGTAAGAAGGCACTACTCAATAATTGTTACAGTAATTACTGTTCAATATTGTATTTTATTGATTCAATAATTGCTGCGTTGATATTTTATATTACTGTTGTTTTAATAATTGTCACTACACAGTATTTTCTATTATCGGAATAATAATTCATATTATCTGAATAATATTATTAGATAATATTATTGGCAATGTCTAGAAAGTTCTGTCTAAGGAGAGGTTTGGTCATCTAATTGGGCGCCAGTAAGGATGAGATCCTTATTGAAAAGCCTCCTATTTCTTGGGAACTGCCTGATTGTCAGTAATATGATTCTGTAATATTATTTGTGTATAATTAATTATTGATTTATATGATGAGGAAAATATTAATTTTATGTGGATATAGATGGAGAAAATTTTAAGGTGACAATTGTTGAAAATTAATATTTTATCTTTTTCTGATAAAATAATTCATTTAAATATATTATTTTAATAATATATTAATGGTGATATTTTTATAATGAATGTGGGATATAAGAATAAATGAGGAGGAAGAGTATTTTTGTTGGATTAAATGTTTAACACATGTTTTGTGTGTTGGTGGACACAATTCTTGACCGAAAATTTATTATAGACTGTAAAATCGTCCGTTTGTGGATTTCGGTCAATTTCTGTTTGGAATTTGGAAAAACTTTCTTCTGTAAAGTTGTAGATAATGGAATTTCCTATAGAAAATCGCGAGTTTTGAATTTTTCTGATAAAAAGACTATTTATTGTGAATTATTGAAGTTTTGGTATATCGAGTCTGAATTGATTTTTGGAGTTTTAAGTACTTTTTGTTAGAAAAACGTTTTTGTTGCTTTTGACACATGTGTGGCTGATTTCTTTGGTCAAAATGGTGGGCTAAGGAAAATTATATAAATATATTATTATTATATTCAATTTTCTGCTTTGGTGTTCTAAGCATTTTCCTATAAATAGGGTGCTTAGGTTAGAATTGAAAATCACACCAGAAACTGAAGTTTTCTCTCTATTTCACTCTCTATATATCGAGCGCATTCTTGTGAGTATTTTGATATCTTGAGTGTTGCTATACGGTGCAAGTTCGTTTAGCGTTATTCTAGTCAGGAGTACTGCTCTTTTGAGGTAAGGGATTGTAAGGGATAGTAAGGGATGTTATATTTTTCATAATGATATTATTCTTTTAATATCATTATACCGAAATATTGGTATGGATTTTATTGTGGAATTTTTACCTTTTTCTTGCGGCTTTTACCCACGCATCCTTCATTCTCACTCGTTCAGTTGTTTCTTCTTTCAGCTGATCCTTGATATTTGAATTCTCAGATTCCAACTTTAATATCTTACACTCTGCCAAAGCGTGATTTTGTTCGAGCAACAGATATCGGGTAACACAATTTTGAATCGTTACATCTCTTTGCTCCACGACCGCCTGTCGTTCTTCAGCCTGCTCTTCTAACTCATGAACACGATTTTGTAATTCTAAGTTTTGATCATAGATTTCTTCTAACCAATTCTCCTCAGGTTCCTCTTCTTCCTCTTCTTCCTCACTCTCAGCTGCTACCTCTGCCACTAACTCGGGTGCAACTATTAGTTCTTCACTTACCACGTAGATATCTCTAATTTCTTCTTCGCCTGATATTACATTATCCTGGTTGGTGATTAGAGGTGCCACGGTCTCATTCACTCTATTGTTGACATTTTCAGCTGCCATTTTTAAATACTGCCACAAAATAAAGGTTAATTAACATACAACATATTATCCATATACTTTGACCGACCAATTAAATACCAAATAAACTTAGGTAGGTCATACTAGCGAAGGAATTTCCCGTCTCTCCCCTCCTAGTTCTATTCTCACATCCTAGCCAGGGATCATATCCCTAAGCTCTGATACCAACTGTGACGCCCCCAAAATTAGGTATACATCATTCATCTTGGGTCGTCAGATGCAAAGTACAGAATACAAATACAACTTACAAATACAACTGTCGTGTACAATACGACAAAACATAAACTGTGAGTTTGAATACAAATATTATCTTCTAGAGAGTATTCATACTCAAAAGGAGTCCTCATTACATTTATTAACACACTATTACATAGAATAGTGAGGACTACTAACTAATACTATCATTCGAACCATCACTCCATTTTCTGACTTGCCCCAGCTACGTTCTCATTTCCTGAAGAGAACAGTGAAAGAAAGGGTGAGCTCAACTAGCTCAGTAAGAAATATTATGACTAAGATAATGCAGAATAAATTATCATTAGCCTTCAACAATGTTAAACTGATAAAATATAATAGACATCAAGTTTAACTGCAGCGGAACAAGCAATCCATTAAAAGAGTCAAGTAGAAAATAAACTCTACTATCTTTTATGATTTAAAAGGTTTTTCAACACTGCTATCGCTGAGACTCAGCTTAATAAAAGAATCCACATCATCGAATCACCCCTGCACTACGGCCAAGGATATTCGTGTATTCATTAATGGTCATGATCATGCCAACAACTGTCCATCAATGCACTACGGGCCAATGAGGACTTTTACCACATTATTTGTAACATTACGGTCATGATTATACCGAATAATCCCTGGTCATAATCATACCAAGTCCATCTATGCACTACAGGCCACAGATGACTTTCAACATTTTATAAACATGAGGATGATGACAATGATATAAGAATTCAATAAAACAAGTTCAAGAATTAATTTATCCAAGAATTAACAACGTCCAAATTGTCAACATGATACTGCTTTGTGGAGTAAAATTTAAGAATACTTAGAAGAATATTTTCATGAAAAGATACTGGATGAAACGCAATTATCAAGGATATTCCACAAATTTCATGGAGTATAGAAGTCAAAACTTAACCAACTGAGTATAATAAAAAATGGAATAACAAAAGAAATCACCATGCATGCGATAGACCGCATAGACAGGTTATTCCAACAGAATAATAAATAATGGAACCAGGTCCGGCGTAAACGCACAGACAGGATATTCCGACAGAATAATAAATAATGGAACCAGGTCCGGCGTAAACGCACAAACAGGATATTCCGACAGAATAATAAATAATGGAACCAGGTCCGGTGTAAAACACACAGACAGGATATTCCAACAGAATAATAACAAGACGGAACCAGGTCCGGTGTAAAACACACAGACAGGATGTTCCAACAGAATAATAATAAAAATGGAACCAGGTCCGGTGTAAAACACACAGACAGGATGTTCCAACAGAATAATAGAAGAATGTCACCAAGTATAGGGTAGACCGTGTATACAGGTTATTCCAACAGAATAATAATAAATGGAATAACAACAGTTCTCTTCATGAATAAGAAAGAATAACACCCCTTACCGTAAAAGAACTGGATATAAGAGTAGTGAAGTAGCAGAAAACTTTTCTTCTATCTCTATATAGTCTCTCTCTATAGTTTCTCTCTCTAGAGTTCAGTGAATTCGTAAGAAAATAATGAAGGAATGAGCTTCTATTTATAGGAAAATGGAATGCATAGTAACTAATCCATGAACGGTCCAGATTGATTACTTTAATTTGACGGTCCATATTTAAAGAAAAATCTTTTAAATAAAATATAATATATTCTATTTATAGAATAACTTTAATAAAGTATTCTGTTTTATATAAAAAGATGTTTCTGTTTTATTACGTTAATAATACGAATAAAACAAAACGTCATTATCGCTAAATAATTCATATTATTAACTGACAATAATGGAATCAAACTGAGTGACTTCTCACATAAGCATTAATAATTAATATCGTGTGCTACTATGCAACCACACGTATTACTGTACTTTTACTACCGAGTAGTTCAACAGTATCAACGGTAAAACTTCTGCCGTTATTTTCATAAAGTATTTTTGTCGTTTTCTCAATCCGATAATAATTCCGTTGTGAGGTCCACCAATAATTGTACCGTCGTACGGATATTCCCCGACAAAAAGAATATTCTCCGACCAATCGAATATAATATGACAACTTGCATACTTTGCAAAATTTATAAATACTACCCATAACTATTATATCAAATCCACACAATAATATAAAAAAAATTATTTCGAGAAAAATTAAATATTTATTCATAAAATCTGGGGTTTCACAATCTCCCCTCCTTATGGAATTTCGCCCACGAAATTTACGTACGTACTTGGTATGCCGAACATGTGAGGATACCTTGACTTCACTTCAAATTCTAACTCTTGAGGTATAACCTTTAAGCATCGAATATGATCCTTCTTATCCATGTTAACACGTATCTCCTCATACGTTAAATCTTTCGCTATTTAGTCCGGTTCTAAATTAATAATGCGGTTCGGGTCGTCCACATATTTACGTAACATCGATACGAAAAAAAAATGTTCTGAACACGCAACATACTTGGCGGTAAAACGAGTCTATAGGCCACAGTTCCTACTTCATCGAGGATTTCAAATGGGCCAATTAAATCGAGAGTTGAGATTTCCTCTCTTCGTCGATTCTTGCTTCTAGAATAACGCCCTCTTGAACCTTCTTCTTCACATTTATCAGCTCTTAGTATGTAGCTTGAGCGGCTTTAACTTTATCGATTAAAGTCGATTTTAATCGTATATTCGTTATCTTCACGTGGGTTCGAATATTCACACTTGTAACCGTATACGATCTTCTACACAACGCGTCAGCTACCACGTTCACTTTTCCACGATGTTATTGAATGGTACGATCGTAATCTTCAACAGCTCGAGCCAACGTCTTTGGCGCATAATACGTTCGTTTTAGTTGAAGAAATATTTGAGGGTTTAAGAAATGGGTTTTGTACTGGGGTCAATACAAAATTCAATTTTACGCTCTGGGGTAGGCTAAGAAGTCTTCAAGAATACGTCAAGAAATTTATTAACAATAGAAATATCGTTCAAAACTGTGACCCTCATCCAAGACTTGGATAACACGTCACATTGATACCTATCAACTTGTCATCATCATTTACAACGTCTCCTACGGAAAGTCTAGCTTCGGTGCATTCCACACCAGGAAGTCAACAGCGAAAGGAACGGGGATTTTTACTTATGGCTTGATATGACAATGATTGACTTTAGTGGTTTGGTTACTTTGAATTTGCATAACAGGTTGGTTAGGAGTATGAAAGCTAACAACCTTACGAGAAGCATGATGAGTAGTGAACCAATCGTTTCAAAAAAATCACATCAAAGGCAAGTATTTTCAAAGAGATAAGATCGACAGGTAACGTGAAAGTGTTGATTTGAACAAGATTTATAAATAGTAGAGGTAACGAAGGTTTCTCCCAACTGAGTTTAAACAGACATATCAAAGTCTAAGTTCTCCGGAGTTAACTTCAAACATTTAACACAACTAGGTGAAATAAAAGAGTGAGTAGAACCGGTATCTAACACGGTATAGACTTCGCAAGAGTTTATGATTAGCTTACCCGCGATAACTTCATTTGGGTTCCTCACTTGTTAGAAAGTCATGACAACCGCTCTCCCTTGAACTACCCGGCTTTGACTTGTCTGGGGTAGCATTTGGTGTCATTACTATCGTTGGAATTGACTTTAATATAGGGCATATTCCACCCTCAACTGCTTCATCGTACTCCTGCTTCATGATCTGAATCATCAATCTTCGATCCATATCGAGTTCAGATTGACCGCTCTGTACAGGGTAATTCAAAACTCGATGTTGGGTTCTCCCAATTGCTGTCCAAAAAGAGAAATGTATATCATCTATTTTAGCCTTTTTGGATCGGACGTCTCTTTCTACAATATCAACACGTCGTGCGGCTTTTACCCACGCATCCTTCATTCTCACTCGTTCAGTTGTTTCTTCTTTCAGCTGATCCTTGATATTTGAATTCTCAGATTCCAACTTTAATATCTTACACTCTGCCAAAGCGTGATTTTGTTCGAGCAACACATATCGGGTAACACAATTTTGAATCGTTACATCTCTTTGCTCCACGACCGCCTGTCGTTCTTCAGCCTGCTCTTCTAACTCATGAACACGATTTTTTAATTCTAAGTTTTGATCATAGATTTCTTCTAACCAATTCTCCTCAGGTTCCTCTTCTTCCTCTTCTTCCTCTTCTTCCTCACTCTCAGCTGCTACCTCTGCCACTAACTCGGGTGCAACTATTAGTTCTTCACTTACCACGTAGATATCTCTAATTTCTTCTTCGCCTGATATTACATTATCCTGGTTGGTGATTAGAGGTGCCACGGTCTCATTCACTCCATTGTTGACATTTCCAGCTGCCATTTTTAAATACTGCCACAAAACAAAGGTTAATTAACATATAACATATTATCCATATACTTTGACCGACCAATTAAATACCAAATAAACTTAGGTAGGTCATACTAGCGAAGGAATTTCCCGTCTCTCCCCTCCTAGTTCTATTCTCACATCCTAGCTAGGGATCATATCCCTAAGCTCTGATACCAACTGTGACGCCCCCAAAATTAGGTATACATCACCCATCTTGGGTCGTCAGATGCAAAGTACAGAATACAAATACAACTTACTAATACAACTGTCGTGTACAATACGACAAAACATAAACTGTGAGTTTGAATACAAATATTATCTTCTAGAGAGTATTCATACTCAAAAGGAGTCCTCATTACATTTATTAACACACTATTACATAGAATAGTGAGGACTACTAACTAATACTATCATTCGAACCATCACCCCGTTTTCCGACTTGCCCCAGCTACGTTCTCATTTCCTGAAGAGAACAGTGAAAGAAAGGGTGAGCTCAACTAGCTCAGTAAGAAATATTATGACTAAGATAATGCAGAATAAATTATCATTAGCCTTCAACAATGTTAAACTGATAAAATATAATAGACATCAAGTTTAACTGCAGCGGAACAAGCAATCCATTAAAAGAGTCAAGTAGAAAATAAACTCTACTATCTTTTATGATTTAAAAGGTTTTTTAACACTGCTATCGCTGAGACTCAGCTTAATAAAACAATCCACATCATCGAATCACCCCTGCACTACGGCCAAGGATATTCGTGTATTCATTAATGGTCATGATCATGCCAACAACTGTCCATCAATGCACTACGGGCCAATGAGGACTTTTACCACATTATTTGTAACATTACGGTCATGATTATACCGAATAATCCCTGGTCATAATCATACTAAGTCCATCTATGCACTACAGGCCACAGATGACTTTCAACATTTTATAAACATGAGGATGATGACAATGATATAAGAATTCAATAAAACAAGTTCAAGAATTAATTTATCCAAGAATTAACAACGTCCAAATTGTCAACATGATACTGCTTTGTGGAGTAAAATTCAAGAATACTTAGAAGAATATTTTCATGAAAAGATACTGGATGAAACGCAATTATCAAGGATATTCCACAAATTTCATGGAGTATAGAAGTCAAAACTTAACCAACTGAGTATAATAAAAAATGGAATAACAAAAGAAATCACCATGCATGCGATAGACCGCACAGACAGGTTATTCCAACAGAATAATAAATAATGGAACCAGGTCCGGCGTAAACGCACAGACAGGATATTCCGACAGAATAATAAATAATGGAACCAGGTCCGGCGTAAACGCACAGACAGGATATTCCGACAGAATAATAAATAATGGAACCAGGTCCGGTGTAAAACACACAGACAGGATATTCCAACAGAATAATAACAAGACGGAACCAGGTCCGGTGTAAAACACACAGACAGGATGTTCCAACAGAATAATAATAAAAACGGAACCAGGTCCGGTGTAAAACACACAGACAGGATGTTCCAACAGAATAATAATAAAAACGGAACCAGGTCCGGTGTAAAACACACAGACAGGATGTTCCAACAGAATAATAGAAGAATGTCACCAAGTATAGGGTAAACCGCGTATACAGGTTATTCCAACAGAATAATAATAAATGGAATAACAACAGTTCTCTTCATGAATAAGAAAGAATAACACCCCTTACCATAAAAGAACTGGATATAAGAGTAGTGAAGTAGCAGAAAACTTTTCTTCTATCTCTATATAGTATCTCTCTATAGTTTCTCTCTCTAGAGTTCAGTGAATTCGTAAGAAAATAATGAAGGAATGGGCTTCTATTTATAGGAAAATGGAATGCATAGTAACTAATCCATGAACGGTCCAGATTGATTACTTTAATTTGACGGTCCATATTTAAAGAAAAATCTTTTAAATAAAATATAATATATTCTATTTATAGAATAACTTTAATAAAGTATTCTGTTTTATATAAAAAGATGTTTCTGTTTTATTACGTTAATAATACGAATAAAACAAAACGTCATTATCGCTAAATAATTCATATTATTAACTGACAATAATGAAATCAAACTGAGTGACTTCTCACATAAGCATTAATAATTAATACCGTGTGCTACTGTGCAACCACACGTATTACTGTACTTTTACTACCGAGTAGTTCAACAGTATCAACGGTAAAACTTCCGCCGTTATTTTCATAAAGTATGTTTGTCGTTTTCTCAATCCGACAATAATTTCGTTGTGGGGTTCACCAATAATTGTACCGTCGTACGGATATTTCCCGACAAAAAGAATATTCTCCGACCAATCGAATATAATATGACAACTTGCATACTTTGCAAAATTTATAAATACTACCCATAACTATTATATCAAATCCACACAATAATATAAAAAAAATTATTTCGAGAAAAATTAAATATTTATTCATAAAATCTGGGGTTTCACATGAGTTACTATTCACGAGTTACTATTCACGACGGGTTACTATTCATGAGTTACTATTCACGAGTTACTATTCACGGGTACTATTCACTACAAAATTAGTTTCTTTTTCTAACCAAATTGTAGTTGATTTATGAATATTACTCTAGAGATTAAAACTATGTATTGATTATATTAATTTTATTATCATATATAACATTTTTATAACCCTGATGTTGAAATTCTCTTTCACTGGAGTGTAAAGATGGGTAGATTATTGGTATGATCATGACTATAGGTTCTCTTTGGCCAGTAGTGCAAAGTTGAATTGTTGACTGGTATGATCATAACCATTGAATTTATAATTGAATATCTTTAGCTTAAGTGCAAAGGTGAAATGATCAACATGGTTATAATTATTGGTTATATAAATTCTGAAATGATTATATATTTCTTTGAGATAATAATATAGTTGGCCTGTAGTGCAAATATGAACTGTTGAGGAATATCTTTGGCCTGTAGTGCAAAGATGAGTTGTTGATGAATATCTTTGGCCCGTAGTGCAAAGATGAAATTATTAGTATGATTATGAACATGAACTGTGATTTGGTATAACCATGATCTTTGATGTTTCAGGTAAAGACAAGTGATGAAAATTATCTTTGTCCTGGATGAGAAGAGGAATTTAGAACTACAATTATGATTACGAGTTATACATGTGATTGTGGACAGAAATTGTTGATTGATGTTACAGGGATAAACATTGTTGGTGGACTTTTATCATAGAGAAGATAATAGACTTTATAGTCTATTTGACTCTTCTAATGGATTGCTTGTTCCGCTGCAACTATGGTTGAAATTTTTATCATCTACCATATGTTCTAAATCTCTGATTTAATTCTGTTGAAGACTATTGATAATTTAATTATCTTTAGTCATGATATTCTTTACTGAGCTAGTTGTGCTCACCCTTTTGCTTCACAATTCTTTTCAGGTAATAAGAGTGTAGTTGGGTCGAGCGAGGGTAACGGGGAAATAGAACGGTGGTCATCATTTAGTAGTTATATTTGGTGAAGAAAATAGGGTGAGGCGAACCCAACGTTGGAAGGGTGTTTCGTCACTATCATATAAGATGTCTAATGACATACAACCTCGTGTCATCATAAGACAGGGTTGTGCTCATCCACTTGTCGAGTATATCTACGAGCACTACCTATATAATCTTGGTATTTGTTTAAAGTATAATTCTCAATTGGAGACAGTGGAGATAATGATATGTCAAGAGAAGACTCACTATTGGGAAGAATATGATAGTAATCTTCTCATTTTTCTTTGGGGTCTATTGGGTCAACCAAGGATAATTCTGTGGCCATATGATATCTATCATAACCTAGAAGCATGGTCTCCCATGTACGAAGGTTTCCTTGAGCACTTCCCAAAGATTCTAATTTCTAAAACAGTTTTTGACTATACCTTTATGTAAGGTGTCATTGTGACGTGCTATCCAAGGTTGGGACATGAGTCACATTTGGTATATATTTGTATCCAAACTCACAGCATATGTGTTGTTGTATTGAGCACGATAATTGTTGTAATAAAGTTGTAGTTGTTTTCTATACCATGTATTTGGCGACTCAGAATAAGTTGGATGGAATGGACCTATTTTGGGGGCGTCACAGTTGGTATCAGAGCTTAGGGATATGATCTCTGGCGGAGATCGGAGATTAGAACTAGGAGGGGAGAGATGAGTAAATTCTTCGCTAGTGTTTCCTACCTAAGCTTATTTGTTGGTCAGTCATAATATCGGGATATTATGTGATATGTTAATTTGTTCAATTAACCCTTGTTTTGAAGCTGTATTCTAGAATGATATCTGAAATACATGAGATGGGCAATGGAGAAATTATGATGACAGGGAAGATGGAATTTGAAATGAAAGGAAGGTATTCTCAACTCTTTGAAATACCAGGTACGTAAATTTCGAGGACGAAATTTCATAAGGAGGGGAGATTGTAAGACCCCGAATTTTATGAAATAAAAGTATTCAATTTTTCTTATAATTACTATTCAGTAAATGGTTAAATTGATAAATGTTAAAGTTAAGGGTGATATATGAATTTTTTTCGAAATACACAAGTGGTTATAAAATATTCATTGTTGTCGGGGAATATTCGTTTGATCGTGGAATATTTTTACTGTCGGAGAATATTCGTACGACGGCGCAGCTATTTGTGGGCCCCATAACGGAAAACGGTAGGATGAAGATAACGACAAAAATTGAGTTTTTATAAATAACGGCGTAGTTGTTACCGTTAATACTGTTGGAATACCCGGTGGTTAAAACACAGTAATACGCGTTGTTGCACAGTAGCACACGGTATTGCACCAATTATTGATTCTTACGTAAGAAGGCACTACTCAATAATTGTTACAGTAATTACTGTTCAATATTATATTTTATTGATTCAATAATTGCTGCGTTGATATTTTATATTACTGTTGTTTTAATAATTGTCACTACACAGTATTTTCTATTATCGGAACAATAATTCATATTATCTGAATAATATTATTAGATAATATTATTGGTAATGTCTAGAAAGTTCTGTCTAAGAAGAGGTTTGGTCATCTAATTGGGCGCCAGTAAGGAAGAGATCCTTATTGGAAAGCCTCATATTTCCTGGGAACTGCCTAATTGTCAGTAATATGATTCTGTAATATTATTTGTGTATAATTAATTATTGATTTATATGATGAGGAAAATATTGATTTTATGTGGATATAGATGGAGAAAATTTTAATGTGACAATTGTTGAAAATTAATATTTTATCTTTTTTTGATAAAATAATTCATTCAAATATATTATTTTAATAATATATTAATGGTGATATTTTTATAATGAATGTGGGATATAAGAATAAATGAGGAGGAAGAGTATTTTTATTGGATTAAATGTTTAACACATGTTTTGTGTGTTGGTGGACACAATTCTTGACCGAAAATTTATTATAGACTGTAAAATCGTCCGTTTGTGGATTTCGGTCAATTTCTGTTTGGAATTTGAAAAAACTTTCTTCTGCAAAGTTGTAGATAATGGAATTTTCTATAGAAATTCGCGAGTTTTGAATTTTTTTGATAAAAAGACTATTTATTGTGAATTATTGAAGGTTTGGTATATCGGGTCTGAATTGATTTTTGGAGTTTTAAGTACTTTTTGTTAGAAAAACGTTTTTGTTGCTTTTGGCACATGTGTGGCTGATTTCTTTGGTCAAAATGGTGGGCTAAGGAAAATTATATAAATATATTATTATTATATTCAATTTTCTGCTTTGGTGTTCTAAGCATTTTTCTATAAATAGGGTGCTTAGGTTAGAATTGAAAATCACACCAGAAACTGAAGTTTTCTCTCTATTTCTCTCTCTATATATCAAGCGTATTCTTGTGAGTATTTTGATATCTTGAGTGTTGATATACGGTGCAAGTTCGTTCAGCGTTATTCCAGTCAGGAGTACTGCTCTTTTGAGGTAAGGGATTGTAAGGGATAGTAAGGGATGTTATATTTTTCATAATGATATTATTCTTTTAATATCATTATACCGAAATATTGGTATGGATTTTATTGTGAAATTTCTACTTTTTTCATGTTGGAGTTACTATTCATGAGTTAATATTCACGAGTTACTATTCACGAGTTACTATTTACGAGTTACTATACATGAGTTACTATTCACGAGTTACTATTCACGATGGGTTACTATTCATGAGTTACTATTCACGGGTACTATTCACTATAAAATTGGTTTCTTTTTCTAACCAAATTATAGTTGATTTATGAATATTACTCTGGAGATTAAAATTATGTATTGATTATATTGATTTTATTATCATATATAATATTTTTATAACCCTGATGTTAAAATTCTCTTTCACTGGAGTGTAAAGATGGGTAGATTATTGGTATGATCATGACTATAGGTTCTCTTTGGCCAGTAGTGCAAAGTTAAATTGTTGACTGGTATGATCATGACCATTGAATTTATAATTGAATATCTTTAGCTTAAGTGCAAAGGTGAAATGATCAACATGGTTATAATTATTGGTTATATAAATTCTGAAATGATTATATATTTCTTTGAGATAATAATATAGTTGGCCTGTAGTGCAAATATGAACTGTTGAGGAATATCTTTGGCCTGTAGTGCAAAGATGAGTTGTTGATGAATATCTTTGGCCCGTAGTGCAAAGATGAAATTATTAGTATGATTATGAACATGAACTGTGATTTGGTATAACCATGATCTTTGATGTTTCAGGTAAAGACAAGTGATGAAAATTATCTTTGTCCTGGATGAGAAGAGGAATTTAGAACTACAATTATGATTACGAGTTATACATGTGATTGTGGACAGAAATTGTTGATTGATGTTACAGGGATAAAACATTGTTGGTGGACTTTTAACATAGAGAAGATAATAGACTTTATAGTCTATTTGACTCTTCTAATGGATTGCTTGTTCCGCTGCAACTATGGTTGAAATTTTTATCATCTACCATATGTTCTAAATCTCTGATTTAATTCTGTTGAAGACTATTGATAATTTAATTATCTTTAGTCATGATATTCTTTACTGAGCTAGTTGTGCTCACCCTTTTGCTTCACAATTCTTTTCAGGTAATAAGAGTGTAGCTGGGTCGAGCGAGGGTAACGGGGAAATAGAACGGTGGTCATCATTTAGTAGTTATATTTGGTGAAGAAAATAGGGTGAGGCGAACCCAACGTTGGAAGGGTGTTTCGTCATTATCATATAAGATGTCTAATGACATACAACCTCGTGTCATCATAAGACAGGGTTGTGCTCATCCACTTGTCGAGTATATCTACGAGCACTACCTATATAATCTTGGTGTTTGTTTGAAGTATAATTCTCAATTGGAGACAGTGGAGATAATGATATGTCAAGAGAAGACTCACTATTGGGAAGAATATGATAGTAATCTTCTCATTTTTCTTTGGGGTCTATTGGGTCAACCAAGGATAATTCTGTGGCCATATGATATCTATCATAACCTAGAAGCATGGTCTCCCATGTACGAAGGTTTCCTTGAGCACTTCCCAAAGATTCTAATTTCTAAAACAGTTTTTGACTATACCTTTATGTAAGGTGTCATTGTGACGTGCTATCCAAGGTTGGGACATGAGTCACATTTGGTATATATTTGTATCCAAACTCACAGCATATGTGTTGTTGTATTGAGCACGACAATTGTTGTAATAAAGTTGTAGTTGTTTTCTATACCATGTATTTGGCGACTCAGAATAGGTTGGATGGAATGGACCTATTTTGGGGGCGTCACATTGTTAGCTTGTGTATGGGTATGTGCTGTTGGAATACAGGTACAGGTACAAGATGTGGGTTAAATCCCTGGATATTGCAAAAACAAATTAAATATTAAAAAAAAATAGTCATTATTCTCGACGGAATATAACTATTCTCGACGGACTTCCGTCGGAAATAATAACTCCCCAATTTTTCCCTACTGCCACGTGTCATGCTTATCACCGTCCGAATACTATCGACCGAATATTTTCAGTCGGACATATAGTAACCCCGACCGAATATTCAGTCGACGATAAGTCCGTCGATCTTAAGTATCTCCGACTGAAAGATCGACGGACTTAATTTCGACCTGCTTATATACGACCGAATTTCCGACCGAATATTCCGTCGAAAATATGGTTAACCTCGACGGAATATGCTTATTTCTGACCGAATATTCTGTCGGAAATAATCCTTTTTGTTGTAGTGAGTGCCTATACAATTGTCAAAAAATGACAAAAAAACTAATGAGGCAATATATTCGTTCTTTAACTATAACTTTTTGTTATGTATGACACGATGCTATACTGCTATGTTTTTGGCCATGGTGTTTGTTTGATATGAAGATCCAACTTAATTATTAATTCTCGTGCTTTTCAGTTTTCGCATGTAACATGTGTTTTCCCTTCATGTTTGAGGACCGAAACTGAGACATTCTTTCGTTGTTAATTTCCCTTTCGTTTGGATGTTAGAATTCTGGTACAAGTAAGCGTATACGAGAAAAGGATCTTCAAAATGCATCAAGTACATGTGTCAGATATTTGAGGCTTGGTGAGGTTTGCGTAATGTGTAACAGACTTCAAATATACCACTAGCAATCATATCAATATAACAATTCGATGACATTGTGCATGACACTTTCTAAATATTTGTTAATGCTTTAGAATGAAAGAGTTACCCATTTTTAACCATATTGGTTACATTATAAATATTTTTATCAAGACATTAATATATATATATATATATATACACACACACACACACACACACACACAACTGTTATGTAATGTTCTAGGGTTTAGTGATCAGATTAATTATATACTTGGATATGTATTTTAGCACAAAATTTTTATGCAACACTATACAACATATGTTATTAAAATTTGATAATCGCATAACAATCTACCATCTTCTTATTATATTTTAATTTATTAATTGCATGTATAAATTTATTATTAACAAAATGAATAATCCCGCTGCAAAGCGCGGGTTTGTATCTAGTAGTAAGTTGTGATTGATATTATTTATTATTTTAATTTTATTTTAAATGTTTTAAATTGTATAATATTATGTTGTAATATAATTATAAATGGTATAATAGTATGTTGTATTTATAGGGAGAAAATTAGGTTAAATAACGGAGAGTAATGATAATAGCTCAGTAATGATAATATCATAAAGTAGTAATTTTAGGAGATAATAATTAAATTAGGAATGATAATATCATAACAGTTGACATTACCAAAATAGTTTAGATTTATAGTGATTTAGGGGATTATAAATTCAAAATATTAATTTTGGATTAAAAAAATAGTGTTTTTAGGAGATAATAATTAAATTAGTAATGATAATATTAGAATAGTTAACATTATCATAACAGTTTAGATTTGTAGTGATTTATGAGATTATAAAATCAAAATATTAATGTGGGATTTAAAAATAGTGATTTTAAGAGATAATAATTAAGTAGCGATAATATAAAAACTGGAGTAATGGATGAGCACATTAATTAGGTAGGACACGTGTTTTGTTAAGGGCCTTAAGAAGCATTAATTAGGCATGACATGTATTGAATTTTGAGGATGACAAATGTCAAGCTATGGTGTGACGCCCCCAAAATTAGGTATACATCACCCATCTTGGGTTGTCAGATACATAGTACAGAATACAAATACAACTGATTAATACAACTGTCGTGTACAATACGACAAAACATAAACTGTGAGTTTGAATACAAATATTATCTTCTAGAGAGTATTCATACTCAAAAGGAGTCCTCATTACATTTATTAACACACCATTACATAGAATAGTGAGGACTACTAACTAATACTATCATTCGGACCATCACTCCGTTCCCCGACTTGCCCCAGCTACGTTCTCATTTCCTGAAGAGAACAGTGAAAGAAAGGGTGAGCTCAACTAGCCCAGTAAGAAATATTATGACTAAGATAATGCAGAATAAATTATCATTAGCCTTCAACAATGTTAAACTGATAAAATATAATAGACATCAAGTTTAACTGCAGCGGAACAAGCAATCCATTAAAAGAGTCAAGTAGAAAATAAACTCTACTATCTTTTATGATTTAAAAGGTTTTTCAACACTGCGATCGCTGAGACTCAGCTTAATAAAATAATCCACATCATCGAATCACCCCTGCACTACGGCCAAGGATATTCGTGTATTCATTAATGGTCATGATCATGCCAACAACTGTCCATCAATGCACTACGGGCCAATGAGGACTTTTACCACATCATTTGTAACATTGCGGTCATGATTATACCGAATAATCCCTGGTCATAATCATACCAAGTCCATCTATGCACCACAGGCCACAGATGACTTTCAACATTTTATAAACATGAGGATGATGACAATGATATAAGAATTCAATAAAACAAGTTCAAGAATTAATTTATCCAGGAATTAACAACGTCCAAATTGTCAACATGATACTGCATTGTGGAGTAAAATTCAAGAACGCTTAGAAGAATATTTTCTTGAAAAGATACTGGATGAAACGCAACTATCAAGGATATTCCACAAATTTCATGGAGTATAGAAGTCAAAACTTAACCAACTGAGTATAATAAAGAATGGAATAACAAAAGAAATCACCATGCATGCGATAGACCGCACAGACAGGTTATTCCAACAGAATAATAAATAATGGAACCAGGTCCGGCGTAAACGCACAGACAGGATATTCCGACAGAATAATAAATAATGGAACCAGGTCCGGTGTAAAACACACAGACAGGATATTCCAACAGAATAATAAACGGAACCAGGTTCGGTGTAAAACACACAGACAGGATATTCCAACAGAATAATAATAAAACGGAACCAGGTCCGGTGTAAAACACACAGACAGGATGTTCCAACAGAATAATAAACGGAACCAGGTCCGGTGTAAAACACACAGACAGGATGTTCCAACAGAATAATAGAAGAATGTCACCAAGTATAGGGTAGACCGCGTATACTGGTTATTCCAACAGAATAATAACAAATGGAATAACAGAAGTTCTCTTCATGAATATAAAAGAAATAATATTCCCTACCTTAAAAGAACTGGATATTGGAAAAGTGATGTAGCAGAATACTTTTATTCTCTCTCTCTCTTATTCTCTCTATACTTTCTCTCTCTATAGCTTGAATGAATTCGTGAAAAATAATGAAGCCCTAGGCCTCTATTTATAGAAAAACTGAGGGTGGCTCTTGGTCTTAACGAAGGGTCAAATGACTCTTGGTCTTAACGAAGGGTCAAATGACTCTTGGTAATATTGAAGGGACAACTACTATTGACGAAAGTAATTACTATTGACCAAGGTAAATACTATTGACGAAGGTAATTACTATTGACCAAGGTAAATACTATTGACCAAGGTAAATACTATTGACGAAGGTAATTACTATTGACCAAGGTAAATACTATTGACGACGGTAATTACTATTGACGACGGTAATTACTATTGACGACGGTAATTACTATTGACGAAGAGACTCTTAGATGATGACATATGGCCCCCCATAAAATAACCAAACTTACCACAATGTCTCAATTATTGATTTAATAATATAACATATTATACAGACGATACTATGACAATAATTTAAGAGATATGATGCAGCAATTACTATAGCAATAATTGAGTATAGCTGAGTGACTTCTCACGTAAGCATCAATAATCAATACCGTGTGCTACTATGCAACCACGCGTATTACTGTACTTTTACTACCGAGTAGTTCAACAGTTTTAACGGTTTTAACGGTAACACCTCAGCCGTTATTTTTTTATAGAAAGATAATTCTGTCGTTTTCTCAATCCGACAATAATTCCGTTGTGGGGTCCACCAATGATTGTGCCGTCGTACGAATATTCCCCGACAAAAAGAATATTCTCCGACCAAACGAATATTTTATAACAACTTGCTTACTTTGCAAAATTTATAAATATTACCCACAACTATAACATTATATCAAATTAACTCCATAATATTCAAAAATGATATTTATAGAAAATTCATCTTTATTTATAAAAGTTGGGGTCTTACAACCTCCCCTTCTTATGAAATTTCGCCCTCGAAATTAGGGTACGTACCTGGTATGTCGAAGAGGTAAGGATACCTTGATTTCATTTCTGATTCTAACTCCCAAGTCATTTCCTCAACATCGTGGTTTCTCCACAAAACTTTAACTTGAGGTATAACCTTGGAGCGTAGAATATGTTCCTTCTTATCCAAGATTTGAACAGGAACTTCTTCATACGTCAAATCCTCCGCTATTTCGTCCGGTTCTAACTCAATAATGTGGTTCGGGTCTTCCACATATTTGCGTAACATGGATATGTGGAAAACGTTATGAACACGAGACATACTTGGCGGTAAAGCGAGTCTATAAGCCACAGTTCCTACTCGATCGAGGATTAAAAATGGACCGATGAATCGAGGATTTAGCTTTCCTCTCTTTCCAAATCTCGTAACTCCTTTCCATGGAGCAACACGTAAGAACACATGATCTCCTACATCAAATTCCACGTCCTTTCGATGAAGATCAGCATAACTCTTTTGTCGATCTTGTGAGGTTTTTATACGTTGTCGGATCGTTTGAATCTTTTCTGTAGTCATACGTACCAACTCCGGTCCCAACAACGTTGCTTCGCCCACCTCATCCCAGCATACTGGAGAACGACATTTTCTTCCATACAATGCTTCGAATGGAGCCATGCCAATACTTGCTTGATAACTGTTGTTGTAGGAAAACTCCACCAATGGTAAGAACTTGTCCCAACTTCCCTTGAAGTCAAAGACACAGAGTCTTAATAGATCTTCAAGAGTTTGAATAGTCCTCTCTGATTGTCCGTCCGTCTGAGGATGATATGCTGAACTAAATCGTAACTCCGTGCCCATAGCTTTTTGTAAACTAACCCAAAATCGTGAAGTGAATCTTGGGTCTCGATCAGAAACTATGGATACTGGCATACCATGCAGTCTTACAATCTCGTTTATGTACATACGAGCAAGACGTTCAAGTGTATAAGTTTCTCGTATCGGTAAGAAATGAGCAGACTTGGTCAATCTATCAACAATGACCCAAATCGCATCAATACCTTGAGAAACCCTTGGAAGACCGGTAACGAAATCCATGGTAATGTGCTCCCACTTCCATTCTGGAATTTCAAGTGGTTGCAAGGACCTTTTGGTACTTGATGCTCCGCTTTGACTCGTTGACAAGTTAGACACCTTGAGATAAACAACGCTATCTCTCTCTTCATATTGCTCCACCAAAATGTATGACGAAGATCATGATACATTTTGGTACTTCCAGGATGGATTGCAAACGGTGTGTTGTGCGCCTCCATCATGATTTCATACTTTAAATCAGGGTTGTTAGGAACACAAAGTCTGGAGTTGACTCGAAGTATTCCTTCTTCATCGATTCTTGCTTCCGGCATAGAACCTTCTTGCACTTTCTTCCTCATACGCATCAGCTCCAGGTCTGTAGCTTGAGCAGCTTTAACTTTATCGATTAAAGTCGGTTCTACTCGTATATTCGCCATCATCACATGGGTCCCTGGAGTCTTTAACTCTATCTCCATCCTTTGCAAGTCACACAAAATGGGTCTTTGCGTTGTTAATATTGCACTTGTACCCGCATATGATCTTCTACTCAATGCGTCAGCTACCACGTTCGCTTTTCCAGGATGGTATTGAATGGTATGATCATAATCTTTCAACAGTTCAAGCCAACGTCGTTGTCGCATGTTGAGTTCCTTTTGAGTGAAGAAATATTTGAGGCTTTTATGATCCGTAAAGATCTCCACTTTCTCCCCATACAAGTAATGCCTCCAAATTTTAAGTGCAAAGACAACAGCTGCCAACTCTAGATCATGAGTAGGATAATTCCTCTCATATTCCTTGAGTTGTCTTGATGCATAGGCTATGACTTTTCCATGTTGCATGAGAACGCATCCCAACCCTTTGCTCGAAGCATCACTGTAGATGACAAATCCCTCCGAGCCAGATGGTATTGTTAGAACAGGTGCTGAAATGAGTCTCCTCTTGAGTTCTTGAAAACTCTGCTCACATTCTTCGCTCCAACCAAACTTTGTATCTTTCCGAGTCAGCTGAGTTAATGGAGTAGCGATTCGAGAAAATCCTTCCACGAATCTCCGATAATAACCAGCTAAACCAAGAAAGCTACGTACCTCGGTCACTGATTTAGGTTGCTCCCAGCTTTGAATAGCTTCAATCTTTGCCGGGTCAACCGATATTCCACGACTTGATACTACGTGCCCAAGGAATGCTACCTCCTCCAGCCAGAACTCGCATTTCTTCAACTTGGCATAAAGCTTGTATTCACGAAGCTTTTGGAGTACCAGCCTCAAGTGTTGCTCATGATCTTCACGGCTTTTGGAATAAATAAGGATGTCATCAATAAAGACGACCACAAAATGATCCAAATATTCCTTGAATACCCGGTTCATCATATCCATGAAGGCAGCAGGAGCATTAGTCAATCCAAAGGACATGACTAGGAATTCATAATGCCCGTACCGAGTTCTAAAAGCCGTCTTTGGAATATCCTCAGTTCTAACCTTCAGCTGATGATATCCAGAACGAAGATCGATCTTTGAAAAGAATTGTGCTCCTTGCAACTGGTCAAACAGGTCATCAATACGTGGCAATGGGTACCTGTTTTTGATGGTGACATGATTCAACTCCCGATAATCAATACAAAGTCGCATACTTCCATCTTTTTTCTTCACGAATAGAACAGGAGCACCCCAAGGAGAAGTACTAGGACGAATAAAGCCAATGTCTAACAATTCCTGCAGTTGGATCTTTAACTCCTGAAGTTCAATAGGAGCCATTCGATATGGGGCTTTGGAAATGGGTTTTGTACCGGGTTCAAGGTCGATACAAAATTCAATTTCACGCTCTGGGGGTAGGCCAGGAAGTTCTTCAGGGAATACGTCAGGGAATTTATTAACAATAGAAATATCATTCAAAACTGACGTATTTTTGTTTAGATCTGTGACATGAGCTAAGAAAGCTTGACATCCGTTTTTCAATAAACGAATAGCTTTATGGCTTGAGATGACAGCGATTGATTTTAATGGTTTGGTTGCTTGAATTCGCATAATAGGTCGATTAGGAATATGAAAGCTAACAACCTTACGAAAACAATCAATTTTTGCATAATGAGTAGTTAACCAATCAATCCCTAGAATCACGTCAAATGCAAGTATTTTTAATGAAATCAGATCGATAGGTAATGTGTGGGTACCAACTTGAACCAAACAAGACTTATAAACAGTGGAGGTAATGAAGGTTTCTCCCAACGGAGTTTCTACAGATAAGTCAAAGTCTAATTTCTCCGGAATCAAATTTAATCGATGAGCGCAAGTAGGAGAAATAAAAGAATGGGTTGAACCGGTATCAAATAAAGTATAAACTTCTTTAGAGTTTATGATAAGCTTACCCGTGATGACCTCATTGGGTTCCTTGCTCTCTGGGAGTTCACAACAAACGCTCTCCCTTGCACAACCGGTTTTGACTTTTCTGGGACGGCTTTTGGTGCCTCCATCCTAGCTGAATTTGTCTTCGGTAAACGACAAAATCGGGCTAAATGACCTTCTCTTCCACAATTATAACATGCTTTGGACGGCATCGCGCAGTTTGGACTGATGTGCCCCTCCCCTCCGCATTTGAAACATATGATAGGTGGTCGTTCTCCTTCCTTAACGACAGGTGCTGGTGCTGACGTCTTTCCATCATTGTTGAATCTCCTCTTCTTGAAATGTCCATTCTTATTGTTTTGGCCCTGATTACCACCGAAGTGGTTACCATTTTTGGCCTGTTGATTCCCTCCACGCTTGTTGTCACCGCTTCGATGACTGCTCTCACTGGTATTATCATTTTGCCGGCTGCTCTCTTTTGGTTGCGTTGTCTCGTTATCGCGCTCCACCAACTGAGCCCTATTTACAACATCTGAATACAAACACAGTTTATGAGAAACAAGATGTTGACGTATCTCCGGCTTCAAACCTCTTAAAAACATCCGCGTCATTCTTTCTTCATTATCCACCAGGTGGGACGCAAACCGGGATAACTCCGCAAATTTTGCCTCGTACTGCGACACGGTCATATTATTCTGCTCCAATTTGATGAACTCCACCTCCTTCATGTGACGAATACTCTCGGGAAAGTATTTGTCGTTAAACAGCTCTTGGAACTTCTCCCAAGACATCTTCAGTGCGGCAGGTTGAGTACGCTTTATCAATTTCCACCAGTAATCTGCCTCTCCTCGCAACATAAAGGCGGCAAAGGGAACCTTTTGCTCCTCGGAGCAACCCAAGACATCAAATATCTTGGTGATCTGCTTTATCCATGTTTCAGCTACAAGTGGTTTGGGTTCTCCCTTAAACTCCGGTGGTCCCAGCTCCTTAAACTGTTTAGCGGTGACCGCCTGAGAGTTTCCAGTATTTCCACCTACGTTGTGGACAGGAGCCGCTTTCACCTGTTGTTGCATGAATTGCATAAAGCCTCTGAACATTTGATCATTCATCATTTGGTCAGTGTTGTTGTTTGCATGAGGATTGACACCTTCCTGATGCACATTATCCTGATTATTGATATGTGGTGAATCAACAGTCGTCTGTGCTCCATTGCTATTCTCAACATTCTCGGATGCCATTTTCAGATACTGCCACAAAATAAAAATTAATTGATATGTCATATATTACCCTTATATTATGACCGACCAATTAAATACCATGCAAATAAACTTAGGTATGTCATACTAGCGAAGGAATTCCCCGTCTCTCCCCTCCTAGTTCTATTCTCACATCTTAGCCAGGGATCATATCCCTAAGCTTTGATACCAACTGTGACGCCCCCAAAATTAGGTATACATCACCCATCTTGGGTTGTCAGATACATAGTACAGAATACAAATACAACTGATTAATACAACTGTCGTGTACAATACGACAAAACATAAACTGTGAGTTTGAATACAAATATTATCTTCTAGAGAGTATTCATACTCAAAAGGAGTCCTCATTACATTTATTAACACACCATTACATAGAATAGTGAGGACTACTAACTAATACTATCATTCGGACCATCACTCCGTTCCCCGACTTGCCCCAGCTACGTTCTCATTTCCTGAAGAGAACAGTGAAAGAAAGGGTGAGCTCAACTAGCCCAGTAAGAAATATTATGACTAAGATAATGCAGAATAAATTATCATTAGCCTTCAACAATGTTAAACTGATAAAATATAATAGACATCAAGTTTAACTGCAGCGGAACAAGCAATCCATTAAAAGAGTCAAGTAGAAAATAAACTCTACTATCTTTTATGATTTAAAAGGTTTTTCAACACTGCGATCGCTGAGACTCAGCTTAATAAAATAATCCACATCATCGAATCACCCCTGCACTACGGCCAAGGATATTCGTGTATTCATTAATGGTCATGATCATGCCAACAACTGTCCATCAATGCACTACGGGCCAATGAGGACTTTTACCACATCATTTGTAACATTACGGTCATGATTATACCGAATAATCCCTGGTCATAATCATACCAAGTCCATCTATGCACCACAGGCCACAGATGACTTTCAACATTTTATAAACATGAGGATGATGACAATGATATAAGAATTCAATAAAACAAGTTCAAGAATTAATTTATCCAGGAATTAACAACGTCCAAATTGTCAACATGATACTGCATTGTGGAGTAAAATTCAAGAACGCTTAGAAGAATATTTTCTTGAAAAGATACTGGATGAAACGCAACTATCAAGGATATTCCACAAATTTCATGGAGTATAGAAGTCAAAACTTAACCAACTGAGTATAATAAAGAATGGAATAACAAAAGAAATCACCATGCATGCGATAGACCGCACAGACAGGTTATTCCAACAGAATAATAAATAATGGAACCAGGTCCGGCGTAAACGCACAGACAGGATATTCCGACAGAATAATAAATAATGGAACCAGGTCCGGTGTAAAACACACAGACAGGATATTCCAACAGAATAATAAACGGAACCAGGTCCGGTGTAAAACACACAGACAGGATATTCCAACAGAATAATAATAAAACGGAACCAGGTCCGGTGTAAAACACACAGACAGGATGTTCCAACAGAATAATAAACGGAACCAGGTCCGGTGTAAAACACACAGACAGGATGTTCCAACAGAATAATAGAAGAATGTCACCAAGTATAGGGTAGACCGCGTATACTGGTTATTCCAACAGAATAATAACAAATGGAATAACAGAAGTTCTCTTCATGAATATAAAAGAAATAATATTCCCTACCTTAAAAGAACTGGATATTGGAAAAGTGATGTAGCAGAATACTTTTATTCTCTCTCTCTCTTATTCTCTCTATACTTTCTCTCTCTATAGCTTGAATGAATTCGTGAAAAATAATGAAGCCCTAGGCCTCTATTTATAGAAAAACTGAGGGTGGCTCTTGGTCTTAACGAAGGGTCAAATGACTCTTGGTCTTAACGAAGGGTCAAATGACTCTTGGTAATATTGAAGGGACAACTACTATTGACGAAAGTAATTACTATTGACCAAGGTAAATACTATTGACGAAGGTAATTACTATTGACCAAGGTAAATACTATTGACCAAGGTAAATACTATTGACGAAGGTAATTACTATTGACCAAGGTAAATACTATTGACGACGGTAATTACTATTGACGACGGTAATTACTATTGACGACGGTAATTACTATTGACGAAGAGACTCTTAGATGATGACATATGGCCCCCCATAAAATAACCAAACTTACCACAACGTCTCAATTATTGATTTAATAATATAACATATTATACAGACGATACTATGACAATAATTTAAGAGATATGATGCAGCAATTACTATAGCAATAATTGAGTATAGCTGAGTGACTTCTCACGTAAGCATCAATAATCAATACCGTGTGCTACTATGCAACCACGCGTATTACTGTACTTTTACTACCGAGTAGTTCAACAGTTTTAACGGTTTTAACGGTAACACCTCAGCCGTTATTTTTTTATAGAAAGATAATTCTGTCGTTTTCTCAATCCGACAATAATTCCGTTGTGGGGTCCACCAATGATTGTGCCGTCGTACGAATATTCCCCGACAAAAAGAATATTCTCCGACCAAACGAATATTTTATAACAACTTGCTTACTTTGCAAAATTTATAAATATTACCCACAACTATAACATTATATCAAATTAACTCCATAATATTCAAAAATGATATTTATAGAAAATTCATCTTTATTTATAAAAGTTGGCGTCTTACATATGGTATATATATCATGTTATGCATTTTAGTAAATTTAATAGATTTGACTTGCATTGTTCCGCCTTTTTCTTTATCCTTGCCGGATTCTTATTAGATATTCCTTACATGGATAAAAGCATTAAATATCGCTTGATCACCAAGATTTTGACTTTATCGTAACAAATATTAAATCTTACAAAATAAAATAAAATATATTAATTTAATAAACTAATATAATTAAAAAGACAAAATTATGGATAATAAAATATATGAATCATGTGTCTATCACTTTCTCATATTAAAATTATATATTATCATAAAAATACAATCATAAAAGCTAACCCGTGCCTGGCACGGGATACAAGGTTATATATATATAACACATACAGCTATTGTATATACAAGTGAATGCTAAATTTCCATCTCTCTTATTAATTCTCGTATATAATCATGAATGTTTCTTTTACACGGCCGCCTGATTGTATTGCTCTAGTAGTGCTTGTGTTAAATTTGCTGATCAATAAGACACATGGGGAGATGATCAGCACTAACCAGATCGGAGCGAGGCGGTGCAATATTTTTCAAGGGAGATGGGTTTATGATAATACATATCCTCTTTATAACGCAACAGATTGTCCCTTCTTAGAGAAACCATTTACCTGCCAAAAGAACGGTCGACCGGACAGTTTCTTTCTCAATTACAGATGGCAGCCTATTGCATGCAACTTACCCAGGTACACCCATATAGGATATACAGAATTTTGTTTGCTGCACTCTTTCTATAGCATGTATAAGAAACTTGTTGTTCTACAAAAATAGCTAGTCTCGTCATTTTGCCAGTTTTCTGGATAGGTTGTTCTTAATTAATTTTTGTAATTTCTATTGGAATGTGCGGTACGTAGGATAACATATCTAGATTACGTTTTAACTTAACTGTAAAATACACAAGTTATTGAATAATTATCACAAACACAAATGCTTGAGTAGATCAAGATGATTAGTTGAACAAATACGCTGTGCATGTGTTTAACTTGGTGCTTATACAGAAGTATTGAGCTATTCATTGTAAAGAAGCCATCTCTCTCTCTCTCTCTCTCTCTCTCTCTATATATATATATATATATATATATTAATGAACCAAACAAAGAACATGTCAATGCTGGCACAACAGAAAATCGAGACAGTTCATGCATGATTCACTTCTCCATTATTAAAATAACTGCATTTAGAAAATTGGTATTTGCATTTAATATGTGGGTTCATTGTTGACATTGTAACGCTTGGCATATTTTAAATTTTTTTTGTCCCACAAAAACATGCTCTTGGAAGGTTCATCATGCATGTTCTAATTATCTTTGTTCTCAATGGTATGGGTCAAAACACATGTATCAGCTGAAAACTATAAAAGATATATATCAATGGCATCTCATTAGATCTATCTGTCACATGTTTTAAGGTTTTTAAAAATACCATAGTCTGATCACCTCTTTCGATCTCTTGAATATATACATCTGAGACGTACACAACTGCCTCATGCATATTTTATTCAGCTAAGAAATGTGGAGGAGAATAATAAATTAATTAAAAAAGATCATGTCACATGCATGTATATATGTGAAATTTTAGTTTCACATCATTATAGTTTTAGCAACATTGTCTAGTAACTATCTGTTCTAAAGTATTGAGAAGGACATGACAATAAGATCAGTTAAACAACACCTTGTAAGAAAAATAATTGAGAAAATAAATGATGTTCTAAGCCAGATTTAATATATATATGCTGATCATGTAGGTTCAATGGTAGAGATTTTATACAGAGAATAAAAGGGAAGCGCATTATGTTTGTCGGAGATTCGCTAAGCTTGAATCAGTGGCAGTCACTCGTTTGCATGCTTCACACAGCAGTTCCTCGTGCTAAATACAACATTCAAAGGTTTCAAGACCTATCAACATTTAGGTTACCTGTAAGATTTCTCTCTCTCTCTCTCTCATCATATGCAATCTCTTTCTGCTCCATTAGACAGTTTTATTTTCTTATTATTATTTTGGAAATTGATAATTATACATTACTTTTTGATATTTCCACATGAAAAGTGTTGCAATTGATGTATAGCGACGGTAATAACCGTAGCTGTAAGATTTATAACGACGATTTTCATCATGTGGAAATATAAAGGATTCAAGACCTATCTACATTTAGGTTACCTGTAAGATTTCTCTCAGTCTCTCTCTCATCATATGCAATCTCTTTCTGCTCCATTAGAAAGTTTTATTTTCTTATTATTATTTTGGAAATTGATAATTATACATGACTTTTTGATATTTTCACATGAAAAGTGTCGCTATTGATGTATAGCGATTGTAAAAACCGTCGTTATACCGTCGCTATAGGATCTAAAGAGACGGTTTTCATGTGAAAATATCAAAAAGTCATATGAAAATATCAGTTTCCTACTATTTTCTGGCTGAAACTAGTTGATTATATAAACATGTTTCCTTGAAAATTATTTAATTTGGTGATGATAATTAACCAAAAGTTCGTTACCAAATTTTACTATTCTATCCATTATAAAGTAGGCAATTCATTTATTTCTTTTTCTTCTATATATGTAATTTAAAAAAAACATATATGAACATGTAACCAAAATCAGAAAGAATTTATAATTCAGTGTACAAATTCTCATTTCACAATTTGCAGGCATACAATGTTACACTGATGTTCAGGCGCAACGCTTTTTTGGTTGACATTTCAAGCCAGAAAGATGGTAGAGTATTAAGGCTAGATTCTATCAGTGACGGAATTAAATGGAAGGGAATCGACACATTGATCTTCAATACATGGCACTGGTGGCTTCACACAGGAGCACAACAACCGTAACGCCATGAACTCGACATTACATGACAATTAATTAATTAGTATATTTATGTATTCTTTTATTTTTAAATTTTGGTTTTGCAGATGGGATTATATTCGAGTAGGAAATAAAACATACAGAGATATGAATCGCTTGGTTGCCTTTGAGATAGGTTTAAAAACATGGGCAAGATGGGTAGACTCCAATGTGTTTCCTAACAGGACCAAAGTCTTCTTTCAAGGTGTCTCACCTGATCATGGAAAGTAAGCAAGTACTGCCCCAAAATATATGGAAGTGATCCCATCCCATCCCATCCCATGCATTAATTTAATTTTAATAAGCCTTTAAAAAGTTAAAAGTCCAATGGGATTCTCATTTTGGGTCGTAAACTAATATATAGTACTAAGATATATAGTCATAATTATTGATATATATATATATATTTCTGATTCTTTAATTTGTTGTTAAATTACTAGTGCAACTGGTTGGGGAGAAATGAATAAAAGGGATTGCAGGGGGGAGCAACTGCCTGTATTTGGATCAACATATCCAGGAGAACCAAATCAATTGCAAGCTGAAGTTGTAGTAGAAAAAGTGTTGAGTAATATGGCAACTCCTGTTTATCTGCTGAATGCTACGACATTGTCTCAGTTAAGAAAAGATGGTCATCCATCCATCTACGGTTTTGGAGGAGTCCGAGGCTCAGACTGTAGCCACTGGTGTCTTCCAGGAGTTCCCGATACTTGGAATCAACTTTTATATGCAGCTTTCATACAGAACTAAACTGAATTCTTTGACTATTTTTTTTTTCTAAATTAATATATATGTAGCTAATCATTGATTTTTTTAGGAATGTAATATCAAATTTATAAATTTTATGTGTAGCAGTTGCATGTATCTAGTTTTACGTACATTTGATGCTTCACTTCTTAACTTTTGCAATTTTTCATTCTGCACAAAAGCATACAACTAAAAAAAAAATTAATAGGTTTATTAATTAAAGTCCTTCTACGACAACCGTGAGTTCCGACAGGTCTAGCGACCCGTCCAAAAAATATTCTACACATTTTATACTCAAAATTCAATTTTTTAAGTTGAAGTTTTTTTCCCAATTCCCTGTTGGAAAAACTTTAAACTATTTAAGTTGAATTTATTGTTTTCAAATTTATTTTTTCCCAAATCATGAGTTGGAAACACTTTTTTTTATCTAGTTAGAAACATTTTTTCTATTTATTTTTTTTAGTTAATTTCATTATCATATTCTCAGTTGTAATCTAATTATTTTCTATTGTAATACTTGTGAAGAATTAAGTCATCATTCAATAACGGAGTAAGTTTATTCTTCAACAATAATAACATTTGCATAAAATAAAGAAGTTGACAGAGGCCGATTTCTTTTAATTTTATCTTGTACGTAATAGTTAATTAATTAAATGTCTTGAGTTAATTAATTTTTTTTATTTCAAAATAATTTAAATGGCTTGATTTTCTGGCTTGTGATTTGATATGAACATAATATTTATCTGATGAGGAATTGCGACTTCTAATTTAGTAATTTGTCCAATATTAACAGGTAAGGTTGAGTAGCTACGATTCATTTATTTTGGATAATGGGTGTCGTGATACTTTTGCACCCATTAATAATTGGTTAATCTAATTTACAAGTAAAAAAGTAATCAACACATTATATTACGGAGTGTTGCTAAGTGAAAAAAAAAACCTTACAAACATTAATTTACAAAATGATGTGGCAGAGTGTAATTACTGGATAATCCACCATATATGAGTAGGACTAATGATAATAATCAACCACAACTAGCCACGTCATTTTCGGTTAGAGAGATTTGTATAAACCTCCGCGGACGAGTTCGAGGGCACGCTTGGAGAGATCCGGATTTTTTCCGAAATAATATTAAAATAAAAATTTAATAAATAAAATTTTTATTTGTGAGATGTGTCGTATTTGAATGTGTATATATATATATATATATATATATATATATATATATATATAAGTGATTTATGTGGTGAAAAAATATGTATATATAAATGTGAAATATATACATATGTTTGGAACGAAAGAGTTAATAATTAATTAAAGTATCGAATTAGTTAGCTTGAATTAATTATGAAGTGAAATATGGAAGTGAAGGAAATTAATTAATTAATATTAGTTAATTGAGATTAAATTCAGATTATATTAAATTGATTAACTTATATTAGTTTATCAATAAATATTAAATGTAGTTAAAGATTAAGTTTTATAAAACAATATATTTGTTAGAGTAATAATTAAATAAGAAATTATTTAATTGTATGAGGAATTAATTTGTATTGTAATGTTGATTATGACAAAAGTAAATATGTCAATTTAATGTAAATCAAATTAATTATTTGATTAATGAATAATATATATATATATATATATATATATATATATATATATATATATATATTATATACATTAAATAAATTGTTTTAAAAAATAATTTATGGAAGCAAGCAAGAAGATTTAATTATAAAATTATTAATGGAATAAATATTTTGATGGAGATTATTATGAAAAGAATTTACTTGGTGTAAATTGTTAACTAAATATATGTGGGAAAAATTTATATTTATGTGCATAGTTGTGATAATTTAATTGGTTAGTAAATAACTAGTCTAATTAAATGAGTTTAATAAAGAATTAAACTAATGAACTAATAAATGTCTAAATGACTTTCTAATTAATAAATCAAGCTCAATTGAAAAAGTCAAAATTGAGTCAAAGTAGTGGAGGAATACGATTATAAAAGAAAAAAAAAACAAGAAAATGAGGAACAAGGAGGGAGTGTGTAGAATTTCTCACATGGGAATTAAAGCTATTAACAAGCAAAGTAAAATAAAAGAAAGACCAAAGGGGCCTGTGTCACTTACTAATTAAGCATATGAGATTAAAAGGATGAATTACAAGTGAAGGGGCAAGTGTAAGTGTTGGAGATTAAACACATGGGATAAATGAAGCTAAAAAGGGGAATGGGAGTAGGGCTGAGCAAGTAATCAAATTAGAATCGAAACTGTATCAAAAATCGCACGAATCACACCAATTAAAATCGCACCAACGGTTTCGGCGTATCTAACGGTTTTAGGTAGGTTGAATAACCAAATTTACGGTTCCGATTTTGTTACTAGCCAAAATCGCACACATAAAATCGAAACCGTACCGTGTGCGTATCATGTATGTATTATCTCTAGTAAATTTTAAAGTTGTTTTTCACTTGAACACGCTCAGAAAAAATCTCAGTCTTACATTATCATTTTTTCACCAATTAAAAGAAGATGGTTAAAGGTTATAGAGTCAAAATTAAGCATTTGAGTTTTAAAATTTCGAATTTGTTTAATGCGTTACTGGAGAGGCTTATAGCTGAGGGGCCAAATTCGTTGGTTCGAGCACTTGATGCATTGGTTAAGGTCTATGCTATAGTAGTAATAGTCTAATAGATTATTTTTCAAATTAGGTACAGTTAGGATTATATTATATAAGTCCTCCCTGCAGTATATAATATATAATTTTATTCTATCTCCAGTATATACTTTTAATTTTTAGAAAACTAGATAAACATTCTTATTTATTATCGAATATATGGTCTCCGTTGTTTTATATAGCGTATGTTTTAGTTTTAAAGTATCATTCCTTTATTACAAACTAAAACTATTTTATGTGTTTCACTGTTCTCTGATTTGATAGTGAATTTGACATGTTTGGTAGAATGAGCTTTGTTTCTATGCTTGATATAATTCTCATTGCCGACTCTGTCACTAAGTTAATTGCTCGATGTGAGCTCTCTGTTAAATTCTATTGAAAGCTTAGACCTTTTTGTTGTTTCAATTGGTTTTGAAACCTAAACCGCACCAATTGAAATCACACCACACAGTTTAAAATTACATCGCACTAATCATAAACGGTTTCGTATGCGGTTTTGAATTTATCAAAGCGCACCTAAGCGGTTTCTGGTGCGATTTGAACTTCAAACCGCACCATGTTCACCCCTAAATGGGAGAGTGAGCAGACTATGGGGGAGTCACTTGTCTAACTCTTAACTTCATTGGCCCGTAAGACTTGGAAAATTCATTATCCTTCCTTCATTTTTCACTAAATCATTTAAGAAAATAGAAAGTAAGAGAGAGAATAGAGAGAAAGAGAGAAACCCACGGATGAGTTAAAGAGCAAAGAGAAGAAGCAATCATCAAACATTCTTATCCATAATAAACTCTTTATCCCTAATTTTGAAAAATACATTAATAAATTATTATCCAACAATTTTAATTTTTTATCTTTATTTAATTTTCTATTTTAATGTCTATAATAAATTTTATATGTAATAGTTTTTTTTTCTAAATAAGTTACAATATCTATTGATTAAATTTATATTGATTTTAAATTCAAAAATATCACATACTTACTTCAAAAAAAATTTAATAAATTAGTAGCGATTTCATAATTAAAAACAAGAGGTTGTAGTATATCACGTCTATCATAAGTTCTAGCGCATGAAGCAAATACAAAGGTCAAATATTTACAACTACCAAAACATGCTTTGACTGTTGAAATTTTTAAATTTTAATTTTTAAATTTTATTATTTAAGGAATCATTATAAAGAACATGTTCGGTATATAGTGAAAAAATTAAATTCCTATCTTGCAGAATGACCTGATAATACTGCAAAGTAGGAATATAGAGATAAAGAAAATATTGTGAACGATCTAAGTTGAAAAAGGCACCACTCCTATCCAATTCAGTCGATCAAATTCTTGATATAGATAGAAATCAGTAAAAGCCTATAGATTAAAGTGAACAAAAACTCTTACTGGAAATGAAAATTAGAGGCAAAAAACACATTTATCCATTGTGATTGTCACTTTATAAGCATTAGTTCAATAAATTTTAAAAAAAATAAAATTAACCCACCAAATTTTTTAAAATTTATTAACTGGGTTATTCCGTCTAATTTGGATAACGGACGTTAAAAAATTTGTCTAAGCTATTAAAAAAAATAACAAAACACCTCATTACTGACGTGAATTTAAAAAAAAGACACGTCTCTCTTTCTTCTCTGAGAGCCATTTTCCTCCGTCCCTCTCTTCTTTGACCACCATTTTTCTCCCTCTTCCCAACTTTTTTCTTTCTTTTCTCTATCCTCTTTGCAGTTAACAAAGCTCTCTCTCCTCTGCTATTCTTTTGTTCTTCAGGCATCATCTTTTTCAGATCAAGATTATCAAAGCAACAATACCAGCCACAAAATAAAGAAAAACA
Organism: Panax notoginseng; assembly: GCA_016801055.1. Classification (NCBI taxonomy): domain Eukaryota; kingdom Viridiplantae; phylum Streptophyta; class Magnoliopsida; order Apiales; family Araliaceae; genus Panax; species Panax notoginseng. Next base: position 24,088,304 of record CM029020.1, on the reverse strand, counting down.
AGAGCAAGAATCTCATCAAAATTTCAGATCTACAATTTTAGATCCCAAAATGATGATGTTTCCTACCTCATCCAACATTTTCGCATTCTCCAAACCTTGCTCACGGTTTTCAAACACCTCACAACAAACCTTAAACGAATTCGGTGTATGGAATCGAAGAGACAATGAGAGATGCTCTGCAAACGAATAGTCACCCTCTTATCTGGTTCTTCTATCCCTCCTCATTTCCTCATTATTCACCACAAATCCTCCCTACCCTTCTTCTCTTTCCACTCATATCTCACTTCTCACTCATTTCATCCGTACTTCAGCTCCAAATTCCAACTCAGAAAAGTTAGAAAACCCCTTGCTTTCCAATTACTTAGCTGAGTACTTTAATTTCCCCATATCAAAAGCTCTCTCGGTATCCAAACGTTTACCTCGGATCACCAACTTCCAAACGCCACAATCCGTGGTCCAATTTTTTAAAAATCTCAGATTCTCCGATAACCAAGTTCGAAGAGATCAGTCCATCGAAACGGATACTATCTCCGGCAATGCTATTTGGCCACAGCTTTTCCCTCAACTTGTCACCGATCGGAATCGAGCCAAATCTTTGTTTCTATTGGATCGAAATGGCCGGCGATTGTTCTTCATAGCACCATTGTTGAACAGAGGAGAGAGAGAAATTTTGATTTGGATCGGAAGATTTTCTAAGTCGAAACCCTATGTGGATGTGTTGGTGCCTTGGTGGTGTGGATATTAATGGCAATATTAATGATCATCTTGCAAGTTTCATTCCATAAGAAAATCTCATTGACTAGTAAATGCAGGGGTGTTCATAACCAACAATTATTCTTTGTAACAATTGAATTGTTTAAAGTTTTCCAATTCAGACAAATATTTGCCAGATTTGATAGTACTGGCCGTCTGGCCCTGGCTTTAAAATAATTTAAGAGAACTAATAGCATAAACAATGGAATTTGTACATCATTTCAATTTTATTTTGTATTATACCCTTGTCAGTATTTCTCCGAATCTGACAAGGGGTTAAATATTACAGGATAAAAAAAAAAGATTAATCGAAAAACCTCTAAGCAACCATCTCTTTTGAAGGGCTTATGTCCAAATAGGCTGAAAAAGTTCTACCACTGCATGCTCATTTGCTGCTTTCAAATAGATTGAAATGTTTGAAGTTCAATTCCCTTTTGCAAATAAACTAAAATATCTGAAGCCTTTCTATATTGCAGAGATTTGCTAATTTATTTAGTGCATACTCTTTTCAATGCAATCAAATTCTTGCATGCTATTACCCACAAAAATTATAAACAGGCAGGTAGGATCCAGTAACTTGACTAAGTTTTTGAAAGCACTTAAAAGACGATGGATGTAACCTGAAACCCACACCAATCCATTTTGAAAGCTAATGTGGCCTACCAGTACACTTGTTGAAAATATAAATAATAAATTTAATAAAATCCGAAGAAATTATTTTAGAGTCCTAGACAGCAAATACCAATGGGCAAAATGTACGCTAATAATTAATTCATTTTGATTTGCTGAAATTTGGTTCACAATATAAAATATAGTTTGATTAAAATTCATTTAGCTACCAAGCCGAACACGATTCCGAGACGAGCCCGAACAGTTTGAACTTTTCAAACGAATATGATCCGAATATCAATAGAAAATTATAATTTAAAGAGGTTCAAGTAATTAATCGAACTTTAAAATTTGCTCATATTTGACTCATTTATATTTCGAGTCGAGCTCGAATCCAACTTTTAGTCGAGCGAATACGAATCGAGCCCGAACTGTTTGCTCATTTTACAGCCTTACATATATATCAGCCAAAACAAAGAGTACTAAAATATGGAAAAGTACAGACATCATAGTCCCTTTGAGATCTTAAAACATACAACTAGCAAGCTCCGACACATCTGATACAACTTGATCATAGTCGAATTTTAACTTTTCTTCTTCTTCTTGAGCAAGTTCCCCCTTGGTGGGCTTGGTTAGCACCAAAACACAGCATGTTGGCCTCTTGGTGGCACCAGCATTTGCAAGATCCTGAAACAGAATCCATAACAGATATATATACCTCAGAAAAACAGAATGCATAACAGATAAAAGGAAAGAAAAAAAATATAATAATAGGACAAAAAGTTTAATGCCGTGTCAAATTTTAAGGCTAAGAAAAGTAATAATTAACCGATCCAATACTTCTACATGCCAATGTGTAGGACAAAACAGAATAACATTAAACAAAGCGGATAGATATAAATATTATGAGAAACATGTCCAACAAAACAAATAAAATGTATATTCTCTTTGCAAAACCTCCTGGAATCGAGTCAATTACGGCATATATGGTAGAATGATGACGCATATTATGTATTCGGTTTTCATCAAATGCAAATGTGCAGTCAATACAGGTGACAAACCCATTTCTCTAATATGAAGCCAGGAAACAGAAACAAATGAGTTCAATAATCAATAGGATGCCGAAGCCGAGCCTTGACTAGGAACTTGCTAGACAATAAAATAAATTATATGTAAAAAAGGTACACCAAGAAATCTTTGAAAAAAAAATGAAAAGGAAAACTAATAAAATACACTTTACTCAAATTTTAATCTTGAACAGGGGGAAAATTGATGCATAAAATCAGTAACAAAAGCGAGAAGTCCAGCTTACATCAAGTAGGAAGAGATAAAAATAGATGCATAAAATAGATAATCAGGGAAAATACTTACTTCTTTGGAGTTAACGTAAATGTAGGGTATTTCAGCCTCTTCACATAAAATAGGAACATGAGTTATCACATCAATAGGAGAAATGTTCCCTGCTATAATACATAATCTGCATCAAAAGGCGACAATTATATTAGTTCATATCAAACTTCCAAGGATTCAAAAGCAATTCCAGGACAAAAGCTGAAATCTCAGGATACATCCTTCATAATGAACTTCTAAGCAGTTAAAAGCTGATGATTAGGCATTAAGAAAAAACTGTTTTTACATCTCCCTCGACTAACCGAGCATTTACATGTGAAAAAATATAGCTCACACTAAACGTCATGAAATTCCTTTAAAATTTTTGGTAAGATTTTAATGAGTTGAAGGAATTCCTAAACACAAATGAGCATGTAGTGGTAGAAGATTAAGCATGCTCATGTAATGATACACTCAGCTGACTAAAGAAGAAAGACTTGTTTGAAGTTGATGAGGTCCGGTAAAAAGTCGATGAAGAGTTTGTCCTACAATATTTGAATTACCTTTATTTATCGTTTGTTGTCATCATTTTATTTTTCTACTGTGTCATGTTTTGATCACCCATAGCACGCCCCCAACAATGTATATTTCTTCTAGGATCTTCTAATTTTAAGTACTAATACTAACTACACTACTTGAACTACAAAAGAGAAAAAGGAATCCAAATTGCAAACTGGTGTAATATCAAAATCTCCAAAACAAATGTTAGGAATACCTTTTACTTTGTCCTCACTCTCAATATCAACGACTAAAACGATAAAAGTTGAACAAATTAAATCAACTTAAGGAAAACAAGAAGCTGATTAACCCAACACCAGAGACAAAATAAAATCTAGTAAAAACGAAAACTGACCCTTTATTTCCCCGACGGATGCTTTTAACCACCTCCTTAACACCTCTCTTCAAGCATTTTTGCTCGGCAGCTGAAAGAAATAGACCCAATTCAAAATTATTCAAGAAAACCCACAAATAGAAGAAATATATCTTCATATGTATATAGAGAGAGAGGAGATTGAAAAAGAGAGGTTTGTATAAACCTCGGCGGACGAGTTTGAGGGCACGCTTGGAGAGCTTCTTGCCGGCAAGGGGTTTAGCAATTGGGGCCAAAGCTAACACCTTCTCCTTGTGTTCTGACTTTTCTGCTTTACTGTCGCTTCCCATTTCTCTTTATCTCTCCTCTCTTTCTTCTTGCCCAAGGAGTAGGGTTTATGTGATAGCGGAGGGGAGGAAGGGCTTGTTCGGGAATGAATTATAAGTTAAAAGAGTAATATTATATATACAAATTATTTTATAAATTATTAACGTGGCTTATTCTATCTCAGCATATTAATTTATAAATTATTTTAATATAGTCTTTGGCCTCACACAATATGCTGAGGTAGAGCATGCTACATCAATAATTTATAAAATGTTTGTAGAATAGTTTGTGTCTCTAATATTATTTGAAGTTAAAGAGTATATAAGTTGTGACTTATAAATAAAAGTGTTCGTAAAGTAAAAATTAAGTTAAAACAAATTGTGAAAATGTTTAACTGATAATGATTTATAAGTTAAAATAAAATGTAAAGATTATTAAAAATGACATTATAAAAAGATACATTGAAATTAGTTCTTTGTTCTTGATAGCATATTGTGTGAGACTGAAGACTACATTGAAATAATTTGTTGATCAATACGCTGAGGTGGAATATGCTACATCAGCAGTTTGTAAAATATTTATAAAATAGTTTATATCTGTAGAACTAGTCTTTCCAAATAACCATAAGAAGAGAGAAGCTTGAGGGGCATGCATGAAGGTTTACTCATTTGAATTCAATGACATATCCTTTGCCTAATTTCCTTGCAGTGCTTGATGAGGCTAAATTGTATACTTAATGCCTCAACCATTGTTTTGAAGAAAATAACTTCAAACATCCAATTAATTGTTTTATGAAGGTAAGATTGTTTCAGTTAACTCAGTCTAGGCCATAACCAATAATTAGAGGAAACATCGTGACTAAGCCTTTATGATGTCCTTCATACTTGATAGTCAGTCCTGTAATAGATTATAGCATATGCATAACATTGTTCCTAAATAAAAGAAAGAGGATCTCAAATATGAAAATCCATCAACCCCAATTAGCAACAAATACCCAAAGATTAAATCTTTCAACCAATATTATAAGAAATGGGTAAATTATTTGTTTAGCCACTTCTAGTAGCAGTGTAGCACCCATGCAGCTAAATTTTCTTAATCCCTCTTTTACCCCAATACAATACAATACAATACAATTTTAGCCCAAATGATCTTTGCTGCGTTCCTTTACCAGAACACGAAACAAAAGCATAACAACTAGAGCAATAATCGTAATTCACTATCCCCATGTTCCCTTTTGTAATAGTGTAATTTTTTTTTTTTAATTTTTCTTTTAAGCATATGGCAAAATTGTTCCTCATGTTTACGGTGAATTGCAATATAAATATTAATGTTTCAATTTTTATAATGTTATAATTTTTTGCAAGATTGTCCATTTGCCCCCATTTATCTATTTTGACCAAACATGTGCATAACATGTGCGTTTTCCAAGGGCAAAATACTCTATTACCATTTAAAATCATTTTCCCACCAAATAGAAAGAGTAAAAATTTAACAAATAAAATAGAAGGGTAAAATAGTCATTTCCGTAATTAATAAACATACATTCGATTATTATTTTTGTCTTACAAAATACTAAATAAAATATATAAGCTACACTAATTATCATATCTATATCAGTAATGAAGGACATGACTGATTGTTTTACATTTAAAAATAATTTTATGTATTTTGTTTTTAATATTGTATTGCATTTCTTTGACTTTATTGTTTATTTAGAATTCTTAATTATTTGCTTAAATGACACATTTTTTTTGTTTTTTGTTTTATAAATTTGTTTTTATTGCGAGGATACTTTTGCCCTTCAGGCTGGTAGGAAAATAAATTTATATGTAAATAGACAAGTTTGCCCCTAAAATCAGCCCATGAAACTCACACGAGTAGTCAAAATTGGTCAGAGGGGTCAGTTTTACAAAAAATTAAAATATTAGCGTCTATATTACAATTTAATATAAACATGAGGGACAGTTTCGCTATTTACCCAATTATGATATGATTCATTGCTAAAATAATTCCTTATTAAAATACTCCATATACAGTCCCGTATGTTTGGGCAGGTAATAGTCCAAATCGGCTGGTTTTGCCATTTATATATTCCCTTCATCTCCAAAGTTACGATGTTACATTTTCTGTACCCCTCTTTGTCAACGTTTCAATGGCGTCTTCTTCTTCTTCTTCTCCGTTCAAGGGGGATATCCTGAAAGGAAAGGTTGCCCTTTTAACTGGGGGTGGATCAGGAATTGGGTATGAAATTTCAGTGCAATTGGGTAAACATGGAGCCTCCATAGCTATAATGGGTCGACGCAGACATGTGGTTGATTCTGCTGTATCTGCTCTTACCTCTCTTGGTATTCAGGTGATTTTCCCAACATTTCCCATCTGGTTTTGTCTTTATTGCTTTCAATATGGAAAGAAAAGTTTTTTTTTCCCATTTATTTTATTTTGTTTATTCAAAATTTCTCTACATTTCAGCATCCCAATTGAGTTTAGTGTTTGATTTTGCCAATTTAATACTATGTCCATTTCTCATTCACAAAATTTGCGGATATTAAAGATATATTTCTGTTTCATGTGTATTGTTAAAAATAATAAGTTAGTGTAGCAGTGAGACATGATAATGTTATTATGATGACAAATTTGTAGACATTGTTTTATTCTATACAACTATGGGAAAAAAATAATTGACAAATGAGGCTCTTTTTGTGGAACAAAGAGGGAGTACTACTTTCTTGGTTCCCATTTCCTTGCCTTTTATTTAGCTAAATTTTTTCTTTTGGCTGGAAAGTTTCTTATACATTGAATTTTCATCAATTTAGATGTTTCAAATTCAATTTTAATATAATTGTTTTGCGTTCTAAAACCTAAAACCTGAAAGGCACAAACTTTTTGATCTTGATCAGTTGGTAGGTATATTAGACTTTATGTTTTCTATTAATATTTGTGATATATGTTGTCAAGTATCAATTTGGTAGCAAGAAACTTGGTCTTTGAACTATGCTTGAAAATGAATGTTAGTCTAGTGCAGTCTTCTTTTATGTTATGAGCTGAGTTGATCTTAGTCTCAATTCATAACTGAGATTTTCTATTAAAAAAAGAAAAAGAGAGGCAGGAAATGAGACAAGAAGAATATAACGAGGGAGAGATTTGAGTTTCAAAGAGCAGAGAAAGTAAAGAGATAAGTAGATTAATGTATTCCATTGCTCAAGTTGAATTTATGATTACTCATTTACATACTAAGCTACCATCCATAGCATTCCACCCTCGTTCAAATATCAGTCAATCCTTGTGTTTCATATATGAAGTAATGATTCTCCCCAAGAAAGAACCTCTCAATTCCTTTAGTTGTTCATAGAGATTTAAAAGTAGATAAATTATTTTGGAGAAAGAATCTGGTATTCTATATAGACAATCATTAAATAAACTGAAAATGGAATTATATAGGTGCCTGAAATTCTTTCAACAATGTTGCGAATTTTGACTTCAGAGTTTCACTCATGTTATTTTAATAATCTTATTGTATTCTCACTCGATGTTCTTACTTTGTTCTTAGATATTTAATAATTTTGCATTTGATCAATTAATCAACTCGTTTAAGTTGTTATATATCATGCAACAATTTATGTGGATGATTGGATGAAGTTCTGGTTTCATGACTTCAGAATCACATTATTATTGCTTCATTGCAGGCTTTTGGGATTGAGGGAGATGTCCGCAAACGAGATGATGCAGTTAGAGTTGTGGAGTCAACAGTTGAGCATTTTGGTAAGCTTGACATTCTTGTGAATGCTGCAGCTGGCAATTTTCTTGTTCCAGCAGAGGATTTGACCCCTAACGGTTTCCGGACAGGTTGCTTCCTTTAACACCAAGATTTATAGCATTCTTACATTCTAAATAGTTTTTTCTTTTGTAAGGTTAAAAATATTTCACAAAATCCTTGTATTAAAAGCTTTGAGTTAATACTATTGCAACACATTCATGTAAGTTCTAAATGTTACTGACCAATAATTGATATGTATTTCTAGACCTAGAGTATTATCCTTAAGTTGAAAGAACCTAAACATCCATTTCATATCAGGATAGGGTTCAATGATCTTTTACTTGGTGAAGAAAGTATTACTAATTACAGCTCAGTTTCTTCTTCTAGGTCTGGTTTTAGCCGTCCTGAAATTTAAAGGTGGTCAAAATAGGTATTTGACATCACTGGAGTAACTTCTACTCAAATTTGAGGAGTAAATTTTAACATTATTCAAATGTTATTTGTGACCAATGAAATATGTTGTAGGGGACATGCAAATTCTCAAATGAATTAATAAATGTTATTGAAAAACGGCCTTTTGTAGTTTTCAAATTGCACTTTATTCGTTGATCAATATTAACATCAGATGCTAATGTCTTTTTTCCATGTGATATCTCCTTGCATCCTTTCATGCTATGGGAGGTTCTCAAAGGTATATACTAAGCATTTATGTATCTTTGATTGGTCAATGCAGTAATAGATATCGATGCAGTTGGTTCTTTTACCATGTGCCATGAAGCACTCAAATACCTAAAGAAAGGGGGACCAGGGAAAAACTCATCCAGTGGCGGACTTATTATAAACATAAGTGCAACTTTGCATTATAGAGCAACTTGGTATCAAATCCATGTTTCTGCTGCCAAGGTTTGTTCGTGCTGTTCTAATTTGTAAAAATATTATTTTGATATTTTATTAGATATTCACAGTTTTGCCTTTCACCAGGCAGCTGTTGATAGCATTACAAGAAGCTTGGCATTAGAGTGGGGAACGGATTATGATATCAGAGTCAATGGGATTGCACCAGGACCTATTGGTGACACTACTGGTGTAAGTAAACTTGTACCTGATGAGATAAAGGGCGAAGCTCTACAGACTCCATTATATAAATTTGGGGAGAAATGGGATATTGCTATGGCTGCTCTCTACCTTGCATCTGATGCAGGTTAGTAATGTTTGTTTCTTTAATCCTCTAGCAAGGCAATTTAAATCCAACCGCCCATTGGACAGTGGTTACTTTAATGCAATAAAAAACTCCAAATATGGTCCCTATTTCATCCTCTTATCTCTGCATCTTTAAGTCATATTTTTGTTCCATTTTTCCTACGCATGCAAATATATATTCAAGGAAGTCCTTTTAGTTTTATGATCAATGATCAATATGATTAACCTCTAAAGTTGAAAATTCTGTCTTCTTGTAAGGTTATGATATAATTATAGTCAATGCATCTAATATGGAACAATTCTTGTGATACTTAATTTAGTGGTTTTCCAATCTAAAGATTTTCAGAGGTATCATTTTATCTCTTGGTTGCCAAGTGTACAACTTATATGTAACTAACGATCTTTTGATATCAGAACCGTCATTTTTATGAATAATAGCCTTGATGGAATGGTTGAAAGAGCTAGGTGTAGAAAATTGGGAGTCGTATAATTGATATTGCCACAAGGGAAATTGATCACATGAATAGTAAACGGGACCCACATTCATGTGAGTGAGGTCTTGTGAAAATATCAATTCCCTATTTTTATTGCTGCAACAAAGTGCTACTTTTGGAAGAATTTCAGTGGTGTCAAAATCAACAAATTATTTGCACCAGACTTGAATTCTTCGGCAATGGCTCTATGTTATGTCTAATGTGTTTCGTATGAAGAGTTAATCAACGTTTTCAATTTATGTGACAAAATTAGTTCTTAATTCTTCACTATTTCCAGTAATGTTTGGTAAAAATCTCATTAACCTTTTGGTGGTTCTAGGAAAATATATAAACGGGACAACACTGGTACTAGACGGCGGATTATGGTTGAGCAGCCCTCGCCATCTATCTAAAGAGGCGGTGAAGAATGTTTCTCGTGCAGTAGAAAAGAGGTCTAGAGCTGCCCCTATCGGGCTAGCAAAGAGCAAGCTATGACAACTCCTCCCTCCATTTGAAGATGAAGTAAAGAGATAAATGTATCTGAATTCAGCAGAAATTTAAATTTGGGGAGTGTTTAGCATTCATGCCCAATGAGTGCTGACATACAGGCGGGAGGGTGATCCCTCCGCCTACGTGTCATCACTGTATTGGTCTTCGCTTCATGCTAATCGGATCTTTAAATTTGACCCTACGTAATTTGAATACAAATATTATCCATATATGTTACGTACAATTGAACAAAAAAAAATGAGTATTTGAAATAGAGTTTTACTATATATGATGATAAATTTATATCGGTACTATTTTATTACGTAGAGTTGTACGTTAGTAGCAATTTAATTTCGTTATAAATTTGTTATCTAAATTATTTTTCTTTGAAATATTGTATCTGCATCAGAACTTGTAGTTGTTTTTTTATTTTTTAAATCAACCTTTTGAATTCTTGTAAAATAAAATATCAAAAGTAATTCTTCAACCAACCATATAAATGACAAATAACGTTCAGTCAATTAAAATTAAAAAATATAAAAATCAAAAGTATCGTCCATCAAAAACAAATAATAACACATCAAAACAAAAAAAAAAAAACAATTATGAGCGAGTCATTATAAGTTGATACCCAATTTTTCATGCAATTTTCAAATTCATTACTTAATCATCCACCATCAACTAACAAAACGCAAAAAATAAAATAAAATTAATGAATTAAAGTGATATAGTTTTACTTATATCCCACATCATCAAATATATATATATATATATATATATATATATATATATATATATATATATATATATGGGTATATGTATATATATAACTGTGTATTATACTGTCGGACTATGGCGACGAGTTTTTTGGGACATAGCGACGGTTCACCTGTCGCCACAACCCAAAATAAATATGGCGACGGGTGAAACCGTCACTATAACTTAAAAAACCGTTATTATATACACATCTATGTATATATATTTTTTCATATATATATATATAAAAGACAGTGTGTAAACACCCGTGCTTTGTCGTAAAAGAAACATAACAAGTAGGAGTATATAATATCAAAAATGGACATCATATACAATCTATATAAACCAACTACCAATATTATAATTGAAAATTTAAAATTCGCTAGCGGACGTAACCCAGCCCCAATAGACACTACTATCTCGATCCATAATTTTTATATTAAACGTTAATGATAATATTTATCTATTTTTAATTCATAATAAATATTTTTTTTGTTATTTAATACTAATTAATTAATGTTTACTTAAAATTTTTAAACGATTTATATTAAAGAATAAAAATAATTCTCAAAACACAACTTATATTGAGGATAAATAATACTATAATCATAAAAAAAAAAAAAAAAAAAAAGTCACATATGTGGCCCACATGTCAGGTGATGACCATAAACGTTTTTTTTTTTTTTTTTTTTGGGTTATGTGATAGTAAGATTGTTGACTAAGGATTACTAAAAATCTTTCATTCAAGACAATGCGTAATCAACCGTGTGTTGTCGCAAAAGTAACATAACAAGTAGGAGGATATAAGTAAAGACTCCAAATTTGACCGCAAAACATTGCTTACTATATGGCTGATACAAATGCACGAGTCATAAGAATTTTGGAACAAAGACTAGAGTAGAGGTTTATTACTACTTCAATGGCGGCGGCTTCTTCTTCTTCTTCTCCATTCAAGGGAGATATACTGAAGGGAAAGGTGGCTCTTTTAACTGGGGGTGGATCCGGAATTGGGTATGGAATTTCAGAGGAATTGGGCAAACATGGAGCCTCCATTTCTATCATGGGTCGCCGCAAACATGTTGTTGATTCTGCTGTCTCTGCTCTCACCTCTCTCGGCATTCAGGTCTTTTTCTCCATCATTTCCCTTCTGGGTTTCTCTTTAATTGCTTAAAAAGTAGAAAGAACATTAAAAACGTTGGTCTTTTATTATAATTCCTTGTGTAACTGTGCTTGTATATATTTCAGTTTCCTTCATGTGTTTATTCAATTGTGTTTTCATAATTTATACATATGTTTAACATAATATCATCATTTCCCTTATAGGTTTTTTCTTTGGTTGATTTGAAAGTGAAAGAACAGAAAAAAGATTCAATCTTTTGTTATAATTCCTTGTATTTGAGTATCTTTGAATTTCCTTCATGTGTCCATTCAATTGGGTTTTTATGATTCATACAAATGCTTAACATATTATCATCATTTCCCGTCTGGGCTTTTTCTTTGGTTGATTTGAAAGTAAAAGAAATCTACAATCTTTTGTTATAATTCCTTGTGTTTGAATTTATTCCACTTTCCTTGTGTTTTGCTAATTCATATATATGTTTAACATATTAACATCTCAATAGAGTTTGGTCTAATGGTCCTTGCTTCTCCTGCTTTATAGTCAGTTTGATACTTCTCATTGGTTATCTGTAATCGCTTTTCTTTTTGCTGGAAAAGTTACTTAGTAATTGAAATTTCTTAATATTGCAATTTAATTTATCCGATTCTTCTAATTCATATGTTAACCTGGGGAATAGTGATGTTAATTCTTGTGTTATATCTCACAACCTTGCTTCTCCGAGTAATGACGAAGCTAATTTGTATTGCAAATTGGGAGTTTTTATTAAACTTGGGTTGGAGTTAGGTTAATACTTTGTCGCTTGCTAAGAAAGCCTGGAAACATAGGTAATCGAAGCTATTCCTATTTATTTTCTCAATTTTGAGAAAAAAGTCCCTGCCTGCTAACATAAGAATCTCAAACATATAAGACGATTGCAATTCAATCTTTTTACCTTTTAGAACCTCAAACACAAAAGCTGTTGAAAAGAATTTTAAAATATTATTTATCAAAATAAAAGAAAATATTAGTCAGAAGTTTTGTTTTGTGGGTCTTTCGTGGTCATACAAGAAGAAGAACATGAAGGTTTCCGAAGCGTGGGAAGTTGGGAACTAGAGTTCCACACCGGAAAAGGAAATTAAATAAAGTGACCATGGTCATGGTCAATGGGTAATTAAATAATTCCAATAAGCACAGCCCACTGCACCACCTGCAGAAGCAAGGTGTCGGATGTAGGCCAGTGGTTGCACGTACAATATTCGTATCATAGACGGTTTGTCTAACAGAACTATATAGACAAATTATAAAAATATGGTTAGGATCTACAATGTTAATATGGTTAGGATCATTTATTATATACGTTGACGGAAAACACTGTAAAATACAAAAAAGATCTACTCTTCCTTTTTCTTCGAACTCCTTGTATATTATTTGTCCATAGAAAATTTATAGCTTTTTAATTCTTGCATTTGAATCATTTCATTTAAACTGTTATTTTCACACAACCAATTACGTGGAATGATTGTATTAGCTTCCTGACTTCAGAATGGCACTATTGTTGTTACATTGCAGGCTATTGGGATTGTGGGAGATGTCCGCAAACAAGATGATGTAGTTAAAGTCCTGGAGTCAACTATCAAGCATTTTGGTAAGCTTGACATTCTTGTGAATGCTGCAGCGGGCAATTTCCTAGTTTCAGCGGAGGATTTGAGCCCCAATGGTTTCCGGACAGGTTGTTACCTTTACCACTAAGAGTGTGTATTCTTTTTATTCTAAATAATGTTTGAGAAACACTATATTATAATGGTTAAAAGAAATTGCCAGCATTAATCCTACTTATACTATTGTTGGTTTTTGATATCAAAATAAGTTGCTTTGAGTTTATACCAACTGCAAGTCATTCATGTAAGTTCTAAGTGTTACTAACAAAGAATTGATAAATCAAGCAAGTGTATAATGTAATTACTGCTTGTAATTTCTTTATCCTCAAGTTAGAAAATCCTACACCTTCCACTGCATGAGGATTGGGCAAAATAATGTATTTTTCACTAGGAGAAGAGTCTGGTTTTAACAATCGTGAAACTGAAAACCTTCCCCGGGACATAGATCATAATAATAATTTACGTAGTTTATGGTGAAACTAGTTGTCTTGTAAAATTCTATGACAATCGTAGACATCCAGGATTAACTTCAATTAGAAACTGACTCAATTCAAATGTTGTGAACCTGATGAAATGATTTATACAAGAGATACAAACTCTTGAATGAACAAGTTAATAAAATTACAGTTTACTGGTTGACCAGCATTTAGATCACATGACACGAGTCTCTTTTTTTATGTAAATGAAATTCTCCTTTCATGTGGTTCATGCTACAGAAGGCTCTCAAGTTATTTAAAAAGTATTTTATGTTTTCATTGGTCTATGCAGTGATAGATATTGACGCGGTTGGCACTTTTACCATGTGTCACGAAGCACTAAAGTATCTTAAGAAAGGGGGACTGGGGAGGGATCCATCTAAAGGAGGAACCATCATAAACATAAGTGCAACTTTGCATTATACAGCAACTTGGTATCAAATCCATGTTTCTGCTGCCAAGGTTTGTTAATTCTGTTCTATATTTTATTTTATTTTTTAAACATGTATTTGTCGATTTGATATTTCACAGTTTTACCTTTTACCAGGCAGCAGTTGATAGCATTACAAGGAGCTTGGCGTTAGAATGGGGAACAGATTATGATATAAGAGTCAATGGGATTGCACCAGGACCTATCGGAGACACTGCGGGTGCTAGCAAACTTGCACCTAAGGAGATAGAGAGATCAACTCCTCGAGCTCCTCTGTTTAAAATGGGGGAGAAATGGGATATCGCCATGGCTGCTCTCTACCTTGCATGTGACGCAGGTCAGAAACTGTATCTACATTTATTTAGCCGTTTACTTGCATCTATAAGGCACCCATTGGCCAACTTTACTTTAATGTATGTTCATCCATGGTCCATTTATTATCTTGATCTTTGTTTTAAAAACGAATTTTTTGTAGCTGCATTAAAAGTATTTAGAATGGTAAAGAAGTTATCTTGAAACTTGAAAACTTTGAGGGGGTAAAAGATGGACCAAGTCCTATTGAGTAAATGTGTAGTCCTAGCTAGATTAAGGATTTACTGCTCCATCGCTTTTGGTCTCTGCCATGAATAAATAGTTATGATTAGGAGTTTAATTTTGTATGGCATGCTAGTAGTAGAAGAAAGACGGAAGAGAGGGGGGAAGTTTCAAACTGAACAATTAGTCCCTGACTGATTCTCTTGTTAAGAAGCTTCCATAATCACCAAAACAAGGCAAAGAAGAAAAGAGAAATTTTTTTAATAACGTCAGTAAGTCGAGCATGTGAAGAGTCCGAAAGGGTTCCTCCTTATTCTACTCTTAAGCCTTGAAATCCTGATAGGTGGGTGAGTGATACGCAGCAAAAGAGGAAGATTAAGCGATTAATTACTTATTATTTTATACTAGCATGTAAACCCCGTGCGAAGCATGGGGTCTTATTTTTTTTTTTAATAATTTGATTATATGCTCGGATAATATATTATATTTATACCTATATTTTAATAATAGTAACAATTTTGTATTATGTAAGATGATCTTCATAAAAATTAATTTCCTTCTAAGTATATTATATGATTAATAATAAAATTCTACTTATATTTGAGATATAATTATACTTATATTTTAATAATAATAACAAATTCAAGTTAATTAAGACGATCTTTATGAAAAATTATTTTCCTCTCAAACTATATTATTTAAGTAGAAATAAAATCTTATTTAATAATGGTAACAAATTAATGTTTTATAAGGTGATCTTATAATTTATTTTGTTTAGTAAAAAATATATTACAAATTTTAGTTCTTGATTCGGTTGAACCAAATTATGATAATGTTGACCTTTTTAATTTGTTTTCAAAAATTATTATTGGATAGAGAAATTAATTTTTATTTTCAAATTTAATAATTGAATCAAATTGTTGGTTAGTATTCCCTCCATCCTCAAAATGATGACTAAAGGTACAATTTTTTTATCTATAAAAAGACGAGCTAAGGTACATAAAGTGAAGAATAAAAATATCATTTATTTAGTAGGGTCCACTAATATAAAAAAATATAATTACTCGTCATTTTCTATAATCTTGTGGGGCCTCTAAAGGTAAATTTGAAACTATTTTACTCTTTCCTTTACTCTTTTCTTAATATGTGTGAAAAATATACTTTGCTCATCCTTTTAAGAGTATATTATATATAGGAAATTGATATTTCTACAAGCTAATTTGATATTTCCACAAGTGGGTCTTATTTTTAACTAAACCAACCCTTTGTGCAGTAGACTAAATATAGGATTTAGTTCTTATATCCAATTTACCCTTATTTAATAAAAGTTGAATTCTAATTTATTTTAACTATTGTTCAAAATTCAATTCAAATAGAACCAAGACAAGGCAACACGTCATCATTTTGATATTCAAATAAATTCTAACCACCAAATTTGATTCGTAACCCATGCATGCATTTTTTATTTAAAAATTGAGTGATTCTCTCATCTCCTCTTTTTATTTCTCTCCTTTCCAAAGAAATGGAGACCATGAAACTAACTAGCAAATATAGAGTGATTTTGCTTTAGCAAACTAACTAGCAAACGAATCTTTGTCTTTAACAAATATAGAGTATAAAAAAACACCTAAATACCCGAGTATAAAAAAAATACTCTTGTAAGACAATATGCAAATACAGGGCATATAATTCTCTAACAAATATAAAATAATTATTAATATGCCAAAAATGTATTATACATAAATAAGTTTTTTATACCAAAAAAATTACAAAAATATTGACAAATACATCAAATAATGGTCACACGACTAAATGCATCAATGTAGCATCTTTCGTGAAAATTAGCACGTGTATATAATCTGAATTTTGTTATTAATTTTATATTTTTATGCTAATGGTGAAAATAAAAAACGATTGAAAAACTAGGGTTCATAGCAAAAAAGGACTGATGAAGAAAAATATTTACCCATTAGTAGAAGATTATTCAGATTTAAAAAAGAAAGAAGCAAACAAGAATAAGAAGAGAAAAATTAAGAGTAGAATTCACATATGAATTTTTTGATTTTATCTCAAATCGAGAATATGAATAGACTTTTTAGCAATAGTTAAAATAAATTAGAATTCAACTTTTACTAAATAAGGGCAAATTTGACATAAGAACTAAATTCTATAGTTAGTATACTGCACAGAGGGTTGGTTTAGTTAAAAATGGGACCCACTTGTGGAAATATCAAATTAGCTTGTGGAAATATCAATTCCCTATATTTAATAATTTTAGTACTCTCTCCATTCCAAAATATAAAATTAAGTTTGACTTTTATGATTACTATGAGATGTTTTTAATTAAAAATTAATGTGATTCATTTTACTTTGAAAACTATATATGTTGTAATTATTCATTCTTTTACATAGTTTATAATTATATTAATTTGAAATTAAAAATATTCATACTAGTTTTGAATTTGAAAATATTTTAAATTGATTTTAAAAAGTCAATATGAATTTTATATTTAGCAACGAAAAGAGTATTTATATATTATCTATTAATGATATGTAATGTCTACTTATAATTATTAAAAATAGTTTAGAGTAAGTTTGTTTGAATTATTTTAATTTTGTGTAATTAATATTGTAGTAAACTTATTTTTTAGTACTTTCATACTTATATACTATTATTTAGCATAGTTCAGAGGGGTAAAATAGTAAAAAAAAATATTATTTAGATGTTTTAGACATATCAATTATCAAACAACTTTTTTCATTTAATATTTGGAATTTTGCTTCATTCAGCTCATTCAAATTACTTAAACATTCAGAATTATTTCATTCAGTTTTATCAAACAACCCCTTAATCTTAACTGAACCGCCCTTAAGTGCATTGAAGATTATATCTACAAAAGAAGGTTTGAATTATAATTATATTTCACTTTAATAATACTAACAAATTAATAGCAGATAAGATGATCTTATGATTGTTTTATTATAAAATTGTAAAAACAATATTATCCAAGTAGTAATATAATTTTGATTAAACTTGAATTAATATATATATATATATATACATTCCAATAAAAGTAAGAAACTAATATTAAATAAGATGGTCTTATTTTGATTGTTTCCTTGTAAAACTGTATTACTAAATTTGTTTTCTTAAAAAACTATGTTACTAAATCTAGTTTCTAATTTGGATAGATTAATGATAGAAGTTGACTTAACGTAGTAAAAGTAAAAGGTCAAACCAAAAAAGGGTGAACCAAAAAAAATAAAATGCGGAAAATCCAAATTGACTTTAATTATAGTATAGATTGTTATCTAGGTAATTAGAGATAAATATATTGTAATTAATAATTTTATTTTTTTTATATTAGGTAGATTATTCTAGAAGTTTAAATAGAGTAGAAGATTTCAATTAGGAGAATTTTAATTATGGTAGTAGATTTGAATTAGGATATTGTTTTCTTTTTCTATTAGTGTTTTGACTTGGTCTCAAAGTATTAGGTACATTATTAGTTTTCAGATTATTGAATATGAATTAATTTGAAAATAGTATGTTTTGTAGTTTGTGAGCCTTGTTCATCCCTCAATTCCTTTACCCCTCCCTTGTACTACATTATAATGGTATCAAGAGCCAAAATTCTTCATATATTTTGTTTTACCCAATTTATTCCTACCAAAATTTTCTTGATCTCCATCAAATTGTCGAAATTCGCTAAACAATTTTCATAAATGAAAAGCGTAGATCTGCAGCAGGAATCGCAGTCGTTTCGAAATACTTGAACCATTGATACAAATTGAGTGAAATTTATGAGATAACGCGAAAGGAATAAAATTTCCTTACTAACCAATTATACTCTGAGCCTAAGATTACTCGACAATGTATTTGCTTGTTTCTGTGGTAGAAAAAAATAGTAAGTTGTTTGAGCTAATGTGGAACGAAATCAGAATGAAAAATGTCATTTCTTGTGGTACATGATACAATAGGGTAATGTTTCTCCATATCACTTAATTTGTACAAATAACGTTTATTTGGAACATGATCCATTAAAAATAATTTTCTAAAAAGATATATTCTAAAATAGTTGAGATATTGTTAATACTGGTTGAGATGTAGTTAATATTGGTTAAGCTAAGCATAGTGTCACAACAAACGTATTTTCAATTAGATCCTCGGTCTTCGGCCATGAAGCTATATATGGTAGAAACTCGTCCCATGTACAGGAGAGACTATATAGCTTCAGGGCCGAAGTAGCTAACCAACTTCTAGGAGAGACATAATTGACTGCATTATTCTCGGTAGCTACGCCATCCACAGAATTTAAAGCAGCTAAAGGAGCATGAGTCATATATTTTGTAGAACGCCGTTCTTGCCAAGGTTGTATTTCTTTTTTCAGCCTACTCAAGTCCAACCCATTTGGACCCTTTAGAGGTTCTAACCAAGGGGCACACAAATCCAAAAACACATAGTTTCTCCTCCAAAAATGACTTATTCGGTCGGGTACTTTTTTTCTTCTTCTTTGCGAATCCAGTTCCAATGATTGCGTACTAACTTAGCTGCTATGATAGTCAAACAAAGCGCTCATTTGGTTACATACTTGGCATTCCTTAGAATCTTATTTTACATATTAGGGTTATAATAGAGTGTTATAGATTTACTCATTTGATTATTATACTTTGTAAATATTCTAAATATTTTAGACGATAATTCTAGATAGTCACTCTTTGCTTTCCATTAAATTCGATCTTAACCATTGGTTATAAATCATAAAACAAAGTTGTGATAATGTTGTGTTATTAAAGGTCAAGTAGATAGGGTTAATTTTTTTTTGAATCACACACATCGATGTTTTTACCATATTTTGGAACATTCGTACCAAAATGCAATTCGCTACTATGTTAGTGTTTTTTGTTAACTATGTTATTGTATGGTATTAAAAATATTAAAACCCCACCTCTAGAAAAATAATAAGACTGAACACTAGTGATTTTTAGGTGTTGACTAGAATTTCTCTATAAGAATTCACGCACAATGTCTTCTTACAAGTTGCATTTGGTTAGTTCAACAACAAATTTAAGACATGATATTTGTTGTTTCTTTTAAATCGTATCTTCATGTTCTGTTTTGAGTTACTTACGATCTCATCAACCTATTGTGGTGATTCTAGGAAAATATATAAATGGGACAACACTGATACTAGATGGTGGATTATGGTTGAGCAGCCATCGCCAATTGTCTAAAGAGGCAGTGAAGAAACTTTCTCTAGCAGTAGAGAAGAGGTCTAGAGAAGCCCCTATTGGGCTACCGAACAGCAAGCTATGACCATGATTTCAAGTGTTGTCGGTCATTCTGGGTACATCTAACTGATGGAAGGCTGCTAGATAGTTCTTATTTTAATTAGTATTCGGGGGCTATGATAGAAACATGAGTCCTTCTACACAGACCGGGGATTGGACAGAAAAATGGGACATTTTCAGTTTTTTTTTTTTTTTTTGATTGCGACTCCCAAAAAATGTATAGTATTTATTCCGACAGAAATTTTTACAAAATATAAGTGTTTTAGGTGTAATTTGGATACATATACAAAAACAGGGTTGTACAGTCTGTATAACCCTGCTTTTATATATGTATCCAAATTATATCTAAAACACTATATTTTATAAAAATTTCTGTTGGAATAAATACTATACATTTTTTGAGTCACAATCAAAAAAAAAAACACTTGAAAATATCCCATTTTCCTGTCCGCCCAGACTTATTGTAGAAACATTGGTCACTTGTCCAGTGTTCAGGTCAAAATTTTTTATGTTTTTTATGTTGCACTTGGTACAAAATTTGTTATTTTTAGATGCGAGGGCTGTGATCATACCATCTTCCAAGTGCTAATGCACAAAGGGTTTTATGTCCATTAATTCAAGTCCTGGCTTCTATTTGTTTCATTTCCAGCAAATCTACTTGTCAAACAGTTGATAAGCCAAATTGTGGGTTAGGAGAACACTTGATAACTATTTTTTCTATTTTAAATTATTAAAAAAAAAAGGTCAATTTGAGACATTTTATAATTAAAATTGATATTGATTTATTTAATTTTAGTCAATACAACGATAGAATAATGTAATAAGATTTATTGTTTTGTCAATTTTAATGAATCATATCCACCATTTTGAGTTTAAAAATGTTTCAAATTAATTTTAAAAAGTTCATAATATTTAATAATTTGAAACAGGGGAACACAAAAGAAGCATATCTTTAAATCATCACTCTCACAAGGTAAACATTGAAAAACTTGCAATAAAAACTGGAATATCATTACTATGCCCCCATTTGTACCTCCAAAATGACAATTTAGTAAAGCAGATGTTGCATGGTAACCTCTTGTACTTCACACTTCACTTGGATAATAATAATAAAAATAATAATAATAACGAAAATGAGAATCTTTGTCAATTAAACTAAAGCCATACAATCAATCTGTTGAAATGAAAGCCATACATAGACTATAGAAGGCAAATCAAAGCAGAAACAGCAAGAAACATAGTCTGAACAGATGATCCGGCTGCCCTTTTCAATGAATTACAGGGTTACAATGTTGTACATAAGAACCCTAATTAGCAGAATGAGAGTATGAACGCTTGGAGAGAAACTACAGACCAAGAAACATTATGAGCTGCAGAAGGCCTATTCATCGACATCCAATAACCAATAGCCAACCAAATTTCCTCTAATTACATTTAATAGAACTTCAATTCATCAAGTAGAAAAGGCATGCAGGCATAAAATCTCAAATAATAGAATACGAGTAAATAAACTAAGTTGGCAAATGCTAGCATTTCTCAAAAGGCAGCAAACATCTCTATCAAACAAGTTACAGGGATAACAAGATCCTGCTAAAAGTTTCAAGGAGGTAACAGTATTCTGGGTGTAGAGAGTATGTATGGGAATTTCCATACATTGCTTCTGTAGAAAATGGGAGGCGCGTATCTGTTATCGGAACCATGACCGTCCTATTTTTCAGTTCTACGGCAGTTTCATGATGCGACGCCAAGGTGTAATATTTCTTAAGAGCAGAGTGAGTGCATAATTCTCAAGTTCTAAGTTTAATCACCAGAGTATAGATATATCATTTAAAGTTATCAAAAAAAGAAAAAAAAAAGTCTTTATACGATTGATTACTTATCAAAAAAAACACATTTAAATATTATATTATGATAAATTTAAAATACAATTAAAAAACATACACCAGTTAAATATACAAAAAATATATAATATATTATTAGGTATCTAAAAATTTACACCACATAAAAATTAGTAATAATAACAACTAAAGCAGTACGGACTACGGAGGGAGTAATAATATTTATGGGAAAGAGATGTGTAATGACCAACAAGAGTTGCCTATGTATACTGATGATCAGTCAATTGATATAAGGTAACTTTTTGACTTTTAGACATGACGATTCAGGGTAATAATTTTTCATGATGCCAACTGCCAAGAACAATGAAAGAGATTTTCTTTTGTTTCTATTTATCATTGAATGTGTGTTAAAGAAAATGAAGAGAATATGCACTAACAGGTCATATCAGGTCTAAACTATCTTCATGGATACTCCAAACCAAGACAATCAAATTGTAGTACATTCAGGTTCTATTAAGAACTCAACCAAAAGAATAAACACACGCATATATACTTGTGTCTATAATAATAATAGTAATAGTTTCATTCAATTTTATCAAACAAAACATAACTTTAATTTTTACCGTAACAAATAGTCAACACATTGAGTAGACCAATCATCTAATACCATGGACTTTCTCAAAATATAAACGAAAATTGCAAAAAATAAGTATTCACATGAGAACTACTGGTAATCAATCCAAAATGCTCCTCCTTCCCAATTCAGTGTCGTTTTAAAAACTACAATTACATCCTAAATCTACAACTTCGTTCTCCTTTTAGACTGAAAAAAAGGATATCCAACTTTAAACCACAGGTCTGATCCTACACCACAAGAAATGTACAGAATGATCGAACTTAGATCATAAATTGAGGTCCATTGGTAACTATCTTAGCTTATACAAATTAACAACTCGGGCTTGTGATCATTTGTAAAATACATACGCTTGCGGCAAGGAGGATAAGTCAAAAATTATATGCAAAAGAGAATCATGACTGGTGGAAAAAGATGAAACCTAGAAACTACCGAGAAGTCTTTCCATCAATCAATGTAAAATTAACACAAGTAAAATGGTTCGAAAGATCACTAAAACCAAGCTAGCCCTGACTAATTTATATGTACACTCACTTATAGATAAATAGATGATTCAATGATTAGTAGTAGTCTAACGGATGATTCAATTATAACAAGTATGAAGAAAGAATCAGGCACTCAGTCACTCACTCAGTCACTAAGTCACTCATAAATAAATAGATGATTCAATGACAAGGTAATAGTCTAATAGACGATTCAATTATAACAAGCATGAAGAAAGAATTCAATTAGCAGTGGACTACATACAAATCATCAAACCCTAGAAGATTTTTCTTACAGTGACTATCTAATCTACATTATCATAATCAAACAATTTCAAACATTCATCAAGCATGAAAACTTATGATATTGAGTGAATTCTAACAACTAAAAACAAGGACTACTCAAATTCATTATTCATGAACAAAATATAAGCAATAAAAAATGTGACAACTGATGCTCACTGAAAATGCTTCCTTTACACAACAGTATCGAATTTCATACTAATAAAACAAGAAAGTACAAGTGATTTCTCTAACCGTAGTCTCAAACATCCAAATTCTCCATCTGAATGCTGCTTTTGAGAGGCACATATTCTCCAAGATAGCCACCAAGATGATCATATAAAGCACTCTTATCAATCCCTTCATGATGATAACTCTTGCAAACATAGTAAAATACACTCTGCACCAACAAGGCCACCAAATTCACAATCACAAGCACACCTACCAAAAACCCACCAATCACAATCCTTGCAAACACTCCATAATCCCCACCATGAACCACCACAGTTCCAAAAATCCCATTAATGGCCCCACAAATCACAAAATACCCAAAAATCATCAAAAATGCCATCCCAGTCCTCCCCTTCAGCAGCCCATAGCTCTTCTTCATTGCCGCAAAACCGTAAACAGGCTCGAGAACAGAAACAACACTAGCTAAGTGCCATAACGCACTGATGTAAACATGAACAACAAGAAATAGAAGGAAAACAACAATCATAGAGAAAACAAACAAAATTGTGTTCTGGGTATCACTTGCCACAACCAAAAGAACAAGAAAACAGAGGATAATCAGATTATAAATGACCATGGTGAGAGAAACCCATAGAAAAGTAATGAAAAGACGCTTAAAAACACTGGGAATTGCAGAGAGAGTGTTGGAGAAGGAAACAGGCTTAGAGGTATACAAAGAGGCAACAGTGAAGACAACAGCAGCAGTTGAGAGCAGAGAGAAAGCAAAAAGGAAGATGAGGTAAAAGAACTGAAATATGAGGAGCTTGGTCCACTGGGAAGAGTGAGATCCATATCGGTCTTGGATTTGGAACAAGAGAGGATGAGTAAAGAGGGAGTGGGCTAAGATGGCAAATGAAAGAGGGAAGATTAAGGTTAGGGTTATGAGGTAAAAGGTTTTTGGGGATTGTTTCGGGATTGAGGTTGATTCTTTGAGGATGTCTGATACTGTAAGGAATTGGAGCTCTTCAGGTGCGAGATCCATGGGAGTTTGACCGATTGATTATGAAAAAATTTCCCAATTACCACCCTGTTGATTTGTGGGTATGGAGTGGATTGCCGGGATTTTACAGAAGAAGAATGAGTGTAAGAGGGAGAGAGAAAATGATGATGCCTGAAATTGACAGATCTCTCTATTTCTCTGTAATAAAAAATTTCTTGTTCTACTAACCACATATATATATATATATATATATATATATATATATATATATATATTATTTAAGATCATTTATAATAGTTTCTTTATCCATATATCTACTCTGCAACGATGTTGAATCATTTTACAAGATAGAGATTCAATTTTTTTAATATGTATCTAACAGATTTTTTATATTTATTTTTTAAGAGCATATAAAATAGTTTCTTTATCTCTATCATTACTCTTTAGTGATGCTGACTCATTCTACAAGATAGAGATTTAAAATTCCTTATATTTATTTCTTAAATAATAAAATTTAAAATTTAAAAGTTAAAATCAAAACATGTTTTGATCCTTGTAACTACAACATCTTGTTTTTAATTATAAAATCGCTATTAATTTATTTTTATTTTTTTAAGTAAGTATTTAATATTTTTAAATTTAATCAATACATATTGTAACTTATTTAGAAAAAAAAATACTACTACAATTTTTAACAAAATTATTAAGTTTGAAAATGCATCAAATTGACTTATAAAAATTAATAATAATATTATAATTTAAAAGAGAGTATAATTTATCAATTATATTCCACTATAAAATAACTTTTATTTTATTTTAAATTTTAAGTAATTTATGAAGTGAGTATTGAATGAATCGTAGCTGCAAATGTACATAAGATCAATATTAACTTTTAAAAATTTAATTTGTGATATTTTAAATTTAAATTTAATATAATTTATTTAAATTTTAAAAATAATAAATTTTATAATTAATAGTACTTTTATAATATTTATAATTATATTGATATGAATTAAATAAATTTATATCAATTTTAAATTTGAATACATTTGAAATTAATTTTTTAAAAATAAGTCAATATTAATTTTATAATTTGAAAATGAAGATAATTGGATAATGATTGATGAGTTGTCTACTTAAATGAGGGTGTGAAATGTTATTTTGAATATATAGAGAACGGTCTTTTGACTCGTTCATTCTGAGGAGTAAAATCAGATATTGAAATAGAGAATTAAATAAGAATAAGAAAACTATTAGATAATAATTTGTTGATATATATAATCTTCAAAATGAGGGATAGAAAGTCTATTAAGTAAACTGTTGTGAATGCTCTAAAAGTGATGACAGGGATCTTACCCCTTTTTATTTTTTTTATTATTTATCTCCGTATAATGTTTAAATGATGTGATACTATTACACGTTAATTGCACTTTTTATATTATATTTTGAATAATTATTTATCTTATTCAATGACACATTATTTAAAATAAAACTAAGATAAAAAGAAATAAAATTCTAACTATATATTTTAGATGTTGTAAGACCCCAACTTTTATAAATAAAGATGAATTTTTTATAAATATCATTTTTGAATATTATGGAGTTAATTTGATATAATGTTATAGTTGTGGGTAATATTTATAAATTTTGCAAAGTACGCAAGTTGTTATATAATATTCGATTGGTCGGGAAATATTCGTTTTAACAGGGAATATTCGTACAACGACACAATCATTGGTGGACCCCACAACGGAATTATTGTCGGACTGAGAAAACGACAAAAATATTTTATTAAAAATAACGGCGAAAGTTTTACCATTGTTACTGTTGAACTACTCGGTAGTAAAAGTACAGTAATACGTGTGGTTGCATAGTAGCACACGGTATTGATTATTAATGCTTATGTGAGAAGTCACTCAGTTTGATTCAATTATTGTCAGTTAATAATATGAATTATTTAGCGATAATGACGTTTTGTTTTATTCGTATTATTAACGTAATAAAACAGAAACATCTTTTTATATAAAACAGAATACTTTATTAAAGTTATTCTATAAATAGAATATATTATATTTTATTTAAAAGATTTTTCTTTAAATATGGACCGTCGGATTAAAGTAATCAATCTGGACCGTTCATGGATTAGTTACTATGCATTCTATTTTTCTATAAATAGCAGCTCATTCCTTCATTATTTCTTACAAATTTACTGAACTCTAGAGAGAGAAGCTATAGAGAGAGAGAGAGAAGAAGAGTATTCTGCTACTTAACTACTTCCTTACTTCAGCTCTTCTTTAAAACGGTAAGGGGTGTTATTCTTTCTTATTCATGAAGAGAACTGTTGTTATTCCATTTCTTATTATTCTGTTGGAATAACCTGTATACGCGGTCTACCCTATACTTGGTGACATTCTTCTATTATTCTGTTGGAACATCCTGTCTGTGCGTTTTACACCGGACCTGGTTCCGTTTTTATTATTATTCTGTTGGAACATCCTGTCTGTGTGTTTTACACCGGACCTGGTTCCGTTTTTATTATTATTCTGTTGGAACATCATGTCTGTGTGTTTTACACCGGACCTGGTTCCGTCTTGTTATTATTCTGTTGGAACATCATGTCTGTGTGTTTTACACCGGACCTGGTTCCATTATTTATTATTCTGTCGGAATATCCTGTCTGTGCGTTTACGCCGGACCTGGTTCCATTATTTATTATTCTGTTGGAATAACCTGTCTGTGCGGTCTATCGCATGCATGGTGATTTCTTTTGTTATTTCATTCTTTATTATACTCAGTTGGTTAAGTTTTTACTTCTATACTCCATGAAATTTGTGAAATATTCTTGACATTTGCGCTTCATCTAGTATCTATTCATGAAAATATTCTCCTGATCATTCTTGAATTTTACTCCACAAAGTAGTATCATGTTGACAATTTGGACGTTGTTAATTCTTGGATAAATTAATTCTTGAACTTGTTTTATTGAATTCTTATATCATTGTCATCATCCTCATGTTTATAAAATGTTGAAAGTCATCTGTGGCATGTAGTGCATAGATGGACTTGGTATGATTATGACCAGGGATTATTCGGTGTAATCATGACCGTAATGTTACAAATGATGTGGTAAAAATCCTCATTGGCCCGTAGTGCATTGATGGACAGTTGTTGGCATGATCATGACCATTAATGAATATACGAATATCCTTGGCCGTAGTGCAGGGGTGATTCGATGATGTGGATTATTTTATTAAGCTGAGTCTCAGCGATCACAGTGTTGGAAAATCTTTTAAATCATAAAAGATAGTAGAGTTTATTTTCTACTTTACTCTTTTAATGGATTGTGTGACGCCCCCAGAATAGGTATACAACACCCATTCTGAGTCGCCAAATACATGATACAGAAAGCAAACTACAACTTCAATAATACAATTGTCGTGCAAAATACGACAACACATACTGTGAGTTTAAATACAAATATTATCTTCTAGACAATATCCACACTCAAATAAATCCTCATTACAATTATTCAAACACTATTTTACAGAAATAGTGAGGACTGCTAATACATCTTTCTAGAACCATCACTCCATACCCCGACTAGATCCTGCTATGTTCTCACCTCCTGAGAAGAAAAATGGAACAAAAAGGAAAAGGGTGAGCTCAACTAGCCCAGTAAAGAATATTATGACTAAGATAATATACAACAAATTATCGTTAGTCTTCAACAGGGAAAAATCTGATAAAATATAATCGACAACAAGTTTTAGATCAACAACTGCAGCGGAAACAACAAACCATTAGAAGAGTCAAGTAGAGAAAGAATTCTACTATCTTCTAAGATTTAAAAGTCCATCATCAATATTTTATCCCTGTAACATCAATTAATAATCATCTTTAACCAAATATTCATCTTTGCACTACAGGCCAAAGATATTCATTTGTATCATCAGTCGGTCATGTTCATCTCAACACCTGTTCATCTTTGCACTACAGGCCAAAGATATTCATCAAGTAATTATACATCTTTGCACTACAGGCCAAAGATATTCAGTAATATCATCATTTAGGACTGAGGATGATGAAAAATATCTTAAAGAGAACGAATCCAATGAGACAGAAGGACAAATAGTAGGGATTCGTATAACAGTTTATCCAAGATCAATAATACTTCATAATAATCAATTGTGAAGCAGAATTCAAAAATAAAGATCAAAACATGGATACAATCAAAGATAGTAACCATAATAGACATCTTGGACAAAAAGGAAAAATTTTATTTTTCGGTGAATAGTGCCGTATTCGTGAATAGTGCCGTATACGTGAATAGTGCCGTATACGTGAATAGTAACCCCCGACACAAAAAGTTCTAAATTTGATAAAAACTCATATCAATATTTCAGCATAATGATATTGAAGAAAATAATATCATTAAGAAGAAAATAATATCCCTTACCTCAAAATATCAGTACTTCTGGTCGGAATACCGGTATAAGGCTGAAAGAAACTTGCTCTGATGAATAGAAACTCTCAAAGTATCTAAATACTCACAAAATACACTCAACAATCTAGAGAGAGAAAGAGAGAAAACTTGTTTCTGGTGTAATTTTCAATTCTAACTTAGCCCTCTATTTATAGGAAAATTTTGGTAGGTTTGACCTGCAACCTGATGGCTTTACCTGCTACTATTCCCACCTACCACATTTGAAATATAATTCAGCACATTTCTTCACCAACCACAAGTGGGGCCCACCAATTCTAGAATTTTCCATCAAAATGATAAACTCCGAAAATTCAACAATTTCTGAACCAGTCATCTTGTAAAATTCATAATAAATCATACGTTCATTTTTAACGGTTCAAAATTTGTGGGCATATACTCAACTTATATATGTATAACATATCCAAAAATTACCACGATCCAACGGTCGGATTAAAAATTATAACCCCCGCAAAATATCTCAAAAACCCTGATTTTTAATACCTCCATTCCGACAAAAATATGGATAAAAACCTCAACATTAACTCCTTCATTTTTAACCACAAAAATATATCCCTCATTTATATCCACATAAAATAAATATTTCCTTATCATATGAATCAATAATTAATTATTCATAAATAATATTACAGAATCACATTTATGACAACCAGGCCGTTCCCAGGAAAGAGGGGGCTTTCCAATAAAGATTTCTCCTTACTGGCGCGCAATTAGATGACCAAACCTCTCCTTAGACAGAACTTTCTAGACATTGTCAATAATATTATCTAATAATATTATTCAAATAATATGAATTATTGATCTGATAATGGGAAATACTGTGCAGTAACAATTATTGAAACAACAATAATATGAAATATCAATGCAGCAATTATTGAACCAATAAAATAAAATATTGAACAGTAATCACTGTAACAATTATTGAGTAGTGCCTTCTTACGTACGAATCAATAATTCAACTATACTGTGCAATCCGTGTGCTACTATGCAACCACGCGTTATTACTGTATTTTTAACCACCGGGTATTTAAACAGTGTTAACGGTAACAACTACGCCATTATTAATAAATAACTTATACTTGTCGTTTTCTTCATCCAATCGCTTTCCGTTATGGGGCCCACACAAGGCTGCGTCGTCGTACGAATATTCCCCGACAGCAAGAATATTCCACGACCAACCGAATATTCACCGACCAAAAATAAATATTTTATAACCACTTGCTTATTTTGCAAAATTTGCACATTTCACCCATAACCAAAGTATTATATCAAATTAACCCCCTTATTATTCACAATAATATTTAGAGAAAATTTGATTTTATTCATTAATAAGTTGGGGTCTTACAACCTCCCCTCCTTATGAAATTTCGTCCTCGAAATTGACGTACGCACCTGATGTTTCAAAAAGGTGAGGATACCTCGCTTTCATTTCTGATTCCAACTCCCAGGTCATTTCTTCAATAGCATGGTTTCTCCACAAAACCTTAACTTGTGGTATAACCTTCGTGCGTAGGACATGCTCTTTCCTATCCAAGATCTTAACAGGTACCTCCTCGTACGTTAAATCTTCAGCTATCTCGTCTGGTTCTAACTCAATAATGTGGTTCGGGTCTTTAACATATTTACGAAGCATAGATGTAAGACCCCAATTTTTATAAATAAAGATGAATTTTCTATAAATATCATTTTTGAATATTATGGAGTTAATTTGATATAATGTTATAGTTGTGGGTAATATTTATAAATTTTGCAAAGTAAGCAAGTTGTTATAAAATATTCGTTTGGTCGGAGAATATTCTTTTTGTCGGGGAATATTCGTACGACGGCACAATCATTGGTGGACCCCACAACGGAATTATTGTCGGATTGAGAAAACGACAGAATTATCTTTCTATAAAAATAACAGCTGAGGTGTTACCGTTAAAACCGTTAAAACTGTTGAACTACTCGGTAGTAAAAGTACAGTAATACGCGTGGTAAAAGTACAGTAATACTACTCAATTATTGCTACAGTAATTGCTGCATTATATCTCTTAAATTATTGTCATAGTATCATCTGTATAATATGTTATATTATTGAGACGTTGTGGTAAGTTTGGTTATTTTATGGGGGGCCATATGTCATCATCTAAGAGTCTCTTCGTCAATAGTAATTACCGTCGTCAATAGTAATTACCGTCGTCAATAGTAATTACCTTCGTCAATAGTATTTACCTTGGTCAATAGTATTTACCTTGGTCAATAGTAATTACCTTCGGCAATAGTATTTACCTTGGTCAATAGTAATTACTTTCGTCAATAGTAGTTGTCCCTTCAATATTACCAAGAGTCATTTGACCCTTCGTTAAGACCAAGAGTCATTTGACCCTTCGTTAAGACCAAGAGCCACCCTCAGTTTTTCTATAAATAGAGGCCTAGGGCTTCATTATTTTTCACGAATTCATTCAAGCTATAGAGAGAGAAAGTATAGAGAGAATAAGAGAGAGAGAATAAAAGTATTCTGCTACATCACTTTTCCAATATCCAGTTCTTTTAAGGTAGGGAATATTATTTTTTTTATATTCATGAAGAGAACTTCTGTTATTCCATTTGTTATTATTCTGTTGGAATAACCAGTATACGCGGTCTACCCTATACTTGGTGACATTCTTCTATTATTCTGTTGGAACATCCTGTCTGTGTGTTTTACACCGGACCTGGTTCCGTTTATTATTCTGTTGGAACATCCTGTCTGTGTGTTTTACACCGGACCTGGTTCCGTTTTATTATTATTCTGTTGGAATATCCTGTCTGTGTGTTTTACACCGGACCTGGTTCCATTATTTATTATTCTGTCGGAATATCCTGTCTGTGCGTTTACGCCGGACCTGGTTCCATTATTTATTATTCTATTGGAATAACCTGTCTGTGCGGTCTATCGCATGCATGGTGATTTCTTTTGTTATTCCATTCTTTATTGTACTCAGTTGGTTAAGTTTTGACTTCTATACTCCATGAAATTTGTGGAATATCCTTGATAGTTGCGTTTCATCCAGTATCTTTTCAAGAAAATATTCTTCTAAGCATTCTTGAATTTTACTCCACAATGCAGTATCATGTTGACAATTTGGACGTTGTTAATTCCTGGATAAATTAATTCTTGAACTTGTTTTATTGAATTCTTATATCATTGTCATCATCCTCATGTTTATAAAATGTTGAAAGTCATCTGTGGCCTGTAGTGCATAGATGGACTTGGTATGATTATGACCAGGGATTATTCGGTATAATCATGACCGTAATGTTACAAATGATGTGGTAAAAGTCCTCATTGGCCCGTAGTGCATTGATGGACAGTTGTTGGCATGATCATGACCATTAATGAATACACGAATATCCTTGGCCGTAGTGCAGGGGTGATTCGATGATGTGGATTATTTTATTAAGCTGAGTCTCAGCGATTACAGTGTTGAAAAACTTTTTAAATCATAAAAGATAGTAGAGTTTATTTTCTACTTGACTCTTTTAATGGATTGCTTGTTCCGCTACAGTTAAACTTGATGTCTATTATATTTTATCAGTTTAACATTGTTGAAGGCTAATGATAATTTATTCTGCATTATCTTAGTCATAATATTTCTTACTGGGCTAGTTGAGCTCACCCTTTCTTTCACTGTTCTCTTCAGGAAATGAGAACGTAGCTGGGACAAGTCGGGGTACGGAGTGATGGTCCGAATGATAGTATTAGTTAGTAGTCCTCACTATTCTATGTAATGGTGTGTTAATAAATGTAATGAGGACTCCTTTTGAGTATGAATACTCTCTAGAAGATAATATTTGTATTCAAACTCACAGTTTATGTTTTGTCGTATTGTACACGACAGTTGTATTAATCAGTTGTATTTGTATTCTGTACTATGTATCTGACGACCCAAGATGGGTGATGTATACCTAATTTTGGGGGCGTCACAGTTGGTATCAGAGCTTAGGGATATGATCCCTGGCTAAGATGTGAGAATAGAACTAGGAGGGGAGAGACGGGGAATTCCTTCGCTAGTATGACATACCTAAGTTTATTTGCATGGTATTTAATTGGTCGGTCATAATATAAGGATAATATATGACATATCAATTAATTTTTATTTTGTGGCAGTATCTGAAAATGGCATCTGAGAATGTTGAGAATAGCAATGGAGCACAGACGACTGTTGATTCACCACATATCAATAATCAGGATAATGTGCATCAGGAAGGTGTCAATCCTCATGCAAACAACAACACTGACCAAATGATGAATGATCAAATGTTCAGAGGCTTTATGCAATTCATGCAACAACAGGTGAAAGCGGCTCCTGTCCACAACGTAGGTGGAAATACTGGAAACTCTCAGGCGGTCACCGCTAAACAGTTTAAGGAGCTGGGACCACCGGAGTTTAAGGGAGAACCCAAACCACTTGTAGCTGAAACATGGATAAAGCAGATCACCAAGATATTTGATGTCTTGGGTTGCTCCGAGGAGCAAAAGGTTCCCTTTGCCGCCTTTATGTTGCGAGGAGAGGCAGATTACTGGTGGGAATCGATAAAGCGTACTCAACCTGCCGCACTGAAGATGTCTTGGGAGAAGTTCCAAGAGCTGTTTAACGACAAATACTTTCCCGAGAGTATTCGTCACATGAAGGAGGTGGAGTTCATCAAATTGGAGCAGAATAATATGACCGTGTCGCAGTACGAGGCAAAATTTGCGGAGTTATCCCGGTTTGCGTCCCACCTGGTGGATAATGAAGAAAGAATGACGCGGATGTTTTTAAGAGGTTTGAAGCCGGAGATACGTCAACATCTTGTTTCTCATAAACTGTGTTTGTATTCAGATGTTGTAAATAGGGCTCAGTTGGTGGAGCGCGATAACGAGACAACGCAACCAAAAGAGAGCAGCCGGCAAAATGATAATACCAGTGAGAGCAGTCATCGAAGCGGTGACAACAAGCGTGGAGGGAATCAACAGGCCAGAAATGGTAACCACTTCGGTGGTAATCAGGGCCAAAACAATAAGAATGGACATTTCAAGAAGAGGAGATTCAACAATGATGGAAAGACGTCAGCACCAGCACCTGTCGTTAAGGAAGGAGAACGACCACCTATCATATGTTTCAAATGCGGAGGGGAGGGGCACATCAGTCCAAACTGCGCGATGCCGTCCAAAGCATGTTATAATTGTGGAAGAGAAGGTCATTTAGCCCGATTTTGTCGTTTACCGAAGACAAATTCAGCTAGGATGGAGGCACCAAAAGCCGTCCCAGAAAAGTCAAAACCGGTTGTGCAAGGGAGAGCGTTTGTTGTGAACTCCCAGAGAGCAAGGAACCCGAATGAGGTCATCACGGGTAAGCTTATTATAAACTCTAAAGAAGTTTATACTTTATTTGATACCGGTTCAACCCATTCTTTTATTTCTCCTACTTGCGCTCATCGATTAAATTTGATTCCGGAGAAATTAGACTTTGACTTATCTGTGGAAACTCCGTTGGGAGAAACCTTCATTACCTCCACTGTTTATAAGTCTTGTTTGGTTCAAGTTGGTACCCACACATTACCTATCGATCTGATTTCATTAAAAATACTTGCATTTGACGTGATTCTAGGGATTGATTGGTTAACTACTCATTATGCAAAAATTGATTGTTTTCGTAAGGTTGTTAGTTTTCATATTCCTAATCGACCTATTATGCGAATTCAAGCAACCAAACCATTAAAATCAATCGCTGTCATCTCAAGCCATAAAACTATTCGTTTATTGAAAAACGGATGTCAAGCTTTCTTAGCTCATGTCACAGATCTAAACAAAAATACGTCAGTTTTGAATGATATTTCTATTGTTAATAAATTCCCTGACGTATTCCCTGAAGAACTTCCTGGCCTACCCCCAGAGCGTGAAATTGAATTTTGTATCGATCTTGAACCCGGTACAAAACCCATTTCCAAAGCCCCATATCGAATGGCTCCTATTGAACTTCAGGAGTTAAAGATCCAACTGCAGGAATTGTTAGACATTGGCTTTATTCGTCCTAGTACTTCTCCTTGGGGAGCTCCTGTTCTATTCGTGAAGAAGAAAGATGGAAGTATGCGACTTTGTATTGATTATCGGGAGTTGAATCATGTCACCATCAAAAACAGGTACCCATTGCCACGTATTGATGACCTGTTTGACCAGTTGCAAGGAGCACAATTCTTTTCAAAGATCGATCTTCGTTCTGGATATCATCAGCTGAAGGTTAGAACTGAGGATATTCCAAAGACGGCTTTTAGAACTCGGTACGGGCATTATGAATTCCTAGTCATGTCCTTTGGATTGACTAATGCTCCTGCTGCCTTCATGGATATGATGAACCGGGTATTCAAGGAATATTTGGATCACTTTGTGGTCGTCTTTATTGATGACATCCTTATTTATTCCAAAAGCCGTGAAGATCATGAGCAACACTTGAGGCTGGTACTCCAAAAGCTTCGTGAATACAAGCTTTATGCCAAGTTGAAGAAATGCGAGTTCTGGCTGGAGGAGGTAGCATTCCTTGGGCACGTAGTATCAAGTCGTGGAATATCGGTTGACCCGGCAAAGATTGAAGCTATTCAAAGCTGGGAGCAACCTAAATCAGTGACCGAGGTACGTAGCTTTCTTGGTTTAGCTGGTTATTATCGGAGATTCGTGGAAGGATTTTCTCGAATCGCTACTCCATTAACTCAGCTGACTCGGAAAGATACAAAGTTTGGTTGGAGCGAAGAATGTGAGCAGAGTTTTCAAGAACTCAAGAGGAGACTCATTTCAGCACCTGTTCTAACAATACCATCTGGCTCGGAGGGATTTGTCATCTACAGTGATGCTTCGAGCAAAGGGTTGGGATGCGTTCTCATGCAACATGGAAAAGTCATAGCCTATGCATCAAGACAACTCAAGGAATATGAGAGGAATTATCCTACTCATGATCTAGAGTTGGCAGCTGTTGTCTTTGCACTTAAAATTTGGAGGCATTACTTGTATGGGGAGAAAGTGGAGATCTTTACGGATCATAAAAGCCTCAAATATTTCTTCACTCAAAAGGAACTCAACATGCGACAACGACGTTGGCTTGAACTGTTGAAAGATTATGATCATACCATTCAATACCATCCTGGAAAAGCGAACGTGGTAGCTGACGCATTGAGTAGAAGATCATATGCGGGTACAAGTGCAATATTAACAACGCAAAGGCCCATTTTGTGTGACTTGCAAAGGATGGAGATAGAGTTGAAGACTCCAGGGACCCATGTGATGATGGCGAATATACGAGTAGAACCGACTTTAATCGATAAAGTTAAAGCTGCTCAAGCTACAGACCTGGAGCTGATGCGTATGAGGAAGAAAGTGCAAGAAGGTGCTATATCGGAAGCAAGAATCGATGAAGAAGGAATACTTCGAGTCAACTCCAGACTTTGTGTTCCTAACAACCCTGATTTAAAGTATGAAATCATGATGGAGGCGCACAACACACCGTTTGCAATCCATCCTGGAAGTACCAAAATGTATCATGATCTTCGTCATACATTTTGGTGGAGCAATATGAAGAGAGAGATAGCGTTGTTTATCTCAAGGTGTCTAACTTGTCAACGAGTCAAAGCGGAGCATCAAGTACCAAAAGGTCCATTGCAACCACTTGAAATTCCAGAATGGAAGTGGGAGCACATTACCATGGATTTCGTTACGGTCTTCCTAGGGTTCTCAAGGTATTGATGCGATTTGGGTCATTGTTGATAGATTGACCAAGTCTGCTCATTTCTTACCGATACGAGAAACTTATACACTTGAACGTCTTGCTCGTATGTACATAAACGAGATTGTAAGACTGCATGGTATGCCAGTATCCATAGTTTCTGATCGAGACCCAAGATTCACTTCACGATTTTGGGTTAGTTTACAAAAAGCTATGGGCACGGAGTTACGATTTAGTTCAGCATATCATCCTCAGACGGACGGACAATCAGAGAGGACTATTCAAACTCTTGAAGATCTATTAAGACTCTGTGTCTTTGACTTCAAGGGAAGTTGGGACAAGTTCTTACCATTGGTGGAGTTTTCCTACAACAACAGTTATCAAGCAAGTATTGGCATGGCTCCATTCGAAGCATTGTATGGAAGAAAATGTCGTTCTCCAGTATGCTGGGATGAGGTGGGCGAAGCAACGTTGTTGGGACCGGAGTTGGTACGTATGACTACAGAAAAGATTCAAACGATCCGACAACGTATAAAAACCTCACAAGATCGACAAAAGAGTTATGCTGATCTTCATCGAAAGGACGTGGTGGAATTTGATGTAGGAGATCATGTGTTCTTACGTGTTGCTCCATGGAAAGGAGTTACGAGATTTGGAAAGAGAGGAAAGCTAAATCCTCGATTCATCGGTCCATTTTTAATCCTCGATCGAGTAGGAACTGTGGCTTATAGACTCGCTTTACCGCCAAGTATGTCTCGTGTTCATAACGTTTTCCACATATCCATGTTACGCAAATATGTGGAAGACCCGAACCACATTATTGAGTTAGAACCGGACGAAATAGCGGAGGATTTGACGTATGAAGAAGTTCCTGTTCAAATCTTGGATAAGAAGGAACATATTCTACGCTCCAAGGTTATACCTCAAGTTAAAGTTTTGTGGAGAAACCACGATGTTGAGGAAATGACTTGGGAGTTAGAATCAGAAATGAAATCAAGGTATCCTTACCTCTTCGACATACCAGGTACGTACCCTAATTTCGAGGGCGAAATTTCATAAGAAGGGGAGGTTGTAAGACCCCAATTTTATAAATAAAGATGAATTTTCTATAAATATCATTTTTGAATATTATGGAGTTAATTTGATATAATGTTATAGTTGTGGGTAATATTTATAAATTTTGCAAAGTAAGCAAGTTGTTATAAATATTCGTTTGGTCGGAGAATATTCTTTTTGTCGGGGAATATTCGTACGACGGCACAATCATTGGTGGACCCCACAACGGAATTATTGTCGGATTGAGAAAACGACAGAATTATCTTTCTATAAAAATAACGGCTGAGGTGTTACCGTTAAAACCGTTAAAATGTTGTTGAACTACTCGGTAGTAAAAGTACAGTAATACGCGTGGTTGCATAGTAGCACACGGTATTGATTATTGATGCTTACGTGAGAAGTCACTCAGCTATACTCAATTATTGCTACAGTAATTGCTGCATCATATCTCTTAAATTATTGTCATAGTATCATCTGTATAATATGTTATATTATTGAGACGTTTGTGGTAAGTTTGGTTATTTTATGGGGGGCCATATGTCATCATCTAAGAGTCTCTTCGTCAATAGTAATTACCGTCGTCAATAGTATTACCGTCGTCAATAGTAATTACCTTCGTCAATAGTATTTACCTTCGTCAATAGTATTTACCTTGGTCAATAGTAATTACCTTCGTCAATAGTATTTACCTTGGTCAATAGTAATTACTTTCGTCAATAGTAGTTGTCCCTTCAATATTACCAAGAGTCATTTGACCCTTCGTTAAGACCAAGAGTCATTTGACCCTTCGTTAAGACCAAGAGCCACCCTCAGTTTTTCTATAAATAGAGGCCTAGGGCTTCATTATTTTTCACGAATTCATTCAAGCTATAGAGAGAGAAAGTATAGAGAGAATAAGAGAGAGAGAATAAAAGTATTCTGCTACATCACTTTTCCAATATCCAGTTCTTTTAAGGTAGGGAATATTATTTCTTTTATATTCATGAAGAGAACTTCTGTTATTCCATTTGTTATTATTCTGTTGGAATAACCAGTATACGCGGTCTACCCTATACTTGGTGACATTCTTCTATTATTCTGTTGGAACATCCTGTCTGTGTGTTTTACACCGGACCTGGTTCCGTTTATTTTTCTGTTGGAACATCCTGTCTGTGTGTTTTACACCGGACCTGGTTCCGTTTTATTATTATTCTGTTGGAATATCCTGTCTGTGTGTTTTACACCGGACCTGGTTCCATTATTTATTATTCTGTCGGAATATCCTGTCTGTGCGTTTACGCCGGACCTGGTTCCATTATTTATTATTCTATTGGAATAACCTGTCTGTGCGGTCTATCGCATGCATGGTGATTTCTTTTGTTATTCCATTCTTTATTGTACTCAGTTGGTTAAGTTTTGACTTCTATACTCCATGAAATTTGTGGAATATCCTTGATAGTTGCGTTTCATCCAGTATCTTTTCAAGAAAATATTCTTCTAAGCATTCTTGAATTTTACTCCACAATGCAGTATCATGTTGACAATTTGGACGTTGTTAATTCCTGGATAAATTAATTCTTGAACTTGTTTTATTGAATTCTTATATCATTGTCATCATCCTCATGTTTATAAAATGTTGAAAGTCATCTGTGGCTGTATTGCATAGATGGACTTGGTATGATTATGACCAGGGATTATTCGGTATAATCATGACCGTAATGTTACAAATGATGTGGTAAAAGTCCTCATTGGCCCGTAGTGCATTGATGGACAGTTGTTGGCATGATCATGACCATTAATGAATATACGAATATCCTTGGCCGTAGTGCAGGGGTGATTCGATGATGTGGATTATTTTATTAAGCTGAGTCTCAGCGATTACAGTGTTGAAAAACTTTTTAAATCATAAAAGATAGTAGAGTTTATTTTCTACTTGACTCTTTTAATGGATTGCTTGTTCCGCTACAGTTAAACTTGATGTCTATTATATTTTATCAGTTTAACATTGTTGAAGGCTAATGATAATTTATTCTGCATTATCTTAGTCATAATATTTCTTACTGGGCTAGTTGAGCTCACCCTTCTTTCACTGTTCTCTTCAGGAAATGAGAACGTAGCTGGGACAAGTCGGGGTACGGAAGTGAGTGATGGTCCGAATGATAGTATTAGTTAGTAGTCCTCACTATTCTATGTAATGGTGTGTTAATAAATGTAATGAGGACTCCTTTTGAGTATGAATACTCTCTAGAAGATAATATTTGTATTCAAACTCACAGTTTATGTTTTGTCGTATTGTACACGACAGTTGTATTATTAAGTTGTATTTGTATTCTGTACTATGTATCTGACGACCCAAGATGGGTGATGTATACCTAATTTTGGGGGCGTCACAATTGATATGT